>JARHVA010001626.1:2697500-3255154 GCA_037957365.1 Torreya grandis
AATCTCAGGTCATGTGTCATAGCATGAAAAAATATATGATTGAGCAAAGTAGGGCTCCAAGAAATTTTGATAGTGTTTTCCAACACAGTCAAATTTGCAATTTACAAGAAAAATCTCAAAGGAATTTTTATGAAGACATATCTTGAACCTATGAAGGCTTCAGGATCAATTGGATATATGGATATAATCCCTTATGTAAGAGGATCTTATGTGCCAATTTGTAGGTCATCCTACTAAGTGAGATAATAGTTATGTAGGTGCAAAGTTAGCCTTCTAGGAAAAATGAAATGGTCTCCATAGTTAGAAAAAATATGCACAAGGTCATGAAAAGTTTTCATTACTTTACAAATATCATCTGTGGAAATTTATAAAAGAAATAGATGGTAGATATGTTATGGGTTTTTCATGAGCATCTTGAATATGTGGTCTTTAGGCTCAAAGGAGAAGGAATGAGCTCAGAATTGAATTATCTTTTCTCTTAGACTAGATAAAGTTTCTTATTAAAACCCTAAGGGTTTAGCCATGGTATCAACAAACAAATCTATTTTAATGTTGATTTGGTATAACTGAGAACCAATAACATAAGTTACAACTTAAGTCCATATCTTTGTTAAGAAACTGACCCTTCAACCTAGAAATTACTTGCTCAAAGGACATAATATTTCCTAAGTCTTAGACTTCATATTATGTCTAATCTTGATTAATGGCTATTGCTTCATTATACATAGATGATCCAATGAAGTGAAGCAAAGTCAAATTGTCAAAGGCTCTTTTGAGTAAATGTGATAGTGATAAGTGTCACATTCATGAAGCTTGTTAAATAGAGACCTAATGAGCATAAGCTTATCAGAATTAATGTTCAAACTAGTTTGAAGATCAAAAATTAGTGTTTAATGGGACACTATATATCCAATAGAGCATGATGAAGTCAAAGTGTCAAATGTCCCTTTGAGTGAATGCACTAATGCTGAGTGTCATAAGCATGTAAGTCTATCAAATAGAGGATTAATGAGAGTGAGCCTATCAAATATAAATATTGAGTTTGTTAGAATATATAACAATGATCATGAAAAAGAGATCCAATTGAGTGAATGAAATCAAATACTATAAAGTGCTTGAGGTATATCAACACAGTGGTAAGTTAAAGATCAAGCAAATTTGAGAAGATCAATGAAATGAAAGTGATCCAAAGATATATGAAGTAGTGAGATGGGATAAAGAGCTTGATGTTTAATGTCTTGATAGAGATAAATAATGTGTATCTTTAGATATCCAACAACATGTGGAAGCTTGGACCAAGAAGATCAACATGCACATTTTAAAGATGACAAAGCTAAATTTTAGAAGCATACAAAGATCTAACAGATAGTGTGAGCCTATTATAAGGTGATTGAATGGATGCATTTTAAATCCAATCCAATTAAATAGAGGCCATCAGATCATGGTGCCAAATGCAAGATCAATTATAGACATTTAAATTTATGTCTAGACAAATGGTTAGTTACAAGAACATGTAGGAACTTGTGTATAAGGTCTATATCTTGACATAGACAATGAGATTAATTGATCTAACTAATTAAATATACATTAAAGAGCCTATGAATAAAAAATTGAGTCTAATGGATTCTACAGATAGTAAAGAGACCCATAATTATAGTGTGATGCATGGAATTGAGATGTGAGAAAACTATAGTCCAAGTCATAATGAACTAGATTCTAGAATTATCATGATTTGTTGCAGTCTAACTGTGAACACATAGAAGACATGGAACCCTATATGATTTATATATATATATATATATGACATCTAGGAGATAGGTAAATGTGGTTGGGGATATTGTAATTATGTCAAATGAAAATATATAGACACAAAGGCATAGGTGAAGAGAAGATGAGCTACTGTTGAAGAGTGTCAAACACACACACACACACATATATGTATATATATATATATACACACACATATATATGTATACATATATACATATATATATATACATATATACATATATACATATACATATACATATATATACATATAAATATACATATATATATATATATACACACACACACACACACACACACACACATAGAGATAGAGTGACAGAGTGAAATTAAATGTGTCGAATAAAGATATATCTAAACATAGAGAGGGGTAGAGAGGAAAAAAGTCACACAAAGAAAATGTGTATAAAATTAGTAGTTACAGATTAGACTTATAACAAAGATAATAAAATTGGATTCATTTATGAATCTATTTTTTATACTATAGTTGTAGCTCTATAGATCTAATTGGTTGGTGCCATCAAATAAGCTGAGTTGGTGCTCAATTAGGTCATTGGTGTCTCCTTAAGGTTGTTTCCCTTAAAAATTATAACAAGTGAGGTTAATCTAAGTTGGTGCTCAGTTAGGGAGTTGGTGCTTCCTTAGAGTTGGTCTCTTAAACTATGGGTTTGGTGTCTCCTTATGGGTAGTGCCCTTAAATGTGTAACCATTGAGGTTTTTCCAAGTGAGGCACTAATTGTGAGGCTAGATTAGAATAATATATTCTATTAGTTATTCTCACCATGGTTGTTCCCTTTGGTTTTACACATATAAATATGGTGTTATGTGTATGTGTGTGTGTATGTGATCTTTGAATTTATCTTATAATCTACATACGCTTTTGAATTTGTTTTAAAAGGATTAAAGGATTGGTTTTAAATTATCTACTGATTCACCCCCCCAACCTTAGTAGATAGTTGTGTTTAAATAATTAGTATTAGAGCCCTTGTTACTTAGAAGAAGCTTAATTATCTTAGGTAGATCTTTGAATGGTGAACACAAATGGCTATTCAATAAGGATCTTCATCAAACAAAGCACCTCTCTTTGATGGATCTAACTATGCATTCTAGAGCATAAGAATGGAAGCATATTTATCTTCATTAGGGTTTCATGTATACATGTCTATAGTAAATAGATAAACATACCCTAATACAACTCACAATAATCAATCTTCAAAGAAGGTATATGAGATCAATGCCAAGGCAAAGAATGCTATTCTTTGTGGATTGTCCAAATTAGAGTTTGTCAAAGTGATGCATTGTCATAATGCACAAGATATCTGGAACAAGTTGAAGAGCATCTATGAAGGCAATGACAAGGTAAAGAAAGCCAAGTTAAAACATATATAATAATGTTTGAGAGTATTAAAATGACTAAGGAAGATAAGATTGTAGACTACCTTCTCAGGGTAGATGAAATAGTCAATACAATTAGAGGCCTTGGAGAAAAAATGAAAGAATCAATCATTATCAAAAAGGTCATAAGATCTTTTCCATCAAGGAATGATTCTAAAATATATATAATAGAGGAAATAAGAGATCTAGATAAGCTCACATTAGATGAGTCTCATGGAACCTTCACTACCTATGAGATGAGAATGGGAGAAATAGATACTTCTAAGAGAGAAGCTGTATATAACATGCAAAAATAAAAGAATCTACATCCAAATCTAAGGAGACTAATGAATAAGAAGCCAAATTTGTTAGAAGATTTAAAAGAAGATATATAAAGTACAAAGGTAAGTTACCCTTTAAATTTTTTAATTAGGTAAAGTAAGACGTTTTGATGCTAAATGCCCTTATGAGAAAAAGGATAACTTTGAGCAAGAAGAGGATAGAAAAATAATGAAACCCCACTATTATAAAAGGATTATCTTCTTTAAAAACAAGAAAAAATTGTATTTAAGATAAGATAGTGATATCTCAAATGATGACCATGACCATGCCATTGAGGTTGAGGGAAATGAGTCCCCATTCATGGCATTAGGATCAACTTCTATAGATTTGGGTCAAGAGGAAGTTGAAGACTCTAATGAAGAAGAGGAAGGAGAAGTGGACCTTGAGTTTGAACTCATATATGCTCCAAATGAGATTGATAAGTTAAATAAAGAGACCACAAGACAAAAGAAGCTTGGATAAAAAGAAATTAAAAAACTATCAAAAAATCTTGAAAGATCTAATCAGATGATAGTAAGCCTTAAGACTCAAGTTGAAGAGGCTAAAAGAATAGAATATGTAGTCAAAATTGAGTTACAATTCAAATTTGATGAGTGTATGAGGCTAGAAGTAGAGATAGTGGATTTGATAAAAGAGCTTGAAAAGGCTAAAGAACAAATAAACAAAGGTCTAAAGCTAAAATGAGTATCATATATTCTTGATGAATTGATCAGCTCTCAAAATCCATCAAAAGGGAAATCTAGTCTTGATTTTGAAAAGGGGAAAAGTCCAATAACCAATACATATGCTAAGTTATATGACAATTTCAAAGTATAAGGATCAGGACCAAATAAAAGTAATGTCTATAGAGATACAAAGAAAAATAGTAGCGCTGCTAATGAGAAGAAGGCTAAAGGAGAAAATAAGCTTAAGGAAAGGAAAAAGAATAATGATTTCATCTCTGAAAACTTAAGGAAGATGCAAAAGATAAAGGCAACTAATGTATATGGTTACACAAGGGTAAGCAACTGAGAAGAACTCTTCATCCTTCATAAATAAAAGCTATGATCAGGTATTCCTCATCCTTCTATTATTATTGTTATAGATAATCATTTTTGTCATAAGGCTAGTACTTGTAGAGTTGTACCTATAATGAGAACCAATTTTGTAAGCAAAAAAATTATTTGCATCCTTGTTAGATACAAATGTAATGTGTTATAATTTCAATAATTTTGATCACATAGCTAAACATTTTAGAACAAGCTTTGTAAGATCAAAAGTATAAATTAATAATAAATGTATGCCTCTTAGTGTGAACAAAGGTTCACAACGCTCTGATAAAGATAAAATTAGGACATATAAGAGACCTAAGAATGTATGGAAAGTGAAAGATCAATCCATGACAAAGAATGTTATAGATGTTGAAGAATGTCAAGAGCTCTTAATGTCTGCTCATGTTGAAGATGAAAAGACCAAGATCAAGATAAGACCAAGGTATTAGTTGAGGCTAGTTCTAAAAGGAGTAAAGATTCAAGTGAAAGTCATGTTATTATAGAGAAAGTATCAAGCATAAAACATCAATATTCTATACCTAATGATGACATTCTGAGTTATAAAGAAGATTCATCAGATGAAAAGGTGTGCCACATATTATCTCCATGTATTTTTAATCCAAATCAGAATATCATAATGGATAAGCATGTTACCTATCTTAAGCTTAAGAAGAAGAAGAATTGAAAGCACAAGATGACCAAGGAGGATAAGGAATATGCGGAGTTATGGGTAACTCCTAGTTTCACATTGTTCTAGGAAATTTTGAATTAAGGTGTCTCTATCTATGCTTCTTAAGAGACCCTTATTAGAAGAGAATCAAGTGATGTCTACTATAGATGTGAATTCAAGTAGGTTATGATGATGACTTGATCAAACCAAGTCAAGTGTTGTGTATGCATTGTCTATAGGGACAAAATGAGTGTTTCAATATGACATTATGAGATTTTCGGAGTACATATCATATATATATGGTCTAAAAATTCATTTGGCATAAGGGTTTTAATGTAAGAAACCCTTGACATTGTGAATCTTAGGTTGTGGAAAGAAGTTGGATCATGAAACTTGTGAACATGTGTAAAATATTGATATACATGTGACAAATAAAGTTATGGTGTGTTATAGGTAGTCCTTTGGTGTAGATTTGGGTCATGAAGTTATGGGGAGCTAACTTATATAGCATGAATATCTTGAAAATCTATGCATAGTGTAAGGGGGAGCTATATTGTTCAGTCTATCAGGATCAAGAAGGCTCAGAGTAGAGGAGCTTTGTAATTGGTCAGGTCCTAGGATTAGAAGATAATAAGAGACTAAGTGATAAGGATAGTAAGCATGTATGGAAGCTCCTACATCACATCACAAGATACTAGTAATAAAGTCAAATTCCAGGGGGAGGATCATAAAAAAATTATTAATTCTTGGAAGAAGAAGATAAAAGGTAACTGAGGTATGTATGTTATGTAAATTTATAATGACTTGATGGTTGTAGATTATTGGACAAACTCATTTATTTGATAAAGGAGTAGACATATTTGGACAAATAGTCAACTAGAGTCCCTTTACCATTGATTTTAAAGGGGGAGAAAAGGTACAAATTCTCTATATAGAAAAAGAGCAAAATGATCTCTGCAAAAGTTTGGAAGAGCAGAGAAAGTGTCCAAATTGAGTATTAGGTAAATGTGCCATTACTTAAGGGGGAGCAAGTATGGTATGAACAACTTCAGTTCATACTCATCAAAAGCCAATGCAAGCAATGACATAGAAAGAGTAAAGTATTATAAGATCAAATCATTTAGTTTACCATCAATGATAAAGGGGGATATTGTTGGCAATTTGATTGTCATTGATGTCAAAAGGGACATTATGAGCATGTCATTGAAGTCAAAATGGATACTATAGATTTAATTGATGCTCAAGGCTAAGTATGGTCGTTTGAGGATGTGCAAGGCATCATATCAAAGGTCAAGGTGATTGAAGTCTTGTGTGCATGAGTGGAATTTATCTAGTTCTTCACATTGATCATCTAAACATTTTTGGTCTATGACAAAAAATATGAGAAGGCATTTTGATGACATCACCATTGCCATGTGTGAATGAGTATGGGGGAGTTGGTCACATGGTTGTGATGACATTAGCCCTTAGTAGTTATGCACCATATTTGAAGATATAGGATGAAGCGAATTTGAAGATATGGTCATTCAAATTTGGTTTCTTGGAAAAAATCCACTAAGTTTCTATACGTAGCCAAATTTGCAAAAAGGGATAAACAATGCCAAGTAAGAATATTGATGAGGTCAATGTTTACACACATGGAGGTGTTAGGAAAAAGTGATCATATGGTTCTATTCATTTTTTTGCCTAGTTTATATGTGCTAAATATTGGGTCACATGATGTAGTGTGACAAAATATATGCTTGAGCAAAGTAGGTTTCCAAGGCATTTTGATAGTGTTTTCCAACACTTAGTCAAATTTGTAGTTTTCAAGAAAAATCTCAAAGGTATTTTTATAAATACATATCTTGCACCTATGAAGGCTTTAGGATTAATTGGATATATATATATATGCAATCCCCTATGTAAGAGGATCTTATGTGCCAATTTTTAGGGCATTTGACTAAGTGCAACAAGAGTTATGTAGGTGCAAAGTTAGCCTTCCAGGTAAAATGAAATGGTCTCCATAAGACAAAAACTGCACAAGGTCATGCACAGTTGTCATTATTTTACAAAGATTATCTATGGACATTTTTAAATAAATATATGGTAGATTTATTATGGGTTTCTCATAAGCATCTTGAATATGTGGTCCACAAGCTCAAAGGAGAAAGAATAAGCTAAAAATTGAATTATCTTTACTCTCAAACTAGTAGAGCTTATTAATAAAATCCTAAGGGTTTAGCCATGGCATCAACAAGAAAATATTTATTTTAATGTTGACTTGTTATATCTTAGAACTTGTAACTTAATTCAAAACTTAAGTCCATATTATCATTAAGAAACTAGCCCTTTGATTTAGCAATTATTGGTTCAAAAAACTTAATATTTCCTAAGTCTTAGACTTTATATTATGTCTAAGCTTGATCAATGGATATCACTTCACCATACACAGATGATCCAATGAAGTGAATAAATTTCAAATTATCAAAGGCTTCTCTAAGTAAATGTGTTAGTGACAAGTATCACATTCACAAAGCTTGTTAGAATTAATGTTTGAGCTCATTAGAGATTAATGATTAGTGATTAATTGGACATTAGAGATCCAATGGAGTGTGATGAAGCCAAAGTATCAAAGGTCCCTCTAATTGAATGTGTTAATGATAAGTTTCATGAGCACATGAATCTGTCAGATAGAGGACTAATGAGAGTGATCCTATCAAATATAAAGATTGATATTTTTAGAAGATCTTATAGTGTACAAGTGATCATGTAAAGGATATCTAATGGATAAAATGGACTCAAATTATATAAGTTTATTGAGGTCTATCAACATAATGGCAAGTTAAATATAGAGAAATTTTGAGAAGATTGATAGAGTGAAAGAGATCCAAAGATATAGGAAGCAGTGAGATGGGATAAAGAGCTCAATGTTTAACATCTTGATAGAGATAAAGAACTTGCATCTTTGGAAATCCAATGGCATTAAAAATATTGGATTATGAAGATTTATGGGTGTGTTTTAAAGATGAAAAAGCTAAAGTTTAAAAGTGTATAAATATCTAATAGATATCATGAGCCTATTCAAAGGTCATCAAATGGACACATTTTAAAGCTAAATAATTTAATAAAGACCATAAAATTATGGCACCAAAGGCAAGATCAATGACTAACATTTAAATTCATGTCCATACAAATGGTTAGTTATAGTAACATGTAGGAACTTACGTATAAGCTCTAAATCTTGACACAGACAATGAGATTGATCGATCCAACAAATCAAATCTACATTAAAGATCTTGTGCATCACAACTTGAGTCTAAAAGATGTTATAGATAGTAAAGAGACCTAAAATTATGGAATGATACATAGAATAAAGATTTGGGAAAATTACAATCCAAGTCATAATTAACTAGAGTCCAAAATTTAAATGATGTGTTACAGCCTGAGTGTCAACACATAGAAGATATAGAACCCTAGATCATTTGTTTATATATATGAAATCTAGGACACAAGTAGATGTGGATAGGGCTATTAGAATTATGTCAAATGAAAATATATAGACATAGAGGTAGAAGTGTAGAGAAGATGAGCTATTGTTGAAGAGTGTCAAACATAGATATATACAGACATAGAGACAAAGTGACAGAGTGAGATGAAGTGTGTCAAATAAAGATATATCTAGACATAGAGACAAGGGCAAAGAAGAATAAAGTCATAAAAATAAAATGTTCATACAATGAGTAGTTATAGATTAGAATTGTAACATATAAAATAGAGTTGGATTCATTTATTAATCTATTTTGTATAATAGAGTTTTAGCTCCATACATTTGATTGGTTGGTGCCATCAGACAAACTAGTTGGTGCTTAGTTAGGGGATTGGTGTCTCTTTAGGGTTGGTGTCCTTAAACATTGTACCCAGTGATGTTAATCTAAGTTTTTGCTTAGTTATGGAGTTGGTGTTTCTTTAGAGTTGGTGCTCTTAAACTCAGGGATTGGTGTCTCCTTAGGGTTAGTGCCCTTAAATGTGTAACTAGTGAGGTTTTTCTACGTGAGGTGTTGACTGTGAGGCTAGATTAGAATAATAGATTGTAGTATCTATTCTCATCATGGTTTTTCCCTTTGGGTTTTCCATGTAAAAATTTGGTGTCATGTGTATTTATGTGTGTATGTGATCTCTATATTTATCTTTTAATTTGCATATTCTTTTCAATTTTCTTTAAAAGTATTAAATAACTAGGTTTAGTTGATCTACTAATTCACCCCCCTCTTAGTAGATAGTTGTGTTCCAACATATTGTAAATGGGGTAACATCAGATGATGTGAAGAAGTGTGAACTCATAGGAGATTTGGTAGGATGTTCCTTAGAATTAATTTATTAAATAAATCTAAATAACTTCAAATTCACATAATTTAAATATTTTATAATACCATAATTTGTGGTAAAAAATGTTTTAGTCAAGTTATTCAAGACCTAAAAGAAATTTGCCAAAAATTTAAAGAAATGGTTAGAGAATATGATTGTAGGTTTTTTTATGTGATGAAAAAAATTGATTTTATTTTATAAGACAAATATAAGGCTACTTAGTTCATATAGGTCCTAATAAAAATAATAATGTTCATTATTATGCCATCCCAGTTCTCCACCAAGGTTAATGCTCAGTATGTGGCCATATGAGTAACATAGATAGAAGATTACCTAGATCTTCTATCAACATGATCAAAAGTAGAAGCTAAGTTATATGCTTTTATGAGGAAGATGAAAAAGGTTAATGAAATTGATAAAATTAAATTAGGATTATGGTTGATAGAATGTGACCATGACGGACATCATAGGAATGACTATCTAATAATTAAAATAAAATTTTGTGAAATCTGCAGGCTAGTTAGATCCTATGTATAAGTGTCATCTTCTTTAATAATATATAAAAAAGTCACATAAAATGTACTATAATTTTTTTTAAAATATAAAAAATTATGAGAAAAGCTATCTATCTTTGCAAGTGAGAGTGGTCAAGATATCATTGGGAAATAAAAAGTGGTGAAGTTTTGCCTACATAATTAGAAAAGACCTCAGGATGATGTAGTTCTAATAGAGGATAAACAATAATGATGGAAGAGATGATGATTATGATGATGATGATGATGAAAATCATTAGTGACTATAGAATTATATTAGTGATTATAATATATGAATTAGATTATGAGATGAGCATAAAATATTAGATGTTAGTCAAAGCGATCATGAGAATTAGGATAGTGATGGGAATAGGGATGATTAGATTATTAGATAAATGATGAGGGTGTAGATGATAAAACCACCACAATTTTCATAAATCTCATCATAGTCTAAGAAATATGATAAATATAGCACTTGGTAGGATGGCCCATGATATAAGGATGACCAAGAGGACATGGTGCCAAAGTGCATAAAAAGGGGCAAATAGTGAACTTTGCATCATTGAGCGCACCTAAAAGCATTATTGTAGCTTTGGGTGTCATCATATCATCCTCATTCATTTAAAAATAAACAAAAAGAGACACAATGCAACATAGATGAAAATTTTAAAGACAGTCAAATATTTACATGATAAATGACATGCAAACAAGCCAAACATAGCAAATAAGTTATACACATAAGTATCTAGATGTAATGTCACAATGTCTTGTCTAATGATGGGATGAGTGATTGGGTGATTGGCTGGACTATGATGATCATGATGTGATTATGGACTTAGGATAGACTTGGATATGGAATATAATAATGATAGTGATTAATATTAGAAATTAAGTAAGGATATGGATATGGATTTGACTAGGGATGAGGATGAGGATAAGGTTATGGAATAGACTAATGGTGATGATTAGGATTATAATTTAGGTATGGATATGAATGTGAATTTGTATTTTTAACTATGTGAGAAAATTGGATGAAGATTTGGGTATATAGATTTGAAGTAAGATTTGGATAAGAGAGGACAAGATGACTAGGGTGCTAAGATGGCTAAGATATTAGATAGGATGATTGGGTTATTAAGGACATAGGATAAGACAACATAAGACAAGACAATGGAGATGTTTTTGGGATTTTGTGGTTTTAATAATTTTTAGGGGTTTAGAATATATATGTACACTATACAAGAGGGGTTACTAACATAAAGAATACCAATCCTAGAAACTAAGATGAGGATGGATGGAATGATGGATGGGACAACAAAAGGATAAGGATGATGTGGAATAATGGACTAGGGATTTCTAGTGACCATATCATGAAGGAACCATATGTTTAGTTACCCAAGTGTTCCTTAGAGGATATGCCAAGGTGGTTCTAGAACATGTCTCATGTCACCTTTTGCTCCCTTACAAAGGTCAAGATTTGAAGAAAATATGGGCATAATAAGATGCAAGATATGATGGAAGATGTCAATTAGGAATAATGAATCATGGGATAAGATAGATAAGGATGACATGGATGGATTTGATGGATGGATTGTGCCCCCAAGTTTTGAGTTAAAATATGGATAATGGATTATTTTACCATGATGTCAAAAATTAGTTTTCATCATGGTACTTAACCAAGGTGCTAGTGAATTGGTTCTCACCATTGTATGAATGATTTATTTTATTTTTTAACTTTTTAACTTTTTTATTTGTTATTTTTTGAGCATATATATTTATTAGACATGGGTATGAGATGCAAGAATGTTGGAACTTTATGGATCTTTAGCCAACACCTTTTATATATATGTGTGATTCTAGGCCCATGTTGTTGCTATTGGATATGTTGGGGTCCATGTGACCTTTGATTATTATTGATTGAGATCCCTCTAGATATCTAGGCTAGGTATCTTCATCACCCCTATGAGAAATAATACTTCCTAGGAAGGTGATGTGAGGTATGAATTGGATATATATATATATATATATATATATATATATATATATATATATATATGTTAATGGGGTTGTATTGGACTTGAATGGATGGTAAGATCATGATAAGATGGTGTGGTGGGAGAATAGGGAGTGAGACTAATAGTTGCATATACTATTGGAGACATTAGACATTCTACAATTTATTGGTGCTAATAGACAAAAGACTATAGGAGATCTAAGAAATTTTGACTTTGTGGTTCATCTATGATCTAATTATTTGAAGGTTTATTAGCTATATGGATATTATTTTGATTCATTGACTGATTTTGACTTTGATGGCCCCCCAGTGCCTAATTTTAGGATTCACCAAGGGAGATTATTTTTTGACTTGATAGATGATTATTTTGACTTTGACATTCCCCTAATACCTGATTTTGGGCTTCACTTGGGAAAGATGCTTCTTTATTAGGCCAAGTATTTGAATGCTCTTAATTTTGACTTATTGGATCAAAGGTGATTTGATCGTGATTAACTTTTTAAATATGGTCTTGGACTTATATATTGGTGGCACACCTTATATTACTCAAGGAAAAGTCCAATGATGTGTATTCTTCTTCATCCTTGTCGAGGGAGGTGATTAAATGATCATTGATAGGAATAAAAATATCCATGATGGATGAAGGTGGTGGAGATGGTGTGATGAGGTTAATGAGGGGTGATGGGGAAGCATATTATTTGTAAGGGTTCCTATGAAACCCATTTTTGAATATTAATCATGGGATATACTAAGAGCAAGGGTGAATCATTATATCATATATCTTATAAATATTTTACTTAATCAAACTCCACTTAACCATACATTTAAGATATGCAGTAAAACTAAAACAATAACATGCACCACATGAGAGAGAGAGAGAGAGAGAGAGAGAGAGAGAGAGAGAGAGAGAGAGAGAGAGAGAGAGAGAGAGAGAGAGAGAGAGAGAGAGAGAGAGAGAGAGAGAGAGAGAGAGAGCAAATTTTTACATAGAAACCCAAAGTGGGAAAAACCATAGAGAACAATCTCAAGTATATTAATGAGCACCAACTCAAATTACAAAGTTTTCAAGCACCAACTTGTAATAGAACTAACCCCTTTACTGAGCACCAACACAAAAACTATTTGTGAGCACCAACCCATAGTAGCACCAACCCCTCTTGTGTATAAAATACAACTATCTCTCAATGTTGCTTTCTCAACAAATGATAGAACTCTATAATATTTCTTTCTATTTTCTCCTCTTTTATTATATAAAACAATTAAAAACCATGCACTTTTTTGTATATTTCAAATGACTTCCCAAGCATTTATTTATAGCTTTCCAAATGACCTTTGGCATTCACCCTTTGTGACTCTTCACTCCTCATGGAAAATGGCACCAAACTTGCATGACCCTTCAAATCCTTGTATTTGAAAATTCAAATGGTGACCCTTCATAATAAAATGCATATTTTCCTCTTTTATCTTTATCTTGGTAAACTTTCAAATTCCTTAAGGTGACTCTTCATGGAAAAATGCACCATACCCTCTTTTGTCTTCACTTGGTGACTCTTAGAATTCCTCAAGATGACTCTTTATGGGAAAATGCATCCCATTCCTCTTTTGAATTTATCCTATGACTCTTTCACTTATCCATGGGCCCTATGTTGACTTTTATGAAACCAAGAATATATTCATTAATATTAAATAAATATCGACATATTTTAGCCAAAATATGAACATTAAAAATACCTTTAGACAATAAATGTTATGGGGCCTTTATCACCAATGCTAGACCTTTGACATCAATGACAATATTTCCAAAAATCTCCCCCTTTGTCATTGATGGAAAACTAAAACTAAAACTACCACATCCTAAACCCTATACTACACATGACAACCTACACATAGTTCCATGTAAAAAACATATATTAACTCCCCCTTATTGTAGCATCCTATACCTATTTTTGTACCTATTTTTTCACTTATTCATTATACCTTTTCCTATAACTATTTCCTATATTTGTTTCTATTTTTCTCCCCCTTTGACATCAATGGCAAAGGGCCTATCTTGGAGCTAACACTTAGCTCCCTCTCAACTGATGTTGATCCTTAATGGTAGGAAGTAAAATAAATTAATCTCAACTTCTCCTATAGATACTCAAATGTTTCTTTCAATAGTGCCTTTGTGAAAATATCTACAATCTATTCTATAGTAATGATATATTCCATTTTAACCTATTGATCTGCAACCTACTCTCTTAAGAAGTGATATCTGATAGGAATATGTTATGTTCTTAAATGCATCACTAGATTCTTAGAAATATTAATAACACTTGTGTTGTCATGAAAAATAGAAATAGGTTCATCATATTTTACCTTGATATCTTCCAAAGTTTGCTTCATCCAAATCACTTGAGTATAGCATAATACTACTGGAATATATTTTGCTTTAGCCGTAGAAAGTGATACTAAATTTTTATTTTTGCTTAGTCATGATATTAAGCTATCACTAAGGAAGAAATCTCCTCCATTTGTACTCTTTCTATCATTCAATAAACCTATCTAATCTAAATATGTATAAGCAACCAAAGTGAAATCTATATGTCTGGGATACCACAATCCATAATCCAATGTCTGCTTGATATATCTAAATATTCTCTTCACCAATTGAACATGACTCTCCTTTGAGGTTGCCTGATATCTCAAAACCATGCCTACTACATGCATGATGTTTGGCCTTGATGTTGTCAAATATAAAAGACTCCCAATCATATATATATATACAAATATTGATGTATAATAGGTGAATCTTTATCCTTACCTTGTTCCTTGTACTCATTGGTGTGCCAATTGGTGTACAAGCCTCAAAACTAGTTTTTTTAATATTTTTTTGGCATACTTACTTTGAGATATGAAAATTCCTTTATCTAACTAAAATATTTGTAACCCTAAGAAAAATGATAATTATCCAAGCATAGACATCTCAAATTATTTTTGCATATTATCAAAAAATTATTTTATCATCTTTTTAATGTTTCCTCCAAAAAATATGTCATCAACATATACCACAATAATCAATTCATGCTCACCTTCTATTTTGATGTAGAGATTACTGTCAATAAAACCTCTCTTGAAACTTTGATCTTATAGGTACTTATCAAGTCCTACATACCAAGCTTTGGGAGTTTATTTCAGTCCATATAGTGTTTTCTCCAATTTGTATACATGGCTACTATCATTTGAAAGAATAAATCCCTTGGGCTGCTCAATGTAGACCTCATCTTCTATATTTTTATTCAAGAAGGCAGACTTGACATCCATCTAAAACACTTTGAAATTTTCAAACACTACATATAGAAGAAATATTCTAATAGCCTTTAGCCTTGCCACTAGTGTAAAAGTTTATTCAAAATCTATTCCCTCAATCTAAGCATATCTTTTACATACTAACCTTACTTTATTCCTAGTAACTTCACCATCTTCAATCAACTGATTTTTGTATACCCATTTTTTTCCTATCACATTTTGATCTTTTGGTCTAGGTACTAATTCCAAAGTATCAATATTTTCTATCTAATTTAATTCTTCATCCATTTCCTTAACCCAATTCTCATCATGTCTAGCTTTTAAAAAGTTTCTAGGCTGAATTTTGGATAACAAAGAAAAATTTACTTGTTCAGATTCACTTACCATCATCATTCTGGTGTGAACTCATTAATTTATGTTATCAATGATGTCACTCTTATTATAATTTCTATAAACATATTTTGATGGGGTCTTGGTGTCTTTTTGCTTCTCCTTCTCATCTTCATCTGACTCTTCAAAATATTCTTCTTCAATGATTTTAGGAGTATCCACTATATAACTAGCTCTTTGTGCTACATCTTCATCTATCTTGACACTTGAACTTTCAACAATCTTCTTGGTTCTTTGTTATAACATTTATACTCTTTACTTTTGTAAGAATATCCAAGAAATATACCTTCATCTATTGTAGATTAAAATTTACCCAATTTTTCATCACTTCTCTTTATGAAGCATCTACTACCAAAAACTCTAAAATAATCAACTATAGCTGGTTTGTCTTTCCATAGCTCATAAGGAGTCTTATCAGTATTGAATCTTAACAATGATCTATTTTGGATGTAAACTATTGTACCTACTACTTTCTATAATATTTATTTAGTATCTTGGATTCATTTAGCATTGTCCTCACCATCTCTTAAATTATTCTATTTTTCCACTCAACTTGATATGATCTTGATATGATTCAAATATTCAATATATGAAAAAAATACCCTTAAGGTAGGGCAACACCATATAATACTCCTTTATGAAGGAATAACTCCACAATATCTCTTTGAGGGGACAACATCCAATATCCTCTTATAATGTAAGACTTAATGCTTACTTTATATCTTTACCATGATAATCATCTCCTATATATAGACATCTATCTAACCCATGGATGCGTAACCTCCTAATCCCAATGTAGGCCGACCATTACCCAATGTACTAACTCCATAAGTTACTCCATTATCCTAATATATTGTACCCATATAACTAAGGGGATGTGTGCCACATGTCCACATCTCCATCAACCCATATACATTAATATATCATATCCCTAGGTACATAGCATTACTTCCCTCCTTGACATGTTTTGTCCCTGAAACATAAGAAGAAACCAAATAATGAGTGTGCTTCAAATCATTACAAAATTGTCTACAATCTTGATCATCTAGCCATCCATATGTGATATTGGCAGGTGATATCTATCCAAGCTTGTTTCCAAATTCTATTATGCTTCTTTGATTTAATTCATGATCATAATTATACTGCTTTAGTGTCCAAACATAATTATTCCTCTTTTTATTCCATGTACCATATTCTGCTGCACTACTCTAATTCCAACCATGACCATAGTAGATATTCTTCCATGCATAGTCATAGTGATTTCTCCATTCATTCCATCTGCCATAGTAGTTTTTCTTTGGATTACATGCATATCCATAATGATTGGAAATTTTATTTCCTTTATAGACAAAATTATTGTTTCCTCTCATGATGATGTGGGTGTCTATATAACTCAACTTTTTTTAGTATTTTGACCTTATCCACCTTTGCTTCTACCTCTTCCACCTTTTCCTTCTTTGTCTCTTTAGTAGATGAAGTGTTCATTTCTATTTGTAGTGTGCCTTTATCTATATCATCTGAATATTCATTATGCTCTTCATCACCTATTTCAATCTCATCGTCATGATCTACCTAGATTGTTATTGGTGCCTTTTTCACTATGATATCTTGTAAAGTGATCTTATTTTTCCTATAACAAAACTTCATGAACTTTTTTTGAACATTAATATTCATTGTTTCCAAAGTCTCTAACCATGGATATCCAAGAATTATATCCACATCATCCATATCTAAAGCATAAAAATCTGAATGCAAAACATATTTTTCCATAATGAGCTTCAAATCCTCAAACATCAAAATATTATTACCATCTACTTGAACCTCCTTGATATTATTTACTTAAACATGTAGATGCTTGGCCACATTCATGTTAATGAAGTTATACTTTCTGGTAGGGTTTATGGACACAACCACCTTCTTCTTTTGAATGCATCCATGAAATTGATAAATTGACTCAGATTTCTTTGGAGATAAATTATTTGAACCCTTCTTCTTCTTCTTCTTCTTCTTTATCATCATTATTTTCTTCCTCTTCTACATCCTCTTTTTCTTTTATATCCCATTGATCTAGGAAGGTTTGCTCCATTGCTTCCCATGAAGAATACTTTTGCACAAATCTCAATTAATTAAAACAACCAATGTTGTGCAGGTCTAGATAAAGAAAGAGATAATTATGCTTTCCATAAAATTGTCTTAGTATTATTCTCCTTAAAAATATGCCACCATTCTCTAGCATCAACATCATCTTCCCCTAAATTTTTTTGCAACTTCATGATCCACAAAAAAAATTAGGTTTTATGAAACTCTAAAAAGGCAATAACTCATACAAAATAGATCTAAAAAATCCCAAATTTTTATTATAGCTTCCTCTTATGATATTGGAACCTCAGTCAAAATTTTGTGAAAAAATGTCAGAAATATGACCTATAGATTGAATATATGAAAAACCATAAAATCACTCAAAACAAGTCCAAAATTTTTGAAAATTTGAATATTCTTGTATTATATCTTTTTAAATCTCTAGTAAAAATTTAGAATAAAAATTCCCTATATTTTGGAAGATATAGCAAAATTATTATAAAACCTAAAATATCAATAACTCCCTCAAAACTAATAAAAAAATCTCTATTTTTGTATTGTAACTTATTTAAAATGTTCTCCATATAAAATTTAAAAAATTGTGAAAAAATTCACAACCAATCACAAGATATTGATGATTAAAAAAAATAGGGTTTCACTCCACAAAAATTACCCAAATCAAAGCTCTGATACCACTTGATATGATTCAAATATTCAATATATGCAAAAATACCCTTAAGGTAAGGCAACACCATATAATACTCCTTTAGGAAGGACTAACTCCATAATGTCTCTTCGAGGGGACAACCTTCAATATCCTCTTACAATAAAAGACTCAATGCTTACTTTATATCTTTACTGTGATAATCATCTCCTATATATAGACATATATCTAGCCCATGGATGGGTAACCTCCTAATCCCAATGTAGGCCGACCATTACCCAATGTACTAATTCCATAATTGACTCCATTATCATAATATATTGTACCCATATAACTAACTAAGTGGATGTGTGCCACATGTTGGCATCTCCATCAACCCATATACATTAATATATCATATCCCTATGTACATAGCATAACTACTCTATTTTGTTGTGGAGTTCTAGCTATTGAATAATTTCTCTTTATCCCATAGTCTTCAAAATACTCAATAAAATAATTTGACATGAATTCTCCTCATTGATATGATCTTAGGCACTTAATCTTCAAATTAGTTTCATTCTCAACAAAAGCCTTGAATGCTTTGAAGTGGTTGAATGCTTTGAAGTGGCTAAAAGCTTCTAATTTTTTCTTCAAAAACATCACCCAAACCATACATGTAAAATCATCAATATGAAATATGAAATATTTCTCACCTTGAGTATTTTGAGTTCTCATAGATCCACACAAATTAGTGTGAAAAAGTTCTAACATCTGAGTGGTCTAGTATTCTTTTGTTTTGAACTATCTTCTAACCTACTTCCCATATTGACATGGTTAACAAAGTGTGTTAGAGGGTTTTGTAATATTTGGAAGATTTATAATTGTTTGCTTCTTGCTAATTTTGACAAGATTTTTAAATTTTATGTGGCCCATTATCTTGTGCCATAGCAAACATTCCTCAACTTGACTCAAATAACATTTTGACCTTTGATATCTTATAACATATATAAATTGTTGCCTATTCTCTGAGCATCTACAATCAACATATTTGAATCTTTTCTCCTAATTTAATAACCTTCTACATAAAACTTTAGTGTGTGTCCCTAATCAAACATTTGACTTACACTCAAAAGATTATTCTTTAGACCTTCTACCTATAGAACATTTTTAGTCTTGGTTTTACCATTATCCAAACTTAGTGTACTTTTTTCAACAATTTTGGTAGTAGTATTGTCTCCAAATTTCACTATGCCACCATTGATATTATTTAGAGTTATTAACTTGATCTTGTCTTCTATAATGTACCTCAAACATCTGATATCAATGAACCATGGATTTTCTTCATTTATTGCATGCAAAGTTATCTGGACAAACATAGACTTTTCAAGTTGTTTCTTCTACCATGAACATGTTTAAACTTTTTTCTTTATGAATGAAGCCTTAAAACTCTAGTCCTTCTTGACTAAATTTAACATGATTTTATAGTACCAAGCTATGTGTCCAAAGTTATTACATATGTAATATATTATGGTCTCTTCATTAAATCTTAATAGAGGAACAAAAGAGTTATGGCTTCTACTTGATTCTGTATGAGTTTCCTTCTTGTTTATGAAATTATTGGCTCTTTTCTTACATTGTATTTTCTTATGACCATATCTATTATAATAAAAATAGTAACCATAAAAATAGAACCTATTTGTATATCTCTAACATGATTTCTTTTTGTATCTATGTTCCTTTCAACCTTTTTTGTTTGAGATGTCCTATGCATTCTTAACTTCTTCCTTTTTCATTTCCTCTTTTATAAGAGCTTCAACATAGCTCTTTCCTTTTTCTATGTTAACCTTGTCTATGAAAGTAGTGGCCTCCCCTTTCTCTTTTTCAAATTTGATACCTATCTTATCTAGCACTGATCTTTGACTATATAATATCTTATTCAACATATTATTGTTATTCTCAAATTTTGAATCATTGACTACTCCTTCATTGACTGCTTTATTTATTTTCTCATGATCTACTTTTAAAGAGTTAATTTCAACAACATACCTTTCACATTCTTCACTTACTTTTGGTAATTGAATTGTTTAGATCTTCTTCAATATTTTTGGCTTCTTCAATGTGTGTTTGTAGATTTTCAATTATTTCTTTTAACACCTTTTCATTTTTCTCAATTTGGTGCTTCAACTTGTGATTCTTCTTATAAAGAGCTTGTAATTCTTCTAAGGCAAAAATGAGTTCTCCTTCTAGATTCACTTTAGCTTCATCTTGTTCTTATTCTTGATCATCTATACTTTTGCTTATAGAAGTATCTTCATGTATGGTCATAAATATAATCTCTTCTTCATCTGAATCATTGACTCTACTATCTTCGACTAAGCTAGGATCTTTAGAGTATAAACTCTTCTTCTCAAATCCTTTCTTGAATTTATCTTTTAAATTGTTTTTGTATGTATACCTTCCTTCTTTGTTATTACCATTACCCTTATCTGGGCACTTAGCTACAAAATGTCCAATCTTTCCACAATTAAAACACTTAAAATGTAATTTTCTTTGATATTTACATTTGTCCTTTTTCGGCTTGAAGATGAATAGAATTCCATTGTCATCTTCATCATCGCTAGAGTTGTCACTCAATTCTTGAATATTAGCCTTGTATTTATTTGATGTTTTGAAAGCATATTCCCTCTTTGAGGGTTTCTCTTATTTGGTTTGCATCTCATATGCCATAAGAATACCATGTAGTTCATCCATCTTTAAACTGATTATATCCTTCATCTCCTTGATTACCAAAAACTTTGCATCATATCTCATTGGTAGATATGTCAAAACCTTTTATACCACCGCTAATTCTTATAACTCTTCTCTAAGGCCTTGAATATGATTAACTATTTAATCAACCCACAAAAGATAACTCACTATATTTTCTTCCTCTTCTATTTTCAAACTCTCAAACTATCTTCTGAAAGTCTGAAGCTTAGCTTGCTGAACCTTTCCATCACCTTTGTAAAATAATTTGAAGCTTTACCCAAGTCTCATGAGTAGATTTACATTGCATAACTTTAACAAATTCTGATTCACATAAACCACATAAAATAGCATTTAAAGATTTAGCATTATTTTCACTTGCCTTCTTTTTTTCTAGAGTAGTCACAAGTGTCTATGGCTCTTCATATTCTTCCACAAATTATTTCCACATGTCAAATCCAAGAGACATCAAATAAGTCCTCATCCTTATGCTCCAAAAATTATAATTTGTCTCATCAAACAAAGGTGCCTTATTTGTATAAAAACCTTCATGTGATCTAGCCATCGTGTTTTCTTTGATCTACCTTCAAGCTGTAAAACTTTTTCCAAAGGAACTTGCTTTGATACTATTGACACAATAAATTGCACCTGGGGCAAGGAGTTCGAACTCCTGCCTTTTCTCTGCAACATGGAAACTGCTCTCACACCTATGGGATGGTGAAGCAGGAGAGGAGAGTCTCTAGTTAAGGGCTAGCTCCCTTTGGTGTATCATCATTTATTTTAGGTAGTGCAAAATACAGATAGGTGTGTGTGTATATATATATATATAACTAAAAAATTGGGGATGAAAAAGGAGAAGAAAATATAGGAAAACAAACTACTCTAAGGAGGTGATACACCAAAACAAGGTGACCTTCTCACACCCACTCTCAAAATCAAGTAACACACTTATACGCTTCACCCTTGATAGAGGAAACAATTTGCTAACTTAATAGGGAGGTAAAAAATGAGAGATACAGAAAAGGGGAGGTTTACTAAAGGTGTTGTGAGAAACACTCTGTAGATGATTCCCTCTGTCTTGCACTCCAAAGTAGAACTCTTCTCCTATCAACTATAGATGGTGCCTTGTAGATAGCTGGTATGTAGATGTTGAACCTATGATAGCATCAAAGATAATGACTAAGAATAGATTAACACTCAGGACATACACAGGATATTTATTCAAGAAAGAGGTAAAAAAAGGTGTTGGTAGATTGAGGTGGAAATTTTAGCAGAGCTTCGCTTAGTAAAATTTGTGAAAAAATATCCTTACAAATGACTAAGATTGCAATATATATAAGAAGTAAAGAGGCCCATTTGGCACTCCTACTCTTACAAGTGGCATACGTGTTCCTTTCAAAAGAAAACAAGTCACTCAAAAATATTAATGAGCTGTTCATTTGCCTGCTTGAGACCTGTACTTCTTGCTTAGGTAACTTACATGGCTTGCCTTTTAATTAATACAAATGGATAAATCAGTTGTTGATGTTGGCCGCTATCATCCCAAATGATCGATTTGCTGGTATATCTCACCTGCTGAAGTCACTTCTTCAATATGTGCCATTTGGACTTAACTGCTCACTCATTCTTTACTTATCACTCTGTCCAATTGTTCTTTATGCCATCAAGCAATAAATTCCTTCTATTTATGTCACTTGGATTGCTCAATTGATCCTTGCCTTGTCATCTTTCCTTGCCACTTGGAATTTGTCCCATTTTGGCTGCTTGGCCCCTCTGGGCAAACTCCTTGGCGGGTCACTTGATCCCAAGCTCTTTTCCCAGCTAGCACTTCTCATTTGAAAATAAACAGTTATTATATTCCATTAAAATTGATGCTTTTATAGCTGTCATGCTTTTAAACATTAACGAACATTTCATTCTATTAAATTTGATGGCCATTGTGACATCATCGAGCCCATGTGGCATCATATCAGATCCCTTATCGACCTTTGCTTTTGTTTTCCTCCCATGGGCACCCCTTTGCTTTGAAACTTACCCTTTGCATTTCTCCTAGAGGGATGGTGACCCTCTACCCCTTGAAAATGCATCTTTGCATTTGGCCAGAAGTCCCCCCACAAGGGAACTTACCCTTCGGAGTCCTTCGGTGGGTCTCTTTGTAAACTGGCAGTCCTTGCGGGTCCTCGCAGATAATTTCCCTAGGTCTTTTCTATTTGAGTTTCTGTGGCTTTGTTTCCCACAGACTTTTGTCTATGGACATTTTCCCACAGACAAAAGTCCACAAAAATTCTTCCACTCAATTTGCCTTTGCATTTGTAGTCACCTAAATGCTTTGAAATATTTGAAGTGTTTGCCTGCCCTCAAAAGGGCACTTTGACTTTGACTGTGCCTTCGGCCAAGGGCAGCCCCTTGAACCAAACCCGTTGAACTTAGCATTGAACTTTCCATTGAACCTAGACCATCCTTGAACCAAGCAATGAACTGAGATGAACCAGGATAAACCAATGAACTAGGCTTGCACTGAGCATGAACTTGAAGATGAACTCACAATCTGAAAGTGACTGGATTCAAAAAGCCAAAGAAGAAGTTGACCACAATTTTGTCAGAGGGCAAAAATTGGTCAACAAATTGGTGACTCATAGGGGAAGCATGCCTGCTATGCTTAGAATTTAGTTGCCTTGAAAATCCATTGGGCATGGAGTTAGTAGTAAACTTTGAGAACTAGCGATAGCTCTTCTATAATCTAGAACCAAAATGTGCAGACCCACCTCTGAGGAAAAGAAAACACACACAAGACTAAGAAAACTACAACTTGTGCAATAGCACTTAGGGAAAACAAGATAAGAAAACAAAAGGAGAATATGTACAAGTGAACCCAAAAATTAGTGGTAGCACTTCAGATGTATCCCATTAACTAGGATACGTAGTTCTTCGCAGTCCAACCTGGAAAGTTGGAACGCATTATGCTACTTACACTGGGTGATCATGTAAGGACCACTCCACAGGGTGTCAAATTTTACATGTTTTATGGGCTTTGCTTGATCTTTGTCCCACTTTAAGACAATGTCTCCTTCAGCAAAATCTTTTAGCAAAGATTTCTTGTTAAAGTGCCTCTTCACGTGTTGTTGGTGACTGGTCATGAAAGCCATAGCCCGATCCCTTACCTCTTGGAGTTCCATCAGCTCACACAACTTGACCTCTAGGGCATTTCCTTCTACAAATTGTAGTTGGTGGGAGAGATCTAGCGCTGGCAATTCAAGCAAGATGGGAAGCCTAGCTTCCCTTCCATACACGAGCATATATGGAGAATTTTCGATTGCCCTTTTTGGAGTAATTCAGTTAGCCCATAGAGCTATCTTTAGCTTGGCATGCCAAGTTTTCTAATTTTCTTCCATAGTTCTCTTTATGATTCTAATCAGATTTTTGTTGGTGGAACTAGTCCATTCCCCTACAGATAATAATTTGATGAAGTACTGAGGTATATGCCATACTTCAGTGCCCATTCACTTGTTTTGGTCCCCAAGAAAATCCAAAGCATTATCTGAGATTATGGTGACTGGGACCCCAAATATTGTTACCAGGTCCTCATTGAACTCTAGGACTGTGCTTTCATTTGCCTCTTTTAGAGCAATGGCCTCCACCCACCTAGTGAAATAATCTGTAGCAGTCAGGACCCATTTGTACTCAGCACTAGAGGGAGGGTTGATCATCCCTATGAAGTCCAGGCCCCACTGCATGAATGGTTGATCAACTTGAATGGGCTATAGGGGCATGGCAGCCAATCATTGTTTTTTGTCAAAAAGTGCACACTTTTGGCACTTTCTTACCTAGGCATGGGCGTCCTTGAAAAGAGTAGGCCAGAAGTAACCATCTCTCATTATCTTTGTTGTTGTAGCTCTAGGGGTGAAGTGATCACCTACTGGCCCATCATGGAACTCGGCCAATACCTTATCAGTCTAGTTTGGGTTAATGCACCTTAGGAGGACCCCAAAGAAATCCCTCCTAAACAATACATCATCAATCAGAACATAAGGAAGGGACTAAAGTTTAAAATACCTTCTCTCGGTCTTATTAAGACCCTACAGACATTCACCCATGAGAAGAAAATGCTTCATGTCTAGCATCTAATCCTTTATGACAGCTGGTTCTTCTATTGTGGCTACATCATGAATTAACAAGCTATCTCTCCTTTCTTGCTTTAAGTCTACATCCAGTTGTTTGCACAGGCCTCTTCCCCTCACCAACTTGGTGATCTTGATATCTATGTCATACTCCATCACTTTGGTAATCCACCCTGCCCTTTTTTCATTTAAATCTTGATTGGTCAAGAATTCCTTGACACCCATATGTGGGACCATAAGGTGGATCCTATTATTAGACAACATATGCCTAAATTTCTTTAGGCTATGCACCACTACCAGGACTTGTTTTTTTACATACATATACCTGACTTCAAAGTCCTCTAACCCTTAGTTAAAGAAAGTGAGTGGCTATTCAAGGTCATCACTGTTAGCTTAGGTAAGTATGGTAGATATCACTTCCTCATTGCTGAAGGTATAGAGGTTGAAGTCTTTGCTAAAGTCTGGGCTCATCAAAGTGGGAGCCTAGGTTATGGCCTATTTGATGGCCTCAAAGCTATGCTTCCTCTCAGCTTTCCATTTGAAATCCTCACTTTTCTTCAGCATAGGGGTGAGTGGCTTGACTATCTTTGCAAAATTTGGAATAAATCTCCAAATGAAATTAATCCTGCCAAAGAAACTCCATAGACTTTTCTTGTATTTTGGTAGGGACATTTCTAGTATAGAGTGAACTCTCTCAGGGTCAATAGACAAACCTTCCTTGGACACAATGTGGCCGAGGAGTTTCCCCTCATGGATGGAAAATACACACTTTTTTGGATTAAGAGAGATGCCAAATTCCATGCACCTTTCAAAAATCTACCTGAGGTGTTCTATGTGTTGGCTCACTTTCTTAGAGAATACCGTTACATCATCAAGGTATACTAGCACGTTGTTGTTTACCAAGCCACCAAAAGCCATGTCCATGGCATAATAAAAGGTGGCACTAGCATTGGATAGCCTGAATGGCATCTTCTTATAGGCAAACATCCCCCATTTTGTGGTAAAGGTTGTTTTGTGCTGGTCACAGCCTTACACTAGAATCTAATTATACCCTAAATAACCATCCAGGAGGGAGAACCACTCACTACCAGTTACCTTTTGGAGGATCTACTCTATGTTTAGAAGGGGGTAATGATCCTTTAGAGAGACTCTATTAAGGTCTCTGAAGTTGACACACAGCCTGATCTCCCCATTTTCCTTTCTAACAGGAACAAGGTTAGCCAGCCATGAGGAATGTTTGATTGGAAATATAATTCTAGACTCAATCAATTTGGCCAATTCCCTTTGCATGAGGGGCTCAATTGTAGGATTGACAGGCCTTTGCTTTTGAGTGATTGGCTTGGTGCCTTCTTCTAATTTAATGGTGTGTTGGGCAAGCCTTGGGTCGAAGCCCTTCACATTGCTGTAATCCCAGGCAAAGACGTCAGTGAATTCTTAACATAGCAGAATGAAAGCTCACCTCTCTTGAAACATGCAGACTTTACCAAGTGCCAGTAGCTTCCCTTTGAAAATTTCAACCCTTTCATAATTCTCCTCTTTGGTAGTGATGCAGGCCTTGTCATTTCTTAACTATTCATCACTATTGAAAATGCTTTCAAGCATGACCAGACCCTTGGGGAGTTTATTGTTCTTCAACTAAACAATCT
Source organism: Torreya grandis (assembly GCA_037957365.1). NCBI lineage: Eukaryota > Viridiplantae > Streptophyta > Pinopsida > Cupressales > Taxaceae > Torreya > Torreya grandis. The sequence goes on from JARHVA010001626.1 coordinate 2,724,512, forward strand.
GATTACCATATTGCTACTACAGTTTTGCCTGATTGTGTGTTGTGAACTCAGCTTCTTCTTGTAAGAAGAAAGCTATCTGCTGGTCACTTTCAAAGACTTGCCAATTTGCAATGTTGTCTAAGATTGAAGGCCGAACTACCATGTTTAAGTGGCATGAACCACAATCTCAGCTTATTTATTTTGAAACATCAAACTGGGTGCCAATTGCTACCGGCCTGTCAGCCTATTTGTTGTGCTCGCTGGGAATAGAGGCAATGTTAAAAGCAATAAAATCCTCCACAAAGTCCCAAACCCTATGTTTGTATGACTTTAGCAAGGAGTTCTTGGTCAGATTCAAGCCTCTCACTTGATTTACAATTAGCTCACTATCTGTTAAGTTGAATCCCTCTCTTTCTTACCCATTCAAGCCCATGGATCAAAGACTCATATTCTACAACATTACTGGTGCAAGAGAACTAGAAATAGAAAGATAAAAAGTACCTTTCCTTGGAAGAGGAAACTAGCATTGCTTCACCACCAGTGCCTATTTTACTTCTAGAGCCATCAAAATATAGCTGCCACAGGCCAAGGTCTTCTCCAGTTTCCTTCATTAAATTTGGCATGAAGGAGCCCTCTTCGTGCATACAATAGATTCCAAGGTTTGCCTCCTCAATGAATTTGTATGGATCATGTTCAAAGTTATCATTTCCCCACTCATCCAAGAGTAAGTATGTGACTCCTTCAAGAGCAGAGGATGACGATTGGTCTATCTAAGGCTCTTTTGGATCAATGATGGTGTAACTGACATTGGCTACCTTTGGTGAATATGGTTCTAGGTGGTCCTTGTAGAGTGGCTCATACTCAATTTTCACTTTGGTCCCATACTTGGTTTTAAAAACTAGATATGACCAATTCACTGCTAGATAGCCTCCTATCTTTGACGTGAAATCTCTAGACAAGCAAATTGAAAAATATAGAGGAACATCTGCTACCAATATATTATGGGGAATTGAGAAGGTTAGGCAAGCATGCAATGTCAGGTCGAAACCCTTCACAATCCCAACTATTTTTGCAGGTGTTCCATCTAGATTTAGGACTCCTTTGTTCATTTCTTGATACTTCAATCCCATCTTATCAGTAATGCACCTGGGCATCACTGGGTGCTGGCCCTATTGTCAATTATGTAGTTGTGCACTAAGAAGTCCCTAATGACCAAGGATACATAGAAAGGAGGAATTTTCTCTTCCTTCTTCACCTGTCCTGAAGTGGAAGGCTATACATTTGTCATCAAGACATTATCAGTGCTGGTTGGGATAGCCTGACAATCTAGCTCATTTAATTCATTTTTTAACACATCCTTCTGGCCTGGAAGAGACAACGCATCCCATAAAGAGATATTCATATTCAGCTTCTTCATCTAATCCACTACATTGATTTGAGGACTACCACACCTTAAGCTTTCTTTGGGGTTGATTCCAAGCTGAACTACAGGCTGAGGGGCTGAAGGTATAGATGATTGCCTAAAATTTGGGGCCTTTGCATTAGAGTGTGATGGAGGAGGTGTTGCTGATGCTTGAGTGGTAGCCTGGGCTTCTCCCATTTCCCTTCTCTTAAACCTCATGTTGGTTGCAACACAATCAGCTTGATTGTCTGTAGCACCCACATAATATATTGAATAAAAATCTTCTTCCAAATGATTCATTAGGGCAGAATCAAGCTGAACCTGATTGTTACTCGTGTTGGGCTGCATTGAAGGCTTAGAGGCCTGAGATTGAGCAACTATTTGGTTGTTTGCATTCTAAAAATAGTTCATCACCTCATTTGTATATACGACTTGTTCTTGACCATATCCCATGGTCGAACAGCTAGGCTGCTCTTATATTAAATTGTTCTAAACAAGTACCATGGCCTTAGATGATGAGGAGGGACTGGTGTTGTAATTTTGAAATGGCCTGGTTGTAGTGAACTGCCCCTGACCTTGATTATAATTTAGAAAGGGGGGTCTAGGGGCTTGACCATAATTTTGGTATCCCTGATTTGGTCTGTTTCCTTGAGATTGCTGCCTTTTATTGGAAACAAGTTCATTAGACATGTTTTGCAACAGACTCTTAACCTCATGAAGCTCATTTGGTGGAACAACAGCTGGTTTTTCAATGGTAGGAAGAGGGGCAATTATTGGAATAGGGGCCTGAATTAAAGCTGGCATTTTTGGGAAAATTGGCATATGAGGCCTAGGGGCAATTTTCCAAGCTTGAACCAAGTAATTTTCAACTGCTATGGCAATGTCATAAGTAGCAAGCAATATATGCCCTCCCATAGATTGTATCATCACTATAATGTCACTATTTAATGCTTTTAAATAGTACAAGAAAGCGTAACTAGGAGTCAGCCTTACTAGGATGGGAATTTTATCCCAAGTTTTTTGAAACCACATGTTGAAGTCTTACATATACTTGTGCGGAGCTCTCTTTATGGTCATCAACTGCTCAGCAAGTGAGAGGTCATCACTTTTTTCCCCAAAATGATCTATCAACTAAACACCAAATTCAATCCAAGAATGTATTGAGTTCACAGGCAAGGTCCTATACCAATCAAGAGCCTTGCCTTTAAGAGATAGCGCCAGCAGTCTGATGGCAATATTTTCTTCAGTTATATTGTGAATATTGCAAAGATTAGCAATATTCTTAATATGCTCAATGACTATAATAGGTCCCACCCCATTGAAAGAAGGCACATTTTTTAGAGCTATTCTTGGAATTGGATCATATTGTGGGAGATTCAAGGGGCTCTCACCATGAAAATTTGTGAATGGCAAAGCCATGGCTAGGACTGGCTGTAACTAAGGTTTTGCTATGGCTGTGTCTCTTATAACAGGCCTAGGAGGATTGCTTGTTGGATAAGGATGAGTCCTCTTGAATCATAGTCTTTTAACAGAATTGAAAGGTAATTGAATAAATTTGAAAGGAACCCCTCTTGAAGTAGACCTTGTGGTGACTTTAGGCATAAAAAGTTAAGACACTGGTCTTAATACAAAAACTAAAGCTCTTACTAGTGGAGTCACCAGATGCTGGAATACTTGAAATTTGTTGTAGCAGGACCAACATCAATCCTGATATCTTACTACATTGAAAAATTGTAGTCCCACTGGGTGTACCAAAACTATTGATGCAAGAAATTGCACCTGGGGCAAGGAGCTCAAACTCCTACCTTTTCTCGACAACATGGAAACTCCTCTCTCACCTGTGGGATGGTGAAGTAGGAGAGGAGAGTCTCTAGTTAAGGGCTAGCTCCCTTTGGTGTATCATTGTTTGTTTTAGGTAGTACAAAATACAGATAGGTATATATATATATATATATATATATAATATTAAAAAATTGGGGATGAAAAGGGAGAAGAAAATATAAGAAAACAAACTACTCTAAGGAGGTGATACACCAAAACAAGGTGACCTTCTCACACCCACTCTCAAAATTAGGTAACATACTTATATGCTTCAGCCTTGATAGAGGAAACAATCTGCTAAATTAACAGAGAGGTAAAAAAATGAGAGATACAGAAAAGGGGAGGTTCACTAAAGGTGTTGTGAGAAACACTCTATAGATGATTCCCTCTGTTCTGCACTCCAAAGTAGAACTCTTCTCCTATCAGCTATAGATGGCACCTTGTAGATAGCTAGTATGTTGGTGTTGAACCTATGATAGCATCAAAGATAATGACTAAAAGTAGATTAACACTTAGGACATACACATGATATCTATTCAAGAAAGAGGTAAAAAAAATGTTGGTAGATTGAGGTGGAAATTTCAGTAGAGCTTCGCTTAGTAAAATTTGTGAAAAAAGATCCTTACAAATGACTAAGTTTGCAATATATATAGGAAGCAAAGAGGTCCATTTGGTGCTCTTACTCTTACAAGTGGCATACGTGTCCCTTTCAAAAGAAAACAAGTCACTCAAAAATATTAATGAGCTATTCATTTGCTTGCTCGAGACCTACACTTCCTACTTAGGTAACTTACATGGCTTGCCTTTCAATTAATGCAAATGGAGAAATCAATTGTTGATGTTGGCCGCTATCATCCCAAATGATCAATTTGCTGGCATATCTCACCTATTGAAGTCACTTCTTCAATTTGTGCCATTTGGACTTAACTGCTCACTCATTCTTTACTTATCGCTCTATCCAATTGTTCTTTATGCCATCAGGTAGTAAATGCCTTCTATTTATGCCACTTAGATCACTCAACTACTCCTTACCCTATCATCTTTACTTTCCACTTGGAATTTGTCCCCTTTTGGCCACTTGGCCCCTCTAGGCAAACTCCTTGGCAGGTCACTTGATCCCAAGCTCTTTTCTCGGCTAGCGCTTCTCATTTAAAAACAAATGATTATTCTATTCCATTAAAATTGATGCTTCTATAGCCGTCATGATTTAAAATATTAATGGACATTTCATTCTATTAAATTTGATGGCCACTGCGACATCATCAGGCCCATGTGGCATCATATCAGATCCCTTATCAGCCTTTGCTTTGAAACTTACCCTTTACATTTATCCCAGAGGGATGGTGACCCTCTGACCCTTGAAAATGCCTCTTTACATATGGCTAGAAGTCCCCCCACAAGGGCACTTGCCCTTCGGGGTCCTTTGGTAGGTCTCTTTGTAAACTGGTAGTCCTCCCAGGTCCTCGTGGATAATTTCCCTGGGTCTTTGCTGTTTGAGTTTCCATGGTTTTGTTTCCCGTAGACTTTTGTCCATAGACATTTTCTCACTGACAAAATTCCACATAAATTCTTTCACTCAATTTGCCTTTGCATTTGTAGCGGCCCAAATCCTTTAAAATATTTGAAGTGTCTGTCTGCCCTCCAAAAGGCACTTTGACTTTGACTGTGCCTTCGGCCAAGGGCAGCCCCTTGAACCAAACCCATTGAACTTAGCATTGAACTTTCCATTGAACCCAGACCATCCTTGAACCAAGTGATGAACTGAGATGAACCAGGCTAAACCAATGAACCAGGCTTGACTAAGCATGAACTTGAAGATGATATCACAACCTGAAAGTGACTAGCTTCGAAAAGTTAGAGAAGAAGTTGACCACAATTTTGCCAGGGGGCAAAAATTGGTCAACATATGCCATTTGTTAAGCATGAGATATACTAAGAGGGGGGTGAATTATTATATCATATATCTTATAAATCATTTACTTAATCAAACTCCACTTAACTATACATTCAAGATATGTAATAAAACTAAAACAATAACATGCATCACATGAGAGAGAGAGAGAGAGAGAGAGAGAGAGAGAGAGAGAGAGAGAGAGAGAGAGAGAGAGAGAGTAGATTTTTTCATGGAAACCCAAAGTGGGAAAAACCACAGAGAAAAATCTCAAGTATATGAATGAGCACCAACTTGGAGGAGCACCAACCCCTTTTTGGTTCACTAACACAAAAACTATTTGTGATCACCAACCCATAGGAGCACCAACCCATCTTGTATATAAAACACAACTATCTCTCAATGTTGCTTTCTCAACAAATGATATAACTCTACAATATCTCTTTCTACTCTCTCCTCTTTTCTTATATAAAACAATTACAACCCATGCACTCTTTTGCATATTTCAAATGGCTTTCCAAGCCTTTATTTATAGCTTTCCAAATGAACTTTGGAATTCACCCTTTGTGACTCTTCACTCCTCATTGTAAAATGGTGCTAAAATTTCTTAACCCTATGAATCCTTATATTTTAAAATTCACATGGTGACCCTTCATAAGCAAATACATACTTTCCTCTTTTGTCTTTATCTTGGTGACCTTTCGAATTCTTTAAGGTGACTCTTCATGGAAAAATGTACCATACCCTATTTTGTCTTCATTTGGTGACTCTTGGAATTCCTTATGATGACTCTTCATGGGAAAATGCGTCCCATTCCTCTTTTGTATTTACCTCATGACTCTTTGACTTCTCCATGGGCCCTCTTTTGACTTTTATGCAACCAAGAATATATTCATTAATATTAAATAAATATCAACACATTTTAGCCAAAATATGAACATTAAAAACACCTTTATACAATAAATGTTATGGGTGATTTATCACCAATGCTAGACCTTTGACATCAATGACAATATTTCCAACATTGACATAAAATAAGATCTCTTCAAGATCAACAAAAGGATCACTAAGACTATCTAAAAAACATGCATCCAAGGTAAGATCAGATTCACTTTAATAATATTCAATAGATAAATCTTGTGAAAACTTGGTTATGACTTTATCATCTTTATTGGGATAAAAACATATGCCTAGTGATTTATTATCATCCAAATTATAAGTATCTTCAAAAAGGAAGGCATAGTTATCATTTATTGTAAAATATATGAGGGATGATGTTTTTGATGAAGAATCTAATTCAAATACTAGTGTTGAATAGGATCTTGATGTATATAATACTTGTATCAACTCTCATGCTAACTCTAATGTATATGGTTCAATGTTTCTAGTAAGATATTCATTATCCATAATTGACCTCTCATCAGGAGGTATTTGATATGGTGGATGAGGGGGAAATGATTGAGGAACAATGGATTCAACAAGTATAGGCCTATGAAAGTGTTAGAGGTACAATCACTAAGGTGGTGAATCAGTGATGCTAGATAATCCAAACTTCAATTCCAGTCATTTCAAACTCTTAACCAAATAACATTATCATTCATGAAGTATACACATCATTTATAGGAAAGGACAACAAAGATAATCAAGATCACACATATAACATAAGATCTATGTGAAAACCCTCTTGGGTAATAAAAAAATTAAACCTACAAAATGGACTACAGTCCTATAATAACAAGATCTAATTTTAGACCATCACCAACTAATCAAGGAATACCCATCCCTTGAGTTAGTGAGACACCCATCCCCCTAGGCAACCAAGCACCCACTCAACTACCTTGATCTGATCTCTACCTCTAATTTGATGTCTTCTGCACCTAATGATGGACTTCTCTTGATTTCACTCTTCTTCACCCTTCTATCTCTCTCAAACAACCTCTAGGGCTTACTCATTCAATCAACCTCTTCTAAGTTTATTAGGTCTAATGACCTATGTGTTCATATTTATAAACATGATTAGATAAACATGTCTGACCTTTTTCAAACTCAAATGGTCCTCACTAACATGTACCTTCGCTTCCAAAGGTTCTCTCCTTTACTCAATTCCATACTTGCTCAACTCTACTCTCTTTCAACTAATCACACACCCTCAAACTTGCTCATATAATCAATGCATCTAAACAACCATTTTGGACCATTCTAATCTTATTCACTCATCCTCAGTCTAATATATACTTCAGTCCATCTACTAATCATGCTCCCTTTGATCTATTTCTTTCATCTCTATCTTTTACTCTCTCAACACATTCACATCAAGTCTAGAAACCATTACCTTGATCTTTACTCTTTATAGATTATTCATGAATATCAACTTCTAGGTTAGAAATAATACTTGTATTAACTCTTAAGAATTCTATAATTCTAACACATATCTCAATACCATCCTTATAGGTTATCCATAACACCCATGGGTCACACTTAAGTAGTTATGCCTTTCAATTAGGCCTTAGTATCCCTTACAGGTCTCATGGAGACCTATTACCCCTTTATCACTTCATCAAGCAAAAAAAGAACAAAAGATAACTTTTAAATAGATGGGTCCACTCCAAATGACCTCTAAGACATCTTAAAATTAATTTATCTACCAAAACACTCTTATGCTAAAGAATAATTTATTCAAAACAATAGTCTTATACATAGTAACACCATGAATGAATAAATATTCAACTTTGAATCTCAATATCTAAACTTTAAAAACATTAAAACCTTATAATAAACTTTTTTGGTTGTGCCTTGATGTCCTCTTCAACTTTGCATTTTACTACATCAATAAATTTTTCCATATGCTCAAGATATAGATAAAAAATCCATCACTAGTTTTCTTTCACAAATTTAAATATTTAAATTCCAATGTGTGAAGCAAAAATATTTAGGCACATGTCTTCATCTTATGTCCCCTATAAACTTTGAACAAATACACTCCATCTATCTCCTCATGAGCTTCCTATGTTTAACTCTTAAATGTTCCCTATTGATCTTCGATCCTTGCTTTTAAGATCATGCCACTTGGCAGCCCCACGTGCCTTCTGTGCATTGACTATTTGACTAAAACCATACCATTGATCTCCATTTGTATGAAAACATGCATGCCATTTATATTCTATCAAATCATCATTATTTAGACACATGTCACTAGCTAATGTAGAGCCCTGATTCATACTTTGCCTAACCTTAAACTCTGATACTTGCAAGTAAATATTCTAACATTAAAATTTTACAATCTTCTTTTCATGCCAACTCTCTCAATGTTTATTATCAATATCTCTATTATGTTCATATTTATATTTCTTAAATACTCTTTATTTACCTTTTTAAACTCTTAAAAACCTCATATCCATCCATCTAATTTATTCTAATCACATTCTAACTTATGTTCTTTAATCTCTTACACTAAGCTATGGGCTTCTCTATACCAAAACACATCTATTCTTTGACTAGGCCTCCTAAAAAAACATTAAACTTAGATAACCTCTCAATGGTTACACAAACTTGTCTTGACTCACTTTAACCCCTATTTCAATCTTGGCTAGCCTACTGACTACTCAAACTCATATTCCTCCTTGTTACCTAGTAGCCTTTTTTACCCTTTTTCTATTTGTACATACATACACCTTTGAATATTGAAAATATAATGATTGTTTATGATACCCTTTATCAGTTACTATAATTCCTCCAAGTTTCTTGGTCAAACTCACTTATTTACACCATTAACTTTCCATTCCTTCTTGGTAATTAACCCTCATTAAGTTTGTTTAACCTTGTTTTCAACACAGTCTTTGATTTCCATACAGATAAGGTCTGTACATCCTAAAAATTGAAAAATATATTTTTTCATGTCCATATCATTCAAACTAAAAAAATTTATCCATTTTCATTGGTTAACTCTCTCACAAAGTCATTTTAAAACTCTCTACCCTAATCTAGGGTTTTTGAGTTTTTTGACAGGCCCAAGAGGGCTCTAAATGAGTTATTTTATTCTTTACAAGTTTTAAATATTTGATAAGAATTTATTAAGGTCTTTCATACCTATATGCAACCTCTCAATTCTCTAACTTCAATTGAAAGGCTTCCTATTACACTCTAAACACAAATTCCATAGTCATTCATGATATAGTCTACCTGTATAGCCTTCAAAATAGGGTATAAATGCATGTATTCCTTACCTAGTGTCATATAAGACTGATTCAAGGGTTTTATTTCCTTAGTGTGTCTTTATTCATTTTTTTACATCCTCAACAAACTCTAAATCACTCACCATCCAAAAACTCAAAAAGTATCATGACTGTCACAAGAAATACAAGTTTTGTTTTGCACTTCAAAATAGGGTTTTAAGTATACACTGATATTGAAACATCAAAAAATGGTTCTCTTCTATCACATTATCTATCTTGATCTATTTCTCCACCATAGGGGTTCCATGCAAATCTTTATTCTATCTACACAAAACAAGTTCTTGTCTGTATCTTACCATATAGAGTACATACATAGTTTGTGAATGCTTGAACAAGGGTTTTGAATGCACATCAACTTACCATAAAGTTATTGAGACACTATTGAAAGATTATTTTCAGCATATGAACTCTCTATGCTGACTTTATACTATCTCAAATTTTGTGCCATCTATTTCTCATTCTACCTACAAACTTTCTTGTTATAGTTACTCCAAACAAAGCATGCATAATTAGGTAACTTAAGACTTTATTCTTTATTACCTCTAAACCTAGTTTATATGCTTGGTCAACAAGTTCTCTAGTGTTTTTAGTTCTCATAATCACCTTCCAAATCTCTTGTTTTTTTACTTGAGCCTGATTTGAATTAGACTGTGTCTATTTTAACAGTAAAAAACAAACTTTATATTGGGTTTTCCACATAGTAATGATAAAAGCACCTAGTAATGCATAGGTAATCTCAAAGAATTAAGAAACATAGTTTACAAAAGAAATTAAACATCATCCACCAACATTTTTTAGTATTATTCATTTCACACATAGACACACACACACACACACACACACACACACACACACACACACACACACACACACACACACACACACACAATCATTCTTGAGATAAAATACATAGGGTTCAAACCTTTTCCTCAATCATACTAGTACTTATCCATACATCTATCTTTTGATACCTTCTATTTCATTTCCATAACTTCCTACCAATCTTCTCTTATGAGACTCACAAGTAAATCAATCCAAAAACTCGATGCCTTCTTTTGAAACCAAATTTTGTAACTACTTTTCAAGACAACCAACTTGGCACATAGAGATTAATTTTAACATTATTGATTTTGACCAAATTCTTCATGATATGTATGTTAAAACATCTTCACTAACACTCCTAGACCCATTATAAGACCTTACCACAATAATTGACAACTTGACACTATTGACCACACACCAAAATGCTCCTATAATGCTAACTCATTTTCAAATTTTCAAAAAGGAGTTTTGGTGGGAAAGTTACCAAGACCAAAAACACCTACTACAAAACTATTGAATGACTCTTATCACCTTCTTTGGGTCCCTATAGGACTTATATAATCAACTAAACTAAAATGACAACAAAATTTACTGAAACATGTTTCCTTGCATGATGTTTCTGCATCATACTCCTGGAGGAGAATAAATTTGAGCTCCAATGCATTGCTAAATGATTTTTTCCATGTTTTCCAATTCATATTTCTTAGATCATCCATTGTTGATCCTATTTCTACATGATTTAACTTTTCACCTTTTCTCTCATGTTTGCCTCAGTCATAAACTATCTTGCCTCCTTATTTTCTTGCACCAAACACTTATCTCTTTCACTATTATATGGGCTATATATGCCCATAAATGATACTATTCCACCTTTAATTTCTATCACCACCATGTTTTCACTACAAATATAGTTAACGTCTTGTCTACCTACTTTAATTTGATATATTATTATCATCCATGCTTCTTCTTCATCTTTGTCTTCCTTCACAAACTTCTCAACTTATACAAATTTTACCATTTCATAATTTTCTCTCAATTCACCATTCAATTCTCTCTCCAAGGTTGCCACTTCTACCTATAATTTCTCACTATATTCATATACAAACTTTTAATCAAATTCCATACCTTTACCCATCAGCAACATTTCATTTTCTAAGCCTTCTATGAGGCTTTCAAACTAATCTATTCCTTCTTCATCATTCCCATCATAGAGCTGGTTGTAACCATCTTATTTCTCTTCACTCACATGTATATCTTCCATCTCAATGTACTATTTGTCTTCTTTTACTTGCTGACTTGGCTACTCATTCAACCAAAACCTATATATTTCTCTCTTAAGTTGCCTTTAAAGTAACCTCTTTTGCTTCCTCTCTTCTTTCTTATCTTGAACTTACCTTCTCTTAACCTATTATTTGATTGGACACTTGATTTTCTTCCTTATCATCACCCATATACACTATGGGTTTTCCATTTCTCTCACCTACTCTAGCATAACCAACAACTTATCCATTTGCTACCTCATTTCTATCATCTCTTTCTCCATCATTATTATCTTCTTTTCCTTATGGTAGATTTCATCAACTTTGCCCTAAATTCTTATTTATCTCTCTTTCCTCATCTTCTTAAAGATTTATATAAAATATTTGGTCTCATTTGGACCTATCCTCTCTAACAAGTCTTCTCTCACTTTCCACATCTTAACCTATCACTGGGTCTATCTCATTCACTATGACCTCACTTGGGTCATTCAATTCTCTATTCCTTTCAATAAGATTAATTTTCTCTCCTAAATCTCACCTATGATCTCTCTCTAATTAACCACTCAATAGATCTCTAACTCTTCTTCATAAACCTAAATGGCCTAGGGCTTACTACCACACTTCTTAACCTTATCTTGCTCTCACACTTCAACACATCTCATCAATGCATCAAAAACATCAAATGAAAACAAAATGGAACTTGTACCTTTTTTCTGATAATCTCCTTGCTCTTTAGGTCCCAATTATATACTAATCTGATACCAAGATGATGTAGATCCCTGATTCATACTCAACCTAACCTCAAACTTTGATACCTACAAGTACATATTATAACATTGAAATTTTACAATCTTGTCAACATACCAACTCTCTCAAGGATTGTTTTCAATATCTATATGATTTTCATAGATAAACTTCTTGAATAATCTTTATCTACCTTCTAAAACTTTTTAAAATCTCATATCCATCCATCTAATTCATTCTAATCATGTTCTCACTTCTATTTTTTCATATCATACACAATCTTACACTAAGCTATGGGCTTCTCTAGAACAAAACATATCTATTATTTGACCATTCCTCTTGTAGAAAACATTCAAATTGGATAACCTCTCAATAGTTACACAAACTTGTCTTGACTCACTTTAACCCCTCCTTTAATCTTTGGCTAGCCTCATGACTACTCAAACTCACAATCCTCCTTGCTACCTAGTAACCATTTTTTACACTTTTTCTATATATATGAAAAAAAGACCTTTGAATATTGAAAATATAATGCTTATTTTTGACACTCTTTATTAGTTACTATCCTTTCTCCAAATTTCTTGATTAAACTCACTTATTTACACCACTAACTTTCCATTCCTCTTAGTAATTAACCATCAATAAGTTTGTTTAACCCTATTTTCAACAAAGTCTTTGATTTACATACAACCTAAAAAATATCTATGTTCATGTCCATATAATTCAAACTACAAATTTTTATCCATTTTTATCAAGTAGATCTCTCACAAAGTCATTTTTAAACTCTCTACCCTAATCTAGGGTTTCTGAGTTTTTTGACAGGCCTAAGAGGGCTCTAAATTAGTTATTTGATTCTTTATATGGTTTAAATATTTGTTAAGACTTTATTAAGATCCATAAAACCTATATTTAACCTATAAATTCTCTAGCTTGAGATGAAAGACTTCCTATTACACTCCAAACACAAATTCCATAGTTATTTGTGATACAGTCTACCTATGTAACCTTCAAAATAGGGTATAAATGCATGTATTCCTTACCTAGTGTCTTAGAATACTAATTCAAGGGTTTTATTTCCTTAATGTGTCTTTCTTAATTTATTCAAATCCTCAACAAATTTATTATCACTCACCATCCAAACACTCAATAGGTTTCCTGACTGTCACAAGAAATATAGGTTTTTTTTGCACTTCAAAATAGGGTTTTAAAGATATGCTTGCTTCAAGATCTTGAAATGTAAAACAATGGTTCTCTTATATCAAATTTTCCATATTTTTATATTTCTACACCATATGCTTTCCATGCCAATATTTGGTTTATCTACACAAAACAAGTTCTTGTCTTTGTCTTACCACATAGAGTACATACACAGTCTGTGAATACTTGAACAAGGGTTTAGAATACACATCAAATTACCCCAAAGTTATTAAGACACTACTAAAATATTATTTTAATCATATGAACTCTCTATTATAACTTTATATTATCTCAAACTTTGTACCATCTATTTCTCAATCTATTAATAGACTTTCTTGTTACAGTTACTCCAAACAAAGCATCAATAGTTAGGTAACTTAAGAGTTTTTTCTTGATTACTGTAGACACCGCAAACGTGTCTGCACCTTGGTCCTCCCCCTTAGCCTTAAACCCCTATCCTAACCCTTGACCTTGGCCCCCTTTCCACCCTACCCTTGCCACCTTGGATCCTCCCTTGAATCCCTCCACCTTCCCCTTAGCATTTATTAGGCCAAATCTCTTCATTATCTTCCCCCCACGCCCATTTTGGCATCCTCATGACCGTTCTTCCCATCCCCCCTCGCTCGGCGGCGTGCAAGAATGGGTAGAGGCTATTTTTAGCCTCTGTCCCCATTCTGCGACCACCGACGTAGGCGACCCTTCGGCCGACGTCGGTGAAACTGCCAGCGTCGGCATCCTTCATTACCTCTTTCTGCATCCGTTGCAGTCCCCTAGACCCTGGAGCTCGCAAACAGATCTCTCTTGGTGTTTTGGCATTCGTCTTGTCTCCGTTTGGACCTCGTGCAGCAACAGCAATAGGTGCAAAGGTTCTTCATCAGAGTCCTCTTCTTGTAGAATCCTCTGTGGCTTCAACAATAGCTTCTTCAACACCTTCTTCAGCAGGGCACAGGTATGTAGTGCTCTGTTTATTTTCTTTATGCTTTCTAGTTATCATGTTTTAAACTAGATTCAACTCTTCTACCCCCCCCAGATAGTTAACCAAACCAGATAGACCCAGATTCCTATCTCCCTGATTGGCTTCCTTTATCTCTCTGTCCCTCTCTGTCCATTTGACTCTCCTGTAGCGCTGCACAGACCCCCTGATTGCCTCAAACCAGACTCAAACCCATCCACAGACCATCTTTAAACAGACCACAGATCAAGACCCGGACCATCCACAGACTAGACCCTGCTCTGACCCGTCTGGAGGCCATTGCCCCGACCGACGCCGGTCATTACCCCAACCGACGTCGGCAGACTAACCGACATCGGCAGATCAGACAACCGACGTCGGTAGGACCACCGATGCCAGCGACTGTGACTAGGCTGACAGCTTCTTCCAGGTAAGCCTTTGCTTCCTTTTCTCTTTCAGTTTGCTATCATTTCAGTCTATTTTAGCATTCTGTCTTTTTATCAGTCATTTATCTCTTTATCAAATAGTGGGTTGACCTCCCTTAAGGAAGTTTTTACACTTCCGGGAACAAGCTTTCACTTGGCAACCCACTGCCTATCCATTTAACGCCTTTTTGTCCAAGTTTTCTTCTTTTGCAGGTGTCATTCCTCCACAGCCAAAGAGGAGTGCTCACAAGCGTCTGGATTACGGTGCGCAATCTTTAGTCCAGGTACTTCCCATGCCTTGTCCATTACTTTTTTAGTTTCTTCTTTCTCTTAGATCTAAAAGCGAATTTTGAATAGAAACAATTACCTCTAAAACTAGTTTATATGCTTAGTCAATAAGTTATCTAGTGTTTATAATTCTTTTATTTACCTTCCAAATCTCCTATTGGTTGCTTGAGCAGGCTTTGAATTAAACTATCTATTTTAATAGTCACATATAGACTTTATATTGGTTTTTCCACATAGTAATGATAAAATCAAATAGTAATGCACATATAATCTTAAATCATTAAGAAATATAGTTTACAAAAGAAAGTAAATTTCATCCACCAACCTTTCTTAGTATCATTCATTATAAACACACACACACACACACACACACACACACACACACACACACACACACACACACACACACACACACACATACATAAATACAATTATTATTATTATCATTCATTATAAACACACACACACACACACACACACATACAATTATTCTTGAGATAGAATACAGAGGATTCATACCTTTTCCTCACTCATACTGGTACTTATTCATAGATCTATCTATTTTTACCTTCTATTTGATTTACATAACTTCCTACCAATCTTATCTTATGAGACACACAATGAAATCAATCCAAAAACTCATTTCCTTCTTTTAAAACCAACTTTTATAACTACTTTTCAAGATAACCAACTTGGCACATAGACGTTACTTTTAACATTATTGGTTTCAAAAAAATTCTTCATGATATGTATGTTAAAACATATTCAATAACACTCCTAGACCCAATATAAGACCTTACCACAACACTTGAAAACTTGACCCTATTGACCACACACCAAAATGCTCTTACAATGCTAACTCAATTTCAAATTTTCAAAAAAGAGTTTTGGCAGGAAAGTTTGCAAGAACAAAAACACCTAGTATAAAAATATATAATGAATCTTATAAAATTATATTGGCCCATAAATTAATTATATAATCAACTAAACTAAAATTATAACAAAATTTATTGAAACATGTTTCCTTGTATGATGTTCATGCATCACTAACATGTGCAATCTTAGGAACCTTTGACATATTGAATTCACACATGCCATTGGATCACTATTGGAAAAGATAAAGCACTAAATTAGATAGTTATATATTCATATTAATTTATCACCATTATATCCTTTATTTGATTTAATGCTCATCGTAGATCTTTGATATCACAAATTTGGCTAAGTATGTGAACTTAGTAAACTCTACCTAGGAAGCCAACTTTGCACCTTAATCAAAATTTTCATGCTCAGCCTCATGACCTAAAAATTGGACCCTATTATCACCTATCATATGTGAATCCATAAATATACCAATATTCTCTTAAAACCTTCACAAATGTAAAATATTATGTCATCAAATTGCTTACTCAGTCTTATCTGCTAAGATGACTACTTAAACTTAGATCTGCATATGACTATTTTGATGAATTATTTTCACTTACATAAAAATTACAAGTAATAATACTTCCTAGTAGGTTCTCTTTAATATGTCCACACTATCAATAACATCCACCATCTACCTATCCAAGTCAAACAATGAAGAACTATGCAAGAACACTAAAGCACATTGAAGCACATCTTTTCATTATCATTATAGCAAATATAACACCTCATCAAAATCCTTGGTCACCTTGGATACATCATTGAAAAAACTCCAAAAATCTCCCCCTTTATAATTTATTTCAAACACCAATACAATTCTTATGCTTAGACTCTATCTCTCTCTTCAATCACTTTCTCCCCCTTTGACACAATGATAAAGTGGGCTTATCTTATGATCCTAAGGACTTGAAAAGATTTCAAGGACCAAAAATATGAAATTACTACCTATGAGAGATAATAAAAGCTTCCTCTAACATTATATATACCTCTTCTTACCTTGATCTTCTCAAACATGTTCCATGACTACACTCTTCTTTGATCATACAAAGCTCTATGAACACAAACCATATAAGAGCAACATAAAATACTTAAACTTACAATTGAAACATTAAGAGGGACACCCCCTTACATTATTCACATCTATTCAAGCCTTTCAAACTATTTTATTTATCTCCTCTAACTCCATGCTCTATCTAAAAAGTCATCTTCAATAGGTCTTCTTAACTAATTCTATTTTGACACCTGAAAACCTCCATATTCTACCTGTAGACCTTCAAGACCAAAATCCTTGAATACACCTTGAGAAAACATACTTGTTTCTATATAATAAATATGTGTCCTAAAAATCATAGGTACAGACACCCTAACCCACAATATCTTAGAACAATGTGAAACTAGGAGTTGCCCACAACTCATATTGGTTCTCCTTTTTGGACATCTTGTAGATATAGAGCTGATTTTCCTTATTTTTATTCTTAGGATTAAGAGAAAAAACTTTCTCATATAATATAACATTCTCCTTCTCTTCTAAGCTTGAATTGAAAATACATGGATAAAAAAAATATTCATGGCATACCTCATCACTAGACATTGGCAACTAATGTTCTTCATATGAAACTTGTTTAACAATATTAATATGTTCAATTAGATCTATACACACCTCAGGGATAGCCTCAAATATCATCTTGGTCTTCTCCGTAACCTTATTATCCTCATTCACAGTATGAGTAGACAATGAGAGATCTTGGCATTCTTCAACCTTTGTAGCGTTCTCCACCATATCAAATAGACCACTTAGACTTGTAGATTAATCATGACTCACACTTTATAATTTTGGTTTCCATGAGTTAAATATCCTTCTTCCTTATACTCTAGGGTTTTGATTAAACTTGTTTTGACTTGATAACCTTTGCTTACAGAACCTAGCAATGTGACCAATCTTCTCATAGTTGTAGCAAACCGCTCTTTTTGAAGGAAACTCAACTTGCCTTACTTTATTTTGATAATATTTTGGAAAGTGTCCCACATCATGATAGTTGAAGCATTCAACCTTTATTACACCACTTGACTGATAATTCCACTCATTTTTAGCAAGTTTGTTACATTCTTTATCCCTGTGACTAAATTTATTGCAAGTATAAAAATAACCATTGAATTTGGTATACCTCATGGAATTTGGTTGTTTTATTTGATTTGTATTTATTTTTCAAGCATATTAATTCCATGACTAATTATTGACCCTCAAGGTTTGATTGTCTTTGTTCACATTAGTCTTCACCTTGTCTTGAGTTAAATTCTTTTGTTCTTCTTTGTAAACAAGTTTAGTTCTATCACTAGCATGATTTTGATTATTTGGAATGTTGTCTACATAACTTGAACTCTTTTCAAACATCATAAATGACTTAATTTTACTAGATTTATTTTTTAACTCAGCTTTCAATGACTCATTTTCAATCACATACCTTGAATACTCATCTTCTTTAGCTTGTAGGCTTGTAGATAGGATTTCCAATTGATAACTGATATTCTTGACTATATCTTAATGTTCTTTGGTGTCTTCATTCATTATTTCCTAAAACATATTTAATTTCTCTTCATAGTACTTGAATTGAGACTTCATCTTCTTGTTAATCATCTTCTCAATCTTT
Source organism: Torreya grandis (assembly GCA_037957365.1). Classification (NCBI taxonomy): domain Eukaryota; kingdom Viridiplantae; phylum Streptophyta; class Pinopsida; order Cupressales; family Taxaceae; genus Torreya; species Torreya grandis. Next base: position 2,743,096 of record JARHVA010001626.1, read on the forward strand.
AGTTCTTTAAGATCATTCTTTGATTCAATATCATAGTCCTCCTTGTCTTCTTCATTGTCTGTATCACTCCAAGTAGACTATTTTTGATATGATCAACTTTCTTCCTCAGTCATATAAAGGACTTCATCTTACTATCAAACTCAAAAACACTGTCTTCACTCTCATTAGATGAGTTACAATCTTTATTGGTGTAGAGACTCTTCTTGTTCCTTAAGTAATTCTTCTTATTATCAAACTTTCTAAATCTTTTCTTCCTCTTATTAGACCTAAATGTCATCTTTCCTTCATCTTGGCTTTCACCATGCTCTTCATCATTATTCTTCTTTTGCTTATGAGGGTACTTGTTATCAATGTGTCCTACTTCTCCACAATTGAAACATTTGAAGGGTAGCTTATCCTTATATTTGCCTAAGCCTATTTTAAATTTACTTGTAGACAAAGTTGTTAGTTCATCATTAGATATCTCATCATACTTGACTTCCTTACCTTGAGTTATTTTATTATTTGACTTCATTTCTATCTTGAATGTTGCTTCCTCCTTTGGTAGTTTGTCATCATTGACCCTCATCTCATAGGCAATAAAGATTCTATGTAATTCATCCATCTAAAGCTAAGTAGGATCATGACTTTCTTCTATAATAGACCCTTTAGAATCAAAACTGAGGGAGAGAGACCTTAATACCTTTGTAGTATAGCATTTTCTTCAAGCTTCTCTCCAAGACTTCTAATAATGTTCACAATCTCATCAACTCTCTGCAGAAATGATTCCATAAAATCTTCTTCCTTCATCTTGAGACTCTCAAATTATCTTTAGTGAGTCTTTAACTTGGCCAAATTAACCTTTGAATCCCCTTCATAAATGATATACAATTTTTCCCATATCTCTTTGGTATATTTATAATGAATTACCTTAGTGTACTCAATCTCTAAAAAACCATAGGTGTTGGCATTCATTGACCTAGAATTGATCTAACACAACTTCTTATCAGTTGTACTAGTTAGATGGGTTGGGGGGCTAAATATCCATCCACAATATATTTATAAATGTCAGACCCTATTTACATGATGTAGGTCTTCATCCTTGCACTCCAAAAAACATAATTAGACCTAATAAACATCAATGACTACTTTATAGATAAACCCTTCATCTGTTGACTTGCCATATTATACCTTAGATCACCTTCAAGTGGTTAAACTTGAAAATAAGGTCCTACGTTGATACCAATTATTAGAGTTAAAATCACTAAGAGAGGGGGGGGGTGAATTAGTGATGCTAGATAATCTAAAATTTAATTCCAATCCTTTCAAACCCTTAACCAAATAACATTATGATTCACAAAGTATATACGTTATTTATAGTAATGAAAAAGAAAGATAAGAAAGATCACACATGTAACACAAGATATATGTGGGAAACCTTCTTATGGATTAAATCCCACTAGAACCTATAAAATGGACTATAGTCCTATAATAACAAGATCTAATTTTAGACCAACACTAATTGATTAAGGAATACCCATCCCTTAATTTAGTGTAAACACCCATCCCACAAGGAGAAACCAACCCCATAGGCAACCAAGCACCCACTCAACTACCTTAATATAATATCCACCTTTGATATAATGTCTTCTACACTTGATGATATACTTCTCTTTATTTCACTCTTCTTCACCCTTCTATATCTCTCAAAGAACCTCTAGGGCTTACTCACTTAATCAGTGTCTTCTAGGTTTAATAGGTCTAATGATATATGTGTTCATCTCTATAAACTTGATCAAGTCAACATGTCTAACCTTTGTCACACTTTGATGGTCCTCACTGACCTTTTCCTTCTCTTCTAAAGGTTTTCTCCTTTACTTAATTACACACTTACTCAACTCTACTCTCTCCTTCAACTCATCACACACCCTCAAACTTGCTCATATAAGCAATGAATCCAAACAACCCTTTTAGATCACTCTAGGCTTATTTTATCATCTTTAATCTGATCTATACTTTAGTCCATCCATTTATCACACTCCCTTTGATCTCTTTCCTTCATCTATATCTTCTATTTTCTCAACACATTCACATCCAAGTCTAGAAAACATTACCTTGGTCTTCACTCTTTATAGATTATTCATGAATATTAACTTCTAGGTCATCCATAATACTTATCTTAACTCTTAATACTTATATCATACTAACACATATCTCAATACTATCCTTACAAGTTAGCCATAGCATCTAGGGGTCACACTTTAGTAGCTACACTTTTCAATTAGGCCTTAATAGCCCTTATAGGTCTCATGGAGACCTATTACCCATTTAGAACTTCATCAAGAAAAAAAAAAATAATAATATCACTTTCAAATACATGGGTCCATTCCAAATTACCTTTAAGACATCTTTAAATTAATATATCCACCAAAACACTCTTCTGCTAAAGCACAATTTACTTAAATAATAGTCTTATACATAGTAACACCATGAATGATAAAATAGTCAAATTTTAAGTTTAATATCTACAAACTTACAAACATTTAGTCCCTATAATAATATTTTATATATACAACTTGACATCCTCTTCAACTTTGGTTTTTACTCCATCAATAAACTATGCCATATGCTCAAGATATAGATCAAAAACCCATCACTGGTTTTCTTTCATAAATTTGAATATTTAAATTCCAATGGTCACTATGTAAATAATAAATATTAAGACACATGTCTTCATCTTATGTCCCTTGGAAACTTTGAACAAATACAATCTGTTGATCTCCTCATGAGCTTCATCTTTTCAAATCTTAAACGATCCCCATTGATCTTTGATCATTACTTCTAAGATCATGCCACTTGGGAGCCCCACATGCCTTCTATGCATTAACTATTTAACTCAAACCACACCATTGATATCCATCTATATGAACACCTATGTGTCATTGATCTAATATCAAATAATTGTGATTGAGAGACATGTCACTAGCATATGCAATCTCAGGAAACTTTGACATATTGACTTCACACACACCATTGGATCACTATCTAACAATATCATACACTCTATTAGATCCTTATCTAGTTAGATTAGTTGTTCATCATTATATCCTTGATCTGATTAAATTCTCATCATAGATATTTGATATCAAAAATTTGGCTAAGTATGGGAACTTAGTAAACTCTACTTAGGAAGCCAATTTTGTACCTTAATAACTTTTTCTATGCTCAACCTCATGACCTGAAACCTGGACCATATGATCATTTAACATAGGGGAATCCATACATATAACAATATTCTCTTGAAACCTTCACACGTGTGAAATATGACATCATAAAGCTCCTTATTTATCCTTATTTACCAAGATGACTAAAAATAAAACCTTCATATGATTGTTCTGATGAATTCTATTCACTTCCATAAGCATTATGAGGACTCATATCACTTCATAGGGTCTCTACAACATGTCCAAACTATAAATAACATCCACCATCTACCTATCCAAGTAAAACACTAAATAACTATGAAATAATACTAAAGTACATTGAATCACACTTTGTCATTATCATTATAACACACAACACCTCATCAACATCCTTAGTCACCTTGGAGACATCCTTAAAAAAAATCAAATATAAATAAGGACTCATCAGGGAACAAAGGGCTGGGCTCATGTGGAACAAACTTATATTTGATGGATGATTTGTCAAATATGGGGGACCATGGAAGATGGATGTGGTGTCTTCACCTCGGCTTGGAGAGGGAAGGGCTTGATTGTGATCAGGAATGGAATCTTGACATTCCTCTTCTTGTTCACCCAAGGATATAGACTCATCTAGTTCATCATCAATTTATATATCACCATGGGAAATGAGGTCTTGGATGTAGTTTTTAAAATTATGACATCAATTAATGGTATGCCTCTAGGTTTGATGATATACACAGTATTTGTTAGCTTTATACTAAGAGGGCTTATGCTTGGTGGGATCAAGATGTCATATAGGTGGATAAACCATCATGTTAGTGAAAATTAGTTGATGGAAGAGGGATTATAAGGATATACAAATATAATTATAGGGGATCTCTTCACTTCATGACTTGGATGTATCATATGGTTGTTGACATGATGGGGTGGGTGGACTAGTATTAGACAAGGTGACCAAGATAAGATTCCCTTTTCTAGTGTAAGAAGGGGTAGATGATTAGATATGATAAGTGGAAAGAGGATTTTAGTAGGACTCACATGGATGGGTTTGGACTGAAGGTAATAGTCGGTGGATGGGGTCAAAGTCAGTAGGACATAGAATGCTTATCTCAAGGAATCAAGAAAGGAATATATCCCTATTGGCAATGAGACATTGTTCAATCAAGGTATTGTTGACAAAATTTAACCCTATCTTAAATTTGGATCAACCCATACTATTTTAAAATTTTATAAAAAATTTCATATGTCTTATGGGGTCATCCATTGTCTTACATTTCTCACTTGCCCTTTCCCTAGTCCTTGTTGAAACCCATCTTCCTTACACTGGCTCAGTCAATAAAAGTCAATGTTGGTCAACTATGGTAAAAATTATTCAAAGACTCAATTTATTTTATAAATGTCTTAAAATTGTATTTTATAGGTTTCAATGTGTTTACAAGTCATAAGTTGACCACTTGCTAGGTTTTAAGTGCTAAAAGGGTCATTTGGACACCTTTTAGCTTGATTAAATGACTTTTGAGGACTTTAAAATTAGATTATTTTTTTCTAAGGTGGATTATAACTTAGATGAGGTCAAATTATGTTATAATCATGTTAGGTGGTAGTTACTAGTCTGTTATGATCATGAAATGGTAGTTTTTCCTCAAAAGTAACCCCCTTTGGGCATTTGTATAGACTTATCAAGTCCATCATCACTTGAAAACGTGGTGGAGTGTCTATTAACCTACCCAAAGGTCATATTCACATTTTTTTAAAGAAAATTTCATATAATATCCATTTCCAACTTCTTTTCCTTTATTTTCCATTGGCAAGCCAAGGAAGGGTAGATTCAATCACTCATTATGGAAGCTACAAGTGGAATTAGAAAGAGTGATTATAGGGGTGGATTTTAATTTAATTTTAATAATAATAATATTCATATTGGTGGCTACACCTTCATGAACAATCATTTACACTCTAAGTAGTTTTTTATGGAATTGCATTCAAGAGGGGTGTAAGTTTGCATTTGTTTCTTATTTTTAGGAATATAGGGAGATGTGAGTTTTATGGGATGTTTTAATATTATAATAATCCTCTCTCCATGATATTTATAACACCTAAAACTTATCTTTCAATTCCCTTCAAGGAGGATTCCAAAATGTGCTTTTTCTCAAAATTGGCAGTCATGGATAGGTAACCTGAGTTTTACACATGGAAGGAGTTCCCAAGGATGGATTATATTCTTGGTTTCATGTTTAAAAATGTCTTCTTTGTTTGATATTTTCCTTTTTAAATATCAAATTATCATACTTTTCCAAATCTAAATTACCTAATTTCCTTGTTCACTACCTAGTCTGCCCATAGTCAGCTTATGCTTGAGTTCAAGAGATTTGTAGGGAGGAGGAAAGAGTGGAATACATGGTGGATTTAATTATTAAAGTAATATAACATACCAAAGTATCTTATATTTCATGTCATAGTGATCTAGGAAATAATTCAAGTGATAATTCAAGTGACGGGTTTACCCCAATTGATGACAGAACTTCTGGGAGCCATAACTTTTGCACCGTAGCTCCAATTGACTCACCGTTCGAACCGTTGGAAAGCTAAAAATGAGGAAAAAATAGTGATATGTCAATTGATATTTTTATATGAATTTTTACCCCATAAAACCCAATGGAATTTCCCCAAATTTCAATTTTATTAGTGTAGTCTAAAAATAGTAAGTTTTTAAAAATAGTAATTCCTCAAATTTTGTATTGTTGTAAATCATAGAAGTCAAACCAATTCATCTACCTAAATATTTTTGACCTTCAAAATCCTTAAAACACCTTAAAAACATTTATAAATTAATATTTAACCTAAAATGGAAATCAAACATCTCTTCTCAGAGATAAGCATATGTTTGGGTTTACAAATTTGATCAATAAAACATCTCTTCTCAGAGATAGAATTATTTGAATTATCTTGTTATTGTTTATTGAATTATATTTAAACCAAATATTTTGAGTTTTGGATCACATATAGGTTAATATGCCACAAAATTGAAACTTTCCACTTCAAACAGTGAGAAGGTCAAATTGGGTTCTCAGTCCCTAAAGGACTAAAACAGAGATCCTGGAGTTTTTATGGAATAAAATTTACCATGATAAAAATATTTTTTTAAAAATTAGTTTATTTGATGCTATATCCATATCCAAAAAAAAAAAACTCTTGTAAATTTTTTAAGGCCAAAGGAGGAGTGGAGATGGAGCTTGAACAAGCCTAAAAGTGGTTAAAAATTACTAAAATGGGACAGTGATGTCTACAGGAGGCTGATGGACATTGCACTCCAAAGTGTAAATTTATAGATATAATATCAAGTTTTAATGGTCCCAAATGATAAAAATGGAAATAATGATCTAATATAGAAATTCCAATGTGAGAATTGATGTTCTAAAACCTCTCATGCAAACCCCCTATTCGTACAGGTTCAGGAACACTCACAGTCATGGTTGTAAATAGTGAGGTAAAAGGTTAAATTTTTGGCCTTATTTGAGATTAAAAGGGAAATAGGATGATTTTTTATCCCAAAATATTCATGGGAGGTTATAACACTATCAAATAAATCATAAATACCACCTAACATAGGCACCTATAGTAGGCCTAAAGGCATGACTATCACAGTCAAGGCAGGGTATCCTAGTTGGAGACTTAGGAAAAGAATTGATATGGTTTGAAAGGTTTAAAAGAAGGATAAAATCATGAAGAGGTTCCATGACACAATATAATTAATATAAGGTCATTACGCATCATTTAAGACGTAATTCATACACATGACCATCCCTAAACCCCTACATGCAGGGGTTAAATTGGATTATCCCAGCCAAATAACAAATAATGATGCCTAAGTGATGGATTAGAGTCATTAAAAGGGAAAATTTTGAGATATAAAATGGTAATATTATTCTAATAGACTCATAATATTTTTTATATACTCTTTGAAACTAAATATCTATATGGAAACCTATAGGCAGGAGAAAAAGGTTTGTCTCAGTCAACAGGGTAAGTAGAGTCCTATGTTTCTAAGGGCATAGAAGATGTATGAGAGACCAAAGGGATATAATTATTTTTAATACATTTATAAATAATCATTAAATATTATTAATCCCTCTATAATTATCATATTTCAAAGAAAAGGTCTCCAAACAAATAACACAGTCAAGGCAAGATATGTTGATAGTGAGGAAGTTAAAAGTTTAAGCTTCGTTTGGAGTTATAAAGTGGATATAAGGTGAAATTAATGAAGTTTAACTTTAATTAAATAAATATAAACCTAAATACATCATTATTCAAGCCTAAATTGGCCAAAACACCACTAAATATGGGTAGGAATGATGCCTATGACAATTAGGGTAGAAGATGACCTAATGGAGGGGCTTGAGCATGGAGTTGATATAATTTTGAGAGTTTAAAATTGAAATAAAAAAAAATCAAGTATTTTGACCAATTAAAAAATAAATAATGTCTAAAACCATTGAACTAAGCTCAAATATCCACCTACAGGTAGGGATTCTAGTGTCTTAGTCCTCATCAAATATTGAGCCTAGTCTTGGGATTGAAAGATACAATAATGCAAGGGATGGAGAGTAAAATTGGTAAAATTATGGATGAAAATATTAATGAGATTTTAATCATAAATTTTGGTTTTTTTGTGTTCTAAAATCATGAATCAACCTCAAAACAATGTACAATTTGCCTAAAATAGGTTTTCCCTTCCTAGGTAGGCATACACTTATTCTAGGTTTCCAAGCATAAAGAAGGTGTTGAAGGTTAATGTAGGATATATATGGTTGGTATAAATTATTAAAGGAATGGAGGATCCATAAAATTCCTTAATAAATCTCAATTAAATCACATTTCTCTCCAAAATACACCATATACCCTGCCTACCCTCAAACTATGTTTTTTCAAAAGTCTACCTTAGAAAAATGGAGAGTTGGAGGACCAAGTGGAAGAGTTAGGTGACAAAATTTAGTAAATATTTCCATTATGACCCATATGAAACTATAAAATAATCATATTTGATCATCTAACATGGAAAACCCTCTTTATTTTATCTTAGAGCAAGGGTTATTTTAGCATGCATGAAGGGATAATTTGAAGGAAAAGGAGTGAAATTGGTGACCAAAATGAAAGAAAAGATAAAGTGAAGGGTTTTTCAGTTGGTAAAAACCTAATAATCCTTTATATAAATTTTGAAGGCAAACATGGTACCCCATACCATAAAGGTTGTAGTCACCATGAAGTTTGTTGCTAGTGGAGAAATGAAGAAAAGGTGAATTGGAAGTTGCTTGCAAGGTAAATAGTTTTGTTTAAGGTTTATTGTTATTTGATAATATGATCATTTTTAAATCAATTTAAAGCTTATTATTCACCCAACATCCATTTTCCTTATCTAGCAAGCAAAAAGACCTAGACTAATCTTTTGGCCTTTTCAAGGTTTTCATACTTCCACAATGAATCAGAGGCTCAAATTTGATATGGAGTATGTTATATATAATTTTAAAGTAAATAAAACATTTATAGGATATTTTCACATGTTTAGGATCCATTTTTGAGCATTTTTTGTCTTTTAGGCTAAAGATGCCTAATTAGGCCTAATTGGGAAGGCTAATGGATCAACAAACACACTTGCCTTGAGTATAGAGACACGAAACTTGACATAGAGAACAATGAGGGAAAATGGTACTCAAAAATGGTCTCACTTATTCTTTTAAGCTTGTACATTCTCCTGCACTAATGGATTTGTGCAAAAATAGGGCTATAAAAGGACTAGGCCTAGTGAAGGCTTTATAAGCAAAATGGGGTCTTGGTGAGATATTAATGGTTCCAAATGTATTTTTTACAATATAATATGATAATAATAGTAATTCCATGAATAAAATTTCACCAATTGAAATAAATCCAAATTTTAGCTATTTTGGTCAAATTAGGCCTAATGAGACAAAGAGGCCTTGAAACACCTAAGAGATGAATTGATGATTGCAGGTGATGTAAATAATTAAAATTCTTCAATATAATTTCCAAGTTTCATTGGGATGAAAATTTAACTATCTAAGATACCTCATGATCAAATTCTTTCCTTTTGTTGCTTGTCAAGAAGGTGTTTCAAGACTTAAAGATGCTTGTGAAGAGTTTTAACGCCACATCAAGGAAGGTGCTCAGTTTGGGATGGATACATGACCAGATTAGTTAATTTTTATATCCTTCACCTCATTTCCATGAAAAACATGGCCCTAACCTGATTTTAAGTGCTCTTGAAATCCCATCATGAAGGCCGTTTCATAAGAGAGAATGATTGAGGAAATTGCTATGCCACACTAAGAGAAAAGGCTATTTTGGGATAGAATGACGTGGAAATAAATTTCATAACTCCATTTCCAAATAATTCCTATGATTTTAAATTATCCTCACATTTGGACACTTGTCCTTGTGCCTCTTCAACTTCTCTTCTCTCTCTCTTCTTCCAAATTCTATAAATGTGAGCCATCTTGGCTACTATAAAAGAGACCACATCTAGTATGGAAAGACCTTATTAGTATGACATTGAATTTTGTCTTTGATAATTGAATACAAGTATGATTCTGAGTTAATAACATTTTTTCTAAGTGTGTAAGTGATTTATAGTGGAGATAAGTGATGGTGTCATCCTTACTCTTCTTTATCCTTCATGTTTAAGCATGAGTTCTGATTTTAATAGGTCATGTGAAGTGTATGAATATACTAGGATCCTATTAAAGTATGTAATTTCATATATAGTATGAAATATACCCCTATATTAGCTATCTTATTGGCCATCCTATGTACACCTACCTTTACATTAAAACACTATGTTAGGATCCTTCAATGCCTAGAATTGGTCTTGAAAAGCTTTGTTACTTAGTAGGAATTTGATAGTATATAGGATATTTATTGGTATATCAACTCTTTAGTATAGTTTCCATTTCATGAAAACTCCAAACCCTTTTCCCATAAACAAGCATTATATTAGGTGATAATCACTTAAAGATGAATCTAGGGAGCTAGCCCTCATAATTTAGAGATTCATCTATCTTACAAGTTCCCAAAAACTTGAGAGATGATTCCATGTTGCATCAAATTTTAGAAGTCTCATAGAGTGTCCTAAGGTGCACAATTTGATGACAATATTTTTGGTATACCTAGTGGGATAGGTAGTCTTAATTACTTCCATGTCAAGGTGAATGTTGGTCTTGACAAGCCCAAGGTTGCAGAAGTGTTTCTAATCTAGAATTTGGTGACTCCAAAATGTGAGAATATCTAATTGTAGATCAAATTTTCCACATTATATTTAATATTTAGGAGGAAGAAGAAGAGATGGCAAGGCTACATCCTTTCCTAGCCTTCAATACCCAAAATCCAATCAATATTCTTGCATATGATCCTATTCCTCCTAATGCTACCAAAATTCTCCCTAACTTCAGTGGATAAAGTCCTATTAACCCATCTAAACACATTAGAGACATCTCAAATTTATACAATTTCCACAATATCACTCAAGTCAACATAGTTATTAGGCTACTTGCCATGTCTCTAATGGGTAAAGCACTTGATTGGTATAGGACATTGGGAGGTGGTTACATTACTAATTGGGATAGATTTAGAGAGATGTTGGTGAATAGGTTTGAGAATAAAAGTGATCACATTTCACTAATCCATCTATTGAATGTGATAAAGAGAGGCCCTAATGAATCCATGGGATATTTCAATGAAAGATTTCAAATAACATGGCATAGGTTTCCACCTATCATGAGACCCCCTCCAAGCTTTATGTTCCACACTTATCTCAAGGCCATTGGCACTCATGTGGAAATAATTATGAAATCAATGGGAGGATTTAATCTACCTGATGCATATGAGATTACTATTTAAGATGAGAATAGTTTGATACTAGCTAGGAAATTATCCACAAGAGTTGTTATGCCTTTCTTATCTAATAGTTCATTTGAAACCCTGAGAGTAGATACAGCTCCCAATGCCAATGTCAAGTCCATAATCACTCCCAAGAAGGTGGATAATGCTATAAAAAAAATGAAATGATAATGCAAGAGTTTTTATGCCTTTCTTATATCAAATAATCTCAATTGTAAGTAAGTACTCCACTCAATCCCTAATAAAATCACCAAGGTCATCAAGTGTTTAATAGGTAGCCTAACAACTATAATCCTAGTTCCATTCCATATAAAAAGGCTATTGTCTAGTCCATACCAAGTTGGTTCAAGGAGAGGAACATTTGGATCAATGGGGACAATATCAAGGTCAGTTTGTGTAAGATGGTGAAGGAGGTTGTCAAGCCTTAGTAACACAATAAAGAGTTATTCCTTACCTCACATCAAAAGAACAAAACCTCATGTAAAGGGATACTCATAGAGAGAGTAGTAGATAAATTAATATTCTTGTGAACTTCCATAGGGAAGAAAACTATGTTAACAAGGTTGATAAATCACCTAAATAATTTTCATCTAGTACTTCTTCTTTGTTGCCTTCACATCAGCTGATTATTCATGAGATTCCTTAAGAGTTAGGGGAGGATACTATCATAGATGAGTTCATTGAACAAATTCAAGAAGGAGCTAATGATATAGATCATCAAACAAAGGTTTTGATAGAAGAAGACACTTCAATGGTAAGATAAGAAGAGGTATACCTTGAATGGATTGATGAACTATCATGCTTCATAGAAGATGATAATGATCAACCTACAACACAAGGTGAAGAAGAGGTTCCCACTAGCCAACATGATTGTCCATAATAAGTTGGTAAGATTATTGATAAACTTGAAGTATTTTATATTGACCATGAAGAGTTGGAATTTTGGGATGACCTTCAAAAATTTTGCTTGATCTTGGATGATGCATCTCCACTTCATGAAGAGCTTGAGAAGAGTTTTGAAGGAGATTTTACAATTGAACCTATTGAAGATCATGAAGCACATCCATAAGAAAAATTAAGGTAAGCATGATTCATCTTGAGAAGATAAAATGCATAAGATGGATGGAGGATACAAGGTTCCCAAGATAAGTAGTAAGTTTTGAAGAACCTCTCCCATGCATTTAGCTACTAGAAACACCACATTTTGATGGAGAACTTCATTTTCAAAATAAATGCAGCCTTGATGATGAAAAGCCACTTGAGGTTGAGGTTTAATGTAAATATCAAAATGAGTCTATAATCAATTGGAAACAACTTGAACTAGGGACTATGGTTTCCATTTAGATCAATCAAGAGGAGTATGTTTCTATTGAATACATGTTCTTGGTTGTAAAACTAGATGAAGTCAATACAAGCACCACGGGAAGTAAGCAAAGTTTTGAAAAAAAAAGGACATGTCCTAAGTGGTATATTGAACATTATTTTAGTTCACTCCAAGAATATGGTATGAAAATATTTCCTTTTGATCCAAGAGGATCATTTATGTCTATCTATTTTGTATACTTTAGAGTTTGTTTCAGTTGTCTTGTGTTTCCTAAGTGCTTTAGAGCATAGGGGTGTTTCATTTCCTCTGTTTGGTGTGTGTTTTGTGTGTGTAAACCAAATTGTTTCTCTTGAGCCAAAGGTATATTCAAGTCAATTAGAGTTCTCATATACTTGACTCCATGCCTAATGGAAGAATTAGGCAACTGGTCTTAGGCATAGTAGGCTTGCCACCCTTGGGAATCACCAAGAATGTTGACAAAATTTAACCCCAAGTAAAATTTTGGTTATCCCCTAATATTTTAAACTTTTATAGAAAGTTTAATATGTCTTATGGTGTCATCCATTGTCCTACATGTCTCATTTTCCCTTTCCCTAGTCCTTGCTGAAACCCATCCTCCTTATACTGGCTTAGTCAACAAAAGTCAACATTGGTCAACTATGGTAAAACTTAGTAAAAGGATAAATTTATTTTATAAACATCTCAAAATGGTCTTTCATAGGTTTGAAAGTGTTTACAAGTCACAAATTGACCACTTTCTATGTTTCAGGTGCTAAAATGGTCATTTAGCCACCTTTTAGCTTGATTAAATGAATTTTAAGGACTTTCAAATTAAAATATTTGTCCCTAAGGTGGATGAGAACATGGAAGAGGTCAAATGATGTTAGAATCATGTCAGGTGGTAGTTACAAGTCTATTATGATCATAAATGGTAGTTTTTCCTCAAAAATATGTTAAGCATGAAATACACTGAGGGGGGGTGAATCAATATATTATATATCTTTTACTTAATATAATTTATTTTCTTTAACCACTTAATCACACATTCAAGATATGAAATAAAACTAAAACAATAATATGGACCGAGAGAGAGAGAGAGAGAGAGAGAGAGAGAGAGAGAGAGAGAGAGAGAGAGAGAGAGAGAGAGAGAGAGAGAGAGAGAGAGAGAGAGAGAGACCAAATTTTTATGTGGAAACCTAAAGTGGGAAAAACCATGGAGAACAATCTCAAGTATATGAATGAGTACCAACTCAAATTACAAAGTTTGCAAGCACCAACATGTAAGAGCACCAAACCCTTTATTGAGCACTAAAAAAACAACTATTTGTGAGAACTGACCCATAGGAGCACCAAACCCTCTTGTGTATAAAACACAACTATCTCTCAATGTTGCTTACTCAACAAATGATAGAACTCTACAATATCTCCTTTTCTCTCTTCAAAAACAAATTCAAACCATACACTCTCTTGCATATTTCTAATGGATTCTCAAGCCTTTATTTATATCTTTTCAAATTACCTTTGGCATTCACCCTTTGTAACCCTTCAATCCTCATGAAAAATGGTGCCAAACTTGCATGACCCTTCGTATCTCTGCATTCAAAAAGTCATATGGTGACCCTTCATAAGCAAATATGTCCTTTCCTCTTTTGTCTTCATCTTGGTGAATTTTTATATTCCTCAAAGTTTCCCTTAATGTAAAAATATCCCATACCCTCTTTTGTCTTCACATGATGACTCTTGGAATTCCTCAAGATGACTCTTCAAGAGAAAATGTGTCCCATTCCTATTTTGTCTTTACCCTATGACTCTTTGACTTCTCCATAGGCCCTCTTTTGACTTATATGCAAAAAAAATATATATTAATAAATATTAACACACATTATATAAGACATTAATATTAAGAACATTAAATTCAATGGAGCCTTTATCACCAATAATACTAGACCTTTGACATCAATGACAATATTTCTAACAAAATAGGCCCCTTTGGGAACTTGTATAGACTTATTAAGTCCATCATCAGTTTAAAATGAGGTGTAGTGTTTTTTCACCTCCAAATAATTCATATTCACATTTTATTATATAAAATTTCATATAATATCCATTTCCATCTTCTTTTCCTTCATTTTCCATTGGCAAGCCAAGGAAGGGCATATTTAATCACTCACTATGGAAGCTACAAGTGGAATTGGAAAGAGTTATTCTAGGTGTGGATTTTAATTTTATTTAAATTAATTTTAATAATAATAAGTCTCATATTGGTGTCTCCTCCTTCATGAATAATCATTTACACTCCAGGCAACTTTTTATGGAATTTCATTCAAGAGGGGTGTAAGTTTGCATCTATTTCTTATTTTCAAGAATCTAGGGAGCTATGTGAGTTTGATGAGATGTTTTAATATGGAAATAATCCTCTCTCAATTATATTTATAACACCAAAAACTTCTCTTTCAATGTGATTGAAGGAAGATTCCAAAATGTGCTTGTTTCTCAAAGTTGGTAGTCATGGATGGGTAACCTAAGTTTTGCACATGGAAGGAGATCTTGAGGATGGATTATATGATTGGGTTAATGTTTTCAAAGGTTTATTAATTATTTTTCCTTGTTAAAAATAAAATTATCATACTTTTCCAAAGCCAAATTTCCTAATTTCCTTGTTCACTACCTAGTTTGCCCACAATTAGCTTATGCTTGAGTTCAAGAGATTTGTACGGAGGAGAAAAGAGTGGAATACATGGTGAATTTAATGATTGAAGCCCTATAACATACCAAATTATATTATATTTAATACCATATATGTTAATATTCCACACAAGTGAAATTTTCCACTTCAAACAATGAGAAGGTCAAATTGGGTTCTTAGTCCCTAAAGGACCAAAACAAAGATCCTGGAGTTTTTATGGAATAAAATTTGCCATGATAAAAAGCTTATTAAATAACATTGTTTGTTTTATCCATATATATATATATATATCCAATAATAACACTCATTCAAATTTTTAAGGCCAAAGGAGGAGTGGAGATAGAATAGAAACAAGCCTAAAAGTGGCTAAAGACTACTAAAAAAAGGTAGTGATGTCTATAAAAGGCTAATGGAAAGGTGACATTACAATCCAAAGTGGAAATTTATAGATATCCTATCAAGTTTTAATGGTAAAAAATGATCCAAATGGAAATCATGAGCCAATATAACAATCCTAAGGTGAGAATTGATGTTTTAACACCTCTCATGTAAACCCTCTATTCGTATAGGTTTGGGAACACTCACTTATAGTCATGGTTGCAAACAGTGAGGTAAAAGGTTAATTTTTTGGCATTAGTTGAGTTTAAACTAGAAATAGTATGATTTTTTATCCCAAAAATTTCATGGGAGGTAATATCAATATCAAACAAATCCTAAACACCACCTAGCACAAGCACCTATAGTGGGCCTAAAGGCATGACTATCACAGTCAAGGCAGGGTGTCCTAGTTGGGGACTTAGGAAAAATTTAATATGGTTTGAAAGGTTTAAAATAATGATAAAATAATAAATATTTTACATGACCCAATATAGTTAAAATAAGGTTCTAAATCATCATTCAAGATATAGTTCATACCCATGACCATCCCTAAACCCCTACAGGCAAGGGTCAAATTGGACTATCTCAACCAGTTAATAAATAGTGATGTTTAAGTGATGGATTAGAGTCATTAAAAAGGAAAAATTGATCCATAGAATTATAATATTACTATAAGAGACTCATAATAGGTCTTATGTACTTTTTGAAGTTAACTATCTACATGGAAACCTAGAGGCAGGAGGAGAAAGGTTTATCTCAGTTAACAGGGTAAGCAGAGTCCTATGTTTCTAATGGAATAAAAGGTGTATGAGATAAAAAATGGATATAATTATTTTTAATCAATTTATACATGATAATTAAATATGAATAATCCCTTTGTAATGATCATATTACAAAGCAAAGTTCTCCAAACAAACAACACAGTCAAGGCAAGGTATGTTGACATTGAGGAGGAAGTTGAAAGTATAAGCTTAGTTTAGAGTTATAAAGTGTATATAAGGTGAAATTAAGGAATTTTAACTTTAATTAACTCAATATAAACCTAAATACATAATTATCTAATCCTATATTGGCTAAAACACCACTAAACAAGGGTAGGAATGATGACTGTGATAGTCAAGGTAGAAGATGACCTAATAGAGGGTCTTGAGCATGGAGTTGATATAGTTTTGAGAGTTTCAAAGTGAAGTAGAAAAATTAATTACTGTTAAAAATTAAATAATTAAAAAATTTCTAAAACCATTTAACTAATCTCATATAACCATCTACATGCAGGGATTCTAGTGCCTCAGTCCTCATCAAACAATGAGCCTAGCCTTGGGATTGAAAGATAGAATAATGCAAGGGATGGAGATTAAACATGGTAAAATGATGTATGAACATATTAATTATATTTTAATCACTTATTTATGATTTTTTTTGGTTCCAAAAGAATGATCAAACCTCAAAACAACCTATAGTTTGCCTAAAATAGGGTTTCCCTTCCTAGGCAGTCATACACCTATTCTAGGTTTCCAAGCATAAAGAAGGTATTTAAGGGTAAAGAAAGGATATATATGGATGGTATAGGTTATTATAATAATTTATTATCCCTAATTTTCCATAATAAATCTGAATTTAATCACATTTCTCTCCAAAAATACACCATATACCTTGCCTACCCTCAAACTATGTTTTTTCAAAAGTCTACCTTGGAGAAATGGAGAGTTGGAGGACCAAGTGGAAGCGTTAGGTGCCAAAATTTGGTAAAAATTACCATTATGACCCATAATACACTATAAA
This sequence comes from Torreya grandis, assembly GCA_037957365.1. NCBI lineage: Eukaryota > Viridiplantae > Streptophyta > Pinopsida > Cupressales > Taxaceae > Torreya > Torreya grandis. Next base: position 2,760,359 of record JARHVA010001626.1, read on the forward strand.
ATAATAATATTTTATCATATAACATGTGAAATCCTCTATGTTTTATCTTAGAGTAAGGGCTATTTTAACATGCATGAAGGGACAGTTTGAAGGAAAAGGAGTGCAATTGGTGACCAAAAGGAAATAAAATATTAATTTAAGGTTTTTTAAGCTGTAAAAAACATAATAAAACTTTCTATAAATTCTAAAGGAAAATAGGGTACCCCATACCATAAAGGTTGTAGTCACCATGAAGTTTGTTACTACTAGAGAAATGAAGAAAAGGTGAATTGGAAGTTTCTTGTAAGGTAAATAGGTCTATTTGAGGTGACTTGTTCTTGGATAAGATGTTAAAGACCTTAATATAATATTTTAAAATCAATTTGAAGTTCATTACTCACCCAACATCCATTTTCCTTATCTAGCATGCAAAAAGACCTAGACTAGTCTTTTGACCATTTCAAGGTTTTCATAATTTCACAATGAATCAAAGGATAAAATTTTATGTGGAGCATGTGAAATTAAATAAAACATTTTTATGAGCTTTTACAAGTGTAGGAGCCATTTTTTAGCATTTTTGGTCTTCGAGGCTAAAGAGGCCTAATTGGGAAGACTAATTGATCAAAAAGCACACTTGCCTTGAGTATAGAGCCATGAAACTTGACACAAAACAAAATTATGGAAAATGGTATTCAAAAATGGTCTCACTTACTCCTTAAATTCCATACATTCTCTTGCAATAGTGGATTTGTGCAAAAATAGGGCTATAAGAGGATTAGGCCTAGTGAAGGCTCTATAAGCAAAATGGGGTATTGGTGAGAACTTAATGGTTAAAAATGGATTTTTAATAGTATAATATTATAATAATAGGCCTTACATTAATAAAATTTCACCAATTTAGATAAATTAAAATTTTAGCTATTTTGGTCAAATCAGGCCTAATGAGACAAAGAGGCCTTGAAACACCTAAGAGAGGAATTGATGATTGAAGGTGATGTAACTGATTAATATGATTTAAAAGTGTTCTTGGGATGTAAATTTAACTATCCAATAGACCTCATGATCAAACTCTTTCCTTTTTCCACTTGTTAATAAGGTGTCTCAAGACTTAAAGATGCTTGTGAAGAGTTTCAATGCCACATCAAGGAAGGTGCTTAGTTTGGGATGGACACATGAAAAAATATGTTACTTGTTCTCTAATCCACATCATTTACATGAAACACTTGGCCCTAATCTACTTTTAACTACTCTTGAAAGCCCATCATGAATGAAGGCAGTTTCATAAGAGAGAATGATTGAGGAGATTGCTTTACCACACTTGGATAAAAGGATATTTTGGGATAAAATGATGTGCAAATAAGTTTCATAACTCCATTTTCACCTAATTCCTATGATTTTAACTTATCCTCACATTTTGGAACTTATCCTTGTGCCTCTTCAACTTCTCTTCTCTCTCTCTTCTTCCAAATTCTATAAATGTGAGCCATCTTGGCTATTGTAAGAGACACCACAAATAGTATGGTGAGACCTTGCTGGTATGACATTGAATTTTGTCTTTAAATATTGAATAAAAGTCTGATTTTGAGTTAATAATATTTTTTATAAGTGTGTGAGTGATGTATAGTGGAGATAAGTGATGGTGTCACCTTTACTCCTCTTTATCCATGTTTAGGCAAGATTCTAATTTTAATAGGTCATGTGAAGTGTATGAATGTACTAGGCTCCTCTTCAAGTATGAAATTATCTCTATGGTGTACGAGTCTATTTTGGGATGTAATTATGTGAAAATCAATTTCATAACTCCCTTTCCAACTCATTCTTATGCTTGTAATTGATCATCACATTTAGACACTTGTCCTTATGCCTCTTCAACTTATCTTCTTTCTCTTCTTCCAAATTATATAAATGTGAGCCATCTTGGCTATTGTAAGAGATACCATAGCTATTATGATGAGACCCTACTGGTATGACATTGCATTTTGTCTTTCAATATTGAATACAAGTCTGATTATAAGTTAAGAACATTTTATCTAAGTGTGTGAGTGATGTATAGTGGAGATAACTGATGGTGTCATATTTACTCCTCTTTATCCTCCATTTTTAAGCAAGATTATGATTGTAAAAAGTCATGTGAAGTATATGAATGTACTATGCTCCTCTTCAAGTATGAAATTATCTCTATGGTGTATAATTTACCCCTAGATCAATTATCTTAGTGACCATCTTATGTATACCTACCTTCACATTAAAACACTATATTAGTATCCTTCAATGCCTAGAATTGGTCTTGGAAATCTTTGTTGCTTAGTAGGAGTGTGATAGTCTATGGGATATGTCTTGGTGTATCACATCTTTAGTTTAGCTTCCCTTTCATTCAAAATCATAACCCTTTTCCCATAAATAAGCATTAGATTAGGTGATAAGCACTTAAGGATAAATTGAGGGAGCTAACCCTCATAATCTAGAGATTCATCTCTCTTACAAGTTCCCACAAACTTGAGATATGATTCCATGCTATATAAAATTGTAAGAGTCTCATAGAGTTTCCTAGGGTGCACAATTTTATGACAATATGTATTGACCAAATTTATTTTATATTCCATTGATGAATATGGGAAAAAGTATGAATGACTTGATTTGCAGGCCCATCAATAGGTACAGGGGATTGAATAAAAAGTCTAAGGGATGGAAATGGAATATGTGGAAAAAATTTAGACAAAGGATTGCTTTAGTCTGATCTCAAGTTTGACTTAATGCGTAATGTGATATTTGATCAAGTAGACCAAATTAGGATGTGAACTAGACCTTGATGATTGAGATTAGATTTTACTGGGTGCACTATGACAAGTTCTAAGATTAGATGAGGGGCTAGACTAGCTTAAGAGACTAATTTTAACTAGGATTGATGGGATTAAGGCTAACTCAAGACTAAGATGATTGAATCAAATAGGATGAGATGGTTGGATTGATGGATTGATAGGATAGTGATTATGACTCAAAATTTATCAGACATAAGAAAGATAATGATGAGGACCCTGATATGACAAGAGTGTTTTTCCAATGTGGATGAAGACCAAAATATGATTATAGCTTGATAAGGGGATTACTAGAGATAAGGGGATGAATTGGGTTAGAATATGATTAGGATTAGGTTGATAAGATGACTAGACAAGATAATATCAAGACAAATGAGTGGACCTAGGATAAAATGTGGGTGATAAGACATGACTAAAATGATATTGGGGATGATTAGTAATATGTTGTAGAGATGGTAGATAAGACAAGGTCAAGATCAGTTTGGAATAGGGGATTAGGTCAAGGTGAAGTATGATTGATTATGGATGAGGTATAATTATAATGATATGTGATGGAGGGATGACAATATTTGATTTTGATATGTAAGTCATGGTGGTATGACTAGACTAGGATGGGATTAAAGTAATGGAAGATAGGATGTGATAAGTAAAAGGATGCATAAAGACAATATCTACAAGAAAATGATTGATGATAAAATAAGGATATATAAGATGATGATATGTGAAAACCTAGATAGGTGTATATAGGTTTGGGTAAAAGGCTAACTTAGTTCACAAACAACATGGGTCTATTATGACATGCATCCAATCAATCAAACCACATACATGATATTAGTAAATGAAAGGGTGTGTAACATGATGACTGCACCATATAATGGCTTTATAGGTGACGTTGTAGGCCGGTGACCCATTATGGAATTGATTAAACCCTCTCAACATCATCTATACTTAATGGCTTCTTAGGAGTTGATCTTAACTCTGGTAGTAAGTCACCTATTATGGCTATAAGGCCTTAAGATAGGCTAAATGATCTCTCTATGGGCATCCCCAATATATGATAGGTAAAATGGGGCCCAAGTCTATATAGGCTGTTATTTAATGACTAGTTTAAATAATGAACTCTTCCCTTTCATAGATGTCCTATATAGGGTCAACCAATTAGCCTAATGACAACTATCCCTAATATTTATACTCCACTAGAACATGGAACATGGATTAGAGTGTGGTGGTGAAATCCATTGTCACTATACCCCTAAAACTATTTAAAGTGCATGGGTGTCAATTCCACATCATGTTTCCCCTAAAAAAGAAAGAGGGGAGAGTTTATTAGTGGTTTTTTATCCTCTAATAATTATTGCAAGGATGAAAGGAGGAGAGAATGCACCATTATAGCCCTTGGTTAATAAATAGGCAAACCAAAAAGTGATTAATTAATTAAGTAATTATTTAAGATTTGAAATATATACAAGATGCAATAATATAGAAGGATATATAAGATATATACATATTTTAAACAAAGTGATTAAAATGATTTTATAAAAAAATGAGTTTTAAGATGCTAAAATATATTTGATAGGTGGCCTATCATAAAATGATTGGTAGTTTGATTGGCAGTTTTAAAGAGGCAACCTACAAGATAATGATTAGTAGTTTTGATTAACAATCTTAAGGGGTAACCTATAAGATAAAATGTTAGACCAAAATATGACCTACAAAAGAATATGTTAGCAAGTCAAACTCACTTATAAATTCACCCCTATAAGAAGCATAATGTTAGTCTAATATGCCTTAAGGACAACACCCTAAAAAATTACAATTTGGATCTATAACATTTTTAGGTGAGTGAGCCACAACACAAGGGTTTGGGGGAAACATCCCCTAGTGTGGTCAAGGGGTAACACCCCTAATGGGGTTAAGGGATAACACCCCTTGCAATGTCAAGGAACAAAGCCCCTTACAAGGTCTATGGGTATTTAATTAGGAATGATCCCTATTGTAGTACATGGTGGGGTTGAGGGGTGGATCCCTTGATGCCAAAGGCAATTTGGGCTTTGCAGGAGGTTCAAAATAACTAAATAATTACTAAAAATGACTCTAAAATACACTTAAAAATACACAATTGAATGCAAAAATCAATGTAAAATCATGAATTAATATTTTAATATCATAATTTATGAGTTTTAATTCTACCATAGGTAGTTAACCATAATGATCAACCAACCAATTATGAAAAACCATGAATGTCATTGCAATATCATGATTCATAGGGCAATATCATGAATATAATATTAGCAATTTTGTAAGAAAATTCAAAACTTCAAAATTATTGATTTTGACCAAAGTAAATATTTAGATAGACAATGACAGGTTAACCAAATGCTTATAAAATGCCCATTCACAGACAATCATGATATATTTAAAACTTTAGCTATGTATCAAAATTTATGAAGGGATATCAAGATAAGATTTTCATTAAAATAGGAAATCCAAATAGAATCTATAGAATAGAAACATGTTTTCTAGATTAGAGTTGTCTTAAAATATAACTTAGGAATTTAAAAATATTAAATAGTAAATAGAACAATCCTAAAATGATTAAATCATAGTATCACTACTAGATATGCAATATCATGATTCTTAGATCAATATCATGACTATGTGATTAGTAATTTTATATAAGTTAGTAAAAAGGGTAAGGATGTGATGTTTTGTTTTTAAATGATCTCTATTTTTCCTTTCTTATTGACCCTATCAATCAGCACATAGTAAGTCATATAGATGTAAACCCTAATTATTTTGAATGTGGTTAGTAATATATATCTTAAAATTCAAAAAACTTCAATGATATTTTAAAAGAGGTTTATATGATGGATTAGGTAATTATTGATCCCATACAAAGCATGAAATGATAGGATTATACCTGTAGGTAAGGCCCCAAAAGATAAAACATAGTAATTTTGTATAAAATTACAATGTCATGACTATCAGAGGTAATACCATGATTCTCAGGGCTATATTGCAAGAATCAAAGTCATGATTTTTTATATGGTTAAAAACCTATCATAGTCAAAAAAACCGTTAGCCATAAAAGGTTAGATAATTAAGACAATATCGCTAATTGGCATGTAAAACTACAAATTGTGATTCAAAACAATAACTTAAAAATTGTGGTATTACAATTTAGTATTTAAATGCCTAAATCTCAACCAAACTTGTTTTTCCTACAAAACTATGACTAGGAAAGCAATATCTCTACTAACAGTGTAATATCACTACTTTTGAAGTGGTAGTTTTGCCTAGGGATAACAAACTACCACAAGGAGACTGTTAGTGGTTAAAACTTGGTAGTTATTGAAATATCGTGATTCTTGGGGAAAAACTACCACTTCAATATCATGATTTTCACCTGTGCATAAAAATGTCAAAATTCTATAACTATCCTTCCACCAGTCAGTCTTGAAACTACCAAAAACACTTCTATGATGCAAATTTTTTAAATTAGGAGTGTTTCTTACCACCATGGTCACCAAAATATAGTAGGAAATAAGATCTACTTGATTAAACTATGAAATTTAAACCACCCAAAACATCAAAATACCTAATTAAAATCTAGATCCATTAGGATCAAATGCAAATAGATGAATATATAATTCAAACCAACACTCTAATCCTAAAGCTAATTGATCCAAATGAAAATCAAATGAATGAAAGATAAGAGGATTGGATTGAGAATACCTTAGACTCAAAATTTTGAAACTATGGTTTCTTGATCATGGATTATAGATTTATGGATTATTAGATTGGCATGGAGATTTTTATGAGCTTCATCGATAGATTGGCCATGGAAGAGTGCCTTATTTATGTAGAAACTAAGTGAAGAATCAATGGCTATATTTAAATATTTGGCCATTGAGATCAATGATTAGGGATTTTCCAAGGAATTTTTAATTCCTTGGAAACCTCTACAATAGAGGTTTATATATGGGGAAGACTAAGTTAGAGAGGATTCTAGAATTAGAGGATTTTAGAACCCTCTTAGGGATTAATTAGGATTAGGTAAGGGTTTAGATAGGGATTAGGTGAGTAATTAGGGACTAGGGGTGTAGGAGAACCTAATAATAGACTTAGTAGGTGGTTAGATGGGTCATGCAAATTTAAAATTCCTAAATAATAGATAAGTGGGATTAGGATATGATTAAGAGATAATTAAAAGGATTAATATATTGGTGGGGATGTTATAAGGTTAGTGAATGAGGAAATGTTAAGGGGGGATATTTGATATATGACTAGGTTTAGGATAAAGGGGATTAATTAGAATAATTAAGGTGAGTAGATTTAGGTGCATACAACCCCTAATCTAAGAAATAATGAGACCTGTACAACATAAAAATAACAAAGGAGATAAAGCTACCCCCAAGGGATAGGGAAACAACAAGATAAAACAAAATGGGGGAAAAAAGAAAAAGAAATAAAGTGGTGGCCAAGTTCGCTCCAGATATACAAGACAAGTGGATGATACCTACATAGCTATAAGGACATGAGATCTAATATATACTTTAGTTTAAATGTAGTTCTCCCAGGAAATGGGATAGAATAAAAGTGATGATATGAAAACATGATTTATTTTGTAGAGGAAAATAGGAAAATGGGATTATAAAATGGTGAGAGCATTCAAATGAGTGCTTGTAAAATGGAAAGATAATTTAAATAAGTGTTCACAAAACAATGAGAGTGTATGAAAAAAGAGACTAAGTTGACCTCAATGTGAATCAAGCATAACCTACATAGTCCCATTAGGACCTTAGGTCATAGTAATTTTTCCCACACAAAAGGTGGTAGAAAACTAACTAGGTAATAATAAGTTCACAAATTTAGGCCAAATGAAAAGGCAAATGATAATAGTAATGTCAAGGTGACGCATAAATGCATGATAAAAAGGCATTATTCTTAGTTTACCTATAGGTGGTTATAATTAAGAAACAACATCATAATACTAGTTTTATCATAGGTGGTTATAATCAATAGTACCAAATGAAATACTAGTTTTCCCTTAGGTAGTTATAATCAGTGGTACCAGATAAAATGTAAATGAAATATAAATTTCCATATCAATGGTCAAACTACTTTCATAGACTTCCCTTTAAACACAAAATTATTGAAACTAGGTTGAAATCCCTTTGTAAAAAGTCTGGGAAGGACCAAAGGAACCAAGATCAAAAAGGGTTTGGGTAGGATGGAAAAAAACAAGAGATGATTACATTTTCTCATAAAATGGTGAGAGCATGGGCTGAGGTTACTCTCAAAATGATAAGAGCATGACTTAATTTACTCAAAAAATGATAATATTATGGCTTAGATTCCTAGTAAAATGGTGAGAACATGCTTTATTTCTCAAAAAATGGTGGGATAATGGTTTAGATTTATTGCAAAATGGAGAGAGCATGGCTTAGGTGACTAAGCTAACCTCAATATAAATTTATCTTTGCCTATATATTTCTAAAATACCTCAAGTCAATGTAGTTCAAAAGGTGCGGTAAATGGGACAGAATGGTAAATGATTTTTATACTCCTATTGATGTGGAGCTGCATGTCTTAGTCAACATATGAGATAACTAGAATAATCAATCATAAAAATTGCTAGTCCACACCCTCTCTAAATAGTTTCTCTTACTAACATGGATATACACACCCTAATCAACATATGAGACATCTAGGATAATAATAAAAATTGTTAACCAACACCTCATTTGAATAATTGATTTATCAAGACCCCACTATATATCTAGACTCCAATAATGTTATTGTGATCTTCATAGGTAGTTGATGCTATTTCCTTCAGACATTGAGATAGTATATCTTTGTAACCTCTATAAATGAAAGTGTATCCATGGATGGTAAATAATCTTAGGTATAGAATAAATGGTATAAGTTGGTAATGAAAATGTAGATGATAATGGAATGTATAATGATTGGGTAATAAATTAAGATTGAGGTTTTTTGGCACACAATGTTATTAATTCCAAATTCAACATAATTTTAGTTGTGGTGGGGACAAAGACTTCTGAATAGGCTCTTAATAGGATCACCATATTATTATTTTATTTAGGCTTGAGAGTAGCTACCATCTAATTATAATATATATTAGAAGCTGTATTTATTTCATCTTTGATAGTGTCTTCATTAAGAAGTGAAAACCTATTATGCTCAATTATTAGCACTTTGAAGAGTTTTTCACCAATGTATTTATCTTAATTATCTCATAGTTCCTCTAAGAAGGTTTCACTAAAGAATGTTAATTTTTGACTTTTATTTTCTTCTATCACCTCCAAAAAGGTTTCACTAGAAGATGATGAGTTTGAGATTTAATTTCCCCCTAGTGCCTTCTAAAAGGTTCCACTAAGAGATTTTTCTTCTTGTGCATGAATGTGGTCTTAGTCCCCATGATATTCTTCACTTGATATGTCATCGTGGATGCAGTTCAACAAAGTGTGATTATATTGGTCCCAATCAATGCTTATAGGAGATGGAATGTCAATATAATGGCTATGTTGGTTGGTGGTAATGGATAATGAAAGGTAGCATAATCCTCATATAAGACAGTAGGAGAACCTATGTCAATCTTGAATTAATCATCCTCAAAAATTGTATAAGGATCACAAATGTATTTAAATTGATCCACAAATCAAGTGTGACCAATTTTGTGACAACCAAAAATGTATTTTGATTATAAAACTGAGTCTGAGTCAAGGTACACTAAATCTAATGTTGATACTGATAGTGATTTTTCTTTTGAAAATTTGATGTCAGTTCAAAAATATACTCTAACTTCAATTTTGAATCTTCATCCAGTGTGGATGTTTCTATAAAGATATATTGTTGAATGTTTGGTGTTGGATGAATAATGCTCTTTGATGGCATAATGGGCTCTATAAAAATATATTCATACAGGAAGGGTTCAACATAGACTGGCTCATCTCGGTAAATGCCCTCAAAGAGAGGGAACTATTTAAGGGGTCATTCCACAAAGACTAATTTGTCAAAGTGAGAATCTTCAATGATGGGAAAAAGGTCGAGATAAATCCATAGAGTGTGGCTTATCAAGGATATGGGGCTCTTTAAAAATAGGATAATGGTCAAGATAATTATTTTCCTAAAGGTGGTTATATCCATTAATAAGGGACTCAATAAAGATTGGTATTTTAGAGTGAGACTCCTCAATAATAAGTAAAGTATCATAAGGTGATTCATCAAAGGTTGACTCATCACAAATGGGTGGTTCAAAAAGAATATCCTAGCCTTGGTTTATAATTAGTTTTGAAAGATCAACTTTGAACACATTTTGGTCTTCACAAGATGTTTCTTAAATAGGTAATGTGTAGCTTTGTTGTGGTTCAAAGATTGGCATGGAATTTCTAAAGTGGGGAATAGTTGGGACTAGATGAATAATGATTTTTGTTTCAATAATGGGCTCTCTAAAAATTATACTATCAAAGAAGGGGTCAACCAAGACTAGCTCATCAAAGTGATGTTCCTTAACAATAGGTTCAATAAATATAGGTGATAGGCCTAGAATGGTAATGACTAGGCACTACAAATTTTGGTTGATAGTGAAAGTCAAAGGAGGGTGGCCTAAATGGTAACTTTTAAAAATTATGGAACTTGTTCACTTGTGCAAGTTGAAGGAAGATATCCTAGAATGGTAACTTTCAAGTGCTATAGATCTTGGTTTCTCACACATGCTAAAGGAGGATAACCTAAAATGGTAACCTTTGAGTTCTGTGGAGTTTGGTTTCTCACACAAGCTAAAGGAGGATAACCTAGAATGGTACCTGTAAGCATTATAGAGCTTGGTTTCTCATACAAGCCAAAGGAAGATAACCTAGAATGGTAACCTTTGGGTTTTATGGATCTTGGTTTCTCATATAAAATGAAGGATGAGGATGGGGATGGTGTATGAAAATCAACATGGATTGGTTTAGTATTTAAAGACTAGGCCCAAAGAGGGAAACATACACAAACATGATGAAATGGTCATGTCCATCATAAAAATTCTCTTCCTCAAAACTAGGGACATAAAAAACTCCATTATGATTATACATTTTCATCATACTTAGAATATTTTTCTCTACATTTTCTAAGATGTGAAAAATGTGTTTTAAAAACATTTAACATGTGTTTTTTATTTTCTCCAAACATGTGACAAGGTAAAATGAGACTATAATAAAATAAGTGGCATTCTACTACATAATTAGAAGAAATGGTTACAAAATTACTCAATTTTGGTGGGTTGAAATCATCAAATTAGAATAGGGTATGATAACTCTGAAACCTAAAGTTCATGATAACATAATAAACTTAGGTCAACTATACATCAATATCATAAAATCTATGTAAAACTTCAATGAGTTGCGACTATAAAATTAGAAGATAGACCTTATGATGAGGAAAGTAAGAAGCTTAAGACATGAAAACACACAAGAAATCCTAGTATAAAACTAAAACCAAACGGGTAGCACAACACCGCCACATGGTAATAGGAAGTAGAATGGTCCTATAACTTAGAGAATGAACAAATACAAGATAACCTAAGTTCACAATGATAAAAATAAGATGATGATGAGTCTATATAATGACTTTCAACCCAAATGGGAAATCATACCCAAGTTAACTCAAACCAAATGTAAATTGTAAATTGATTAACACCTTGTCCTAGAACTTAGAAAGGTGAGATTCTGAATTTGAATTAAAAATGAAGGAATTAAATATTTTTTTCAAAATGGTTTGGACTCAAATGGATAGCATAACAACACTATTTAGACAAAGATAAACATAATGTTTTAAATGATAATTTGAATAAGGCAAAAGATGATTTTGATTTGGTCAATGTAACACCTCCTTGTTCAAATTAAATGGTAAATAAAAACGTGTTTGGTTGACATGTTTTAGTTTTTAAACAAGTTTTAGACTCAATAACACCAAGCAAGTAAAGGATAAAAAGACAAAATACAACTAAGTATAATGTCCAAAGTCCTAAAACTAGCAAGGTTGCATCATACCATCTAATTGCATCTATATACATGCTCTTGGGAGGATTTTAAGTGGTAATCCAAAAACAAAAGTGCATGAATAAGTAGGGGTTTTACACCCCTTTCTCCTAGAGATTTTATAGTGACATAGAACTTTGGGCTACTTTCCCTATATCAACAATATGTACATGATAAGTGGGGTTGTTATAAAATTAATTTTTCATACATCTAAATGGTCACAAGTGTGACTAACACTAGATATGCATCATGTCAATTAAATCCATGTCAATTTATATGTTGTGAAAATGTCTTATCCTTTTCACAACCACTACATCCATCGCTTGTACATTTTAGTGTAATGTCCAAATTTCCCCTATGGTCTTAGCTGGAGTAACACTAACAGAGTTTGCTTAACCACTCAAGTAAATGTCCTTTTGGGTGACCCTATATTTGTGTACCCCACCATGTATTTGGGTTAAAATGATGTTTGGAGATGAATTCTTGGGTTAATTCTTCCCTCAATAACCTATGAAGAGGCTATGAACTCCCACTCATAAACCAAGTTGCATAAAAATAAATAATAAAGTGAAAAGACTTTAAGGTTATGTTTAGATCACCCAAATAATATGGATTTGAGGGCATTAACAACATTATTTTCACATATTTGGACAAGGACCAAACACAAATAAATAGAACTTTTGGTCACTTGAGTTCCCTAAAGAGGATGGGGGGAGAGCATACACGCATCTTTCACTTTGTGAAAAATAAATAAGTATACAATATATAACATAAAATAAAAAATTTTGAATTTTTATTTTAATACACCAAATATAATTATTTGTGAATTATTTGGCCCCTTGGGCTTAGTTTAAAACTTTTAAAACTTTCACAAAACAATTAAGCATAAATAATCTAGATTCCTTTTAAGCTCCAAATGAAGTATTCAAGACTTAACCATTTTCAAATTTGGTACTTTTTATTGTTGTTTATTTTAATTTTTAGAGGGTTTATGTTTACCTTGAAGCACAAATACCAATGAGAAAACAAGATTTAAAAATTTTCTCTCAAGTTTCTTTGGTTTTTTTACATAGAGACCAACATTAATATATAGGGATCAATGTTGGTTACAAGAAAATTGATGGTGCTCACAATAAAACCGATTCTGATAAATTAGAATCGATGTTGAATACATATATAAATGTATGAAAAACACAATGATTATTACAAATAGGATTGTTAGTAAAACAAACATGAAAATAAAATAAGCCCCTACATCCTACAATAAAATAGTCAGATAGAGAGTATGTAAGCTCTAAAATAGAGAATAATAACCTGAAACTTTCAATAAAAACTCAAAAACCAAGTTTTATACCATGTTTTACCCTTCACATAGGGACCAATGTTGGCTAAGGTAGGACTAATGTCAGTAAGGATAAATTGATGTTGATCACTGTGTAAACTATGTATCATTAGAAAACATAAAAACACGTAAAAAAATGGAATAAAAATTATTTTTTAGAGATTTTTAACAATGTATTAGGAAATATAAGAGTGTCAAATTAGTATCCATGCTTGTATGGGATACATGGTCCCACCAGGTTGGCCAATATGTAGAGATGGAATCCAAAGTGAGTTATATCATGAATTCTTCAAGAAAACTCAAATAAGCATAAAGAACATAACTCACAAAGCTATCTCCCTCAATGGGGTTTTAAAAATGAAAATTAAGAGCTATTGAAATAAGGTATATACCAAAAAACCTTCCCAAAAGCATCCCACCTAAAAATGTGTCTTAAAATGTGATTTTCCCCATGATTTGGTATTCCAAGTCTTTATCAATGATGAGTGGCTTGCTCCTCCATCATCTCTCAATACACCAATGAACTAGGCTCATTTATTTGATCAATGTGGTATAATAGTTGAGCTATCATATTACAAATTAAGAATAATAACACTATAGAAAAAGTCTTTTGAAAATAATTCTACATAATAAGTTTACCCCAAAGAAGATTAAATATGGTGGTCTTGGCCTTATTATTTATAGATTTTTAGAAGTGATCAAAATCAACCATGACCATCCATATTGAGATCAAGATGTGTGGCCTTGAATCAATTCAATTTTTGAGGCCCAATCCATAAATATCCCTATTAATATCTAGAAGAAAAGGGAATTAAAGAAACATGGGAGGGCTTAAACTTGAAATTTGTTCCATTTATGGTTTATAGATTCCACCCCAAAAATGATGCCATATGATGCTACAAATATTTATAAATGAATTTCCAATTAATAAATATTAAATAATTTCCATGTATTTTTCCACTTAAGCCCCTGATTTGGATTAATTTGTGTAGACACCTAAATATGGCCACCAATGACCTCCAATTAGACTTTTGGCCAATTTCCACTAAAATGCACAATTTGGCTAAAAAACTAAAGCACATTAAAAGATTTGAACCTGATATATTCAAGTGTTAGTTTTGTCTAGGGTATCCTAAAATGGGGTAACACAATTTATGGGCCAACTAACTTTGATCAGATCATTCTGAGTCAAAATGTCAATTTTGCACCTAGGTGCTCTGGATTGCTCTTTTTGATCAAATCACTTACACAACATGCATTCCTTTGTTATTTTATGTTGATAATATCCTGAATGGGATAATGGATCCAACACATCTGATAGTGACTTCCAATTCCAATCTAATCAAATTTTGGACCAATAATAAGGCATTCAGATCAATTTAAGTAATTTGTGCACAAAGTGCTTAATCATGCTTAATATCTAATTAACCAAAATCAAGGATTAATCAATAATTCCATGGAAATTTGTTGAATAATTGTTTTTAGAAATGAATATTGAATATCTACACGATCAGGTGACCTCATTTATTTAGAAGACATCCCTAGGCCATAAATGCCACAAATATCAAGATTCATGCCCTCCATGCCTCCCAATTGCCCATTATTCTAATGTCATGATGAGGATAATTATAAACTTAATTCAAAAAATTGAATTAATAATTAGACACACATCTTAATCTCAAGATGGATGGTTCAGGTTGATTCTAGATATTCTCAAAAATATATAAATAGATAGGCCATGAACATCATTTCCAAGCTATTTTTGGTGCAAAGTTATTATGCTCAAATATCTCCAAAATCCATTGTAATTAGTGTCACCATGCCAAACTTATTCCAAGCCAAGAAAAAACATAATAAAAAGGTTTCAAGGAGATATGGAGGTAGCCAATCTTCCATTTCCAAGGACTTCATGAGCATAAGCCAAGCAAGCCACTACAACAAGCATTTTGGAGCATCAAAGGAAGGTAAAAGAGATTTTATTTTGCATTTTAGTTGTGTGTTTTATTCATATTTGTTAACTAAGCTCTCCCTAGTGTCTAGGCCTAGAGATTCTATGCTAGTTAGTGTGTTTACTTAATTTTGTCTTCATTTTAGAACTAACCCCATACTAACTATCCTCTCTTGAGTCAAATTCTTAGATCATAATTTGCCTAAGTGAGGTTAATTAATTTTTATGTAATTTTTTAAATATTGGTTTCCCGCTTAATCAAATTATTCAGAATGTCAATTTATTAGGACATAATTTTATTGGAGTGTAATTAGAATAAGGTGTTAGTTACTTACAAACCAATACCCATTTAGGACATTATCAACATGAAATAACACATGCACATGTTATGTGCCTCCGAATTAGAAGAATTTAGTGGTTTAGATCATTAAATTACATTTTCATCATTTTGACTCAAAATTATTTGATAAAATTTAATAATCACATAAAATTCATTTCCCCATTTAGTAATACATTATCCTAAATTGACACTTGTAGATGACAAGCTCAAACTATTTAGTGTGTTTTAGTGATTTTGGCCCAACTTGTGCGTTTTCACAAATTTTGAGTAACATTGATGATTTTAACATAATGGTGTTAGTAATTAGATGTCTAAAAAACTCTCTCATTCATTAAAAATTAAGGATATAAGAATTAACCAAGAACTTTAATGGGATATTCATTAGTCTCTCTTTTCATTGCATTTTCATGAAAACTCTTGACTATGGTAACCTTTCATTGGTTGTAGGTGATGATTCACTCAGTCTTAGAAGGGTTCTTAAGGTTTTTATAATATTTTAATGACCATGATTCTTTAATATTCTTTGGCCCATTATTTATATTGTATGAATGATATGGGAGTTAGTGGAAAGGTGGTGATATGTGATGGATGGTGAGAACATTGAATGGAGATGGAGAGTTACAATAGTGGGGAATGATAATGAGAAGATATTGTATATAGATGCAACATGATGGAGGTGAAAAAGAACATGAAAAGTGTATGTCAAGACCATCTTAAAGGTATTAATCATGAATAGTCCATATTCAATAATATATAACAGTTTGGAGGCCTTTAAACAAGCATATATTGCTTAAATAGAAACCTAGGAATCTGTTAAAACCTTAACAAATAATAAAAAACTTTAAAATTTGCTAATTTGTGACTATATGAAGATGTTGAGAGCACATTGATGGATTTATTGATATGTATTATTTAAGGAATATTTTATAATATTAAATGATGAATACATGATATGAATGAAACCCTTACAAATAAGAATCCAACAAATCTTGATGTTCTTTCTCTCTCATGAACTGTACAAACTTCCTTTATATGCTTATAGACTATAGATTTTCATTATATTTACTTATTGAGATCTATATGACCTCATACATGTAAATTAAGTAAATAATTCCATGGAAAAAGTGGTTCATACTCCTGATAAACTCCACAAACTTGAATTTTCTATCATGATGCTCAAATGAGGAGAAACCCTAAAAAACTGATTGTTTGTTTGGATGAAGAACACCTAGTGAGTGCCTTGACTTCAAAATGATGGTTTATGAAGGATAGAGAGAGAAAATAGAACCAATTACCATATTTGTAATCTCTCTCATCCCCTTTTCTCTGACCAAAATTGGAGACCTTGATTTTCTCTCTTATGGTCGTACCATTTACAAACCTGAAGGACTTTCACTATGTATAAAGAAGCTAGATGTATGGAGACAACTAGTTTGGGGCATATATGATGTATTTTTTCCTTGAATACTCTCTATAACACCTATGATAACTCATCCTTCAAACTCATGATGCTTTTTGTACCAAAATATTTGTACAAGTCTGTACTCCTTGCATGAAACTCATAAAAATAGCCTTTGTTTTGCATTCTCTTCATACTTAAAGCTTGAAACTGCCAATTTAGGGAAAGGAGAGAGTGAACATGATTCATTAATGATATTATAACAAGTATTAAAACTTTTTACATCTTAATGGGGCCAAATTTAGCATGTTTAAGCTCATTAGATGCCTTTTTTATGATTGGACTTGTATGAAATGATATTTTCAAAGCATGAAACTTTATGACTAAGGTGATGACATAAATATGAATGTGTTAAAATGCATTATGAATAATTTTGTGGAATTTTGACTGCATATTTCATATCTAAGTACCAAAACTTGTCTTTTTAGGCAATATACACACATTTGTATAAGAAGATGATAATGAATATCATGGAAAAGTTCCTTATCACAATTAATTGAGCTCTTTATAAGACTTTTATGTATGTTCATCATCCTTATTTAAGGCCTATAATCCATTATGATTGAAAATTTTGAGTATATCTATGAGTCATTAGCTACCGTCTTTTGTATATCTTCATCAAAACACTTTAGATGACAAAACCTACTTGGAGTCTCTATCAAAACCTCATAATGACACTTGAAACCATTGACATAACACTTGAGACAAAATCTATTCACTTTATAGTTAATAACACTATGATGGCCATGAATTTTCTTTTAATTTTAGGGGTTGAAATTTGGCCTTGATAGGCCAAATTTCCAAAAATACACATGAATGAGCTTTAGACTTTGGAAAAAAGAAGATAAGTATCCAAAGATATGGATGACTAAATACTTAAGCTTACCTATAAACTAACATATTATCTCAAGTTTCAACCATGTGTATGTTTAGTTTGTGAAAGTAAATAGGGGTAAAAGGAGATCCAAATTAGATCTATAAAAATAGGATTATAACGAGATGATTTTCTTTCTAATTGATCATATGATAAAGAAGGATTACTAGGGGATGAAGGTTTGTATAACGAAGATACAATAATAACTATCTATGTGATTTAGATAAGGTAGAAAACAAACATGAGAAGAGATAAAGATATCCATGAAAATAAATTAAATCATAAATATAAGTTTGTAGTCATGGAAATCATGAAAATAAAACATAAGGAAAGATGAAATACAAATTAAACCATATACAACACATAATTCATGATATAAAGATCCATGTGAAATAAATAAGTGAAGAAACATTTCACACATAGTAAAATGATATAAGATATATAGAATTAGATCACAAGTCCAACCCAAAATAATAATGAAGAATAAAGTGAAATAAAATTATGTTGTGTTCACAAATACTCAAAAATATATCCACAAATACTATCCATAACATCTAATATATCTCTTTGAAGTTGGATCCCACCTGCAACAAGTGTCTCATCTATCCTCAAGGAAAGCTATGTAAAAACATTTCATCAAATCTACTCAATAAAAAATGTATGTATATATAAAGTATCATGCTCATGAGGGATCTCCTATGTAGAATATTCAAAAAGAGTAATATATTCTAGAATAGGAATGGTATCTATGGGAAAATAAGGTGGCACCACTGATGGAGAAGAGACCATGGGTAGGGGAAAAGATGTAGGAGGTATGAGAGCCACAGGTGAAGAAGGAACCATAGATGAAACATTAGGAGAATTTTTATGTGGATGAACTATGGGAGGAGGAATAGTGGGTTCAATAATGGTCATAAAGTGATCATGAAGATTTTGTTAGAAGATGCAACAATGATCAATATGATGGGTATTGTATTGTTTCCAAACATAATATACCTCTCCATATTTTGGAATATACTTAGGTAAAACTTGGGAAGAGTTATAGCCTTGTGTTTAGGCTAAGGAAGGGTATGGTTTATTATGTCAATATATTTTTAATATTTCAAAAATGGATGGAAGAATGATTATTTATGCCATGAAAGCAACAAATATGATTTTTAGTAGACTTTAGGGGTTTAATAACACAAGAAGTAGAAGAAGAAGTTAGGGAAGGCTAGTATAATTGGTAGTCTCTATTCCAATGACTATAAAATTTATAAATATCATAATAAGGTTAATCAATCCATTATATAGATAGGGGATCAAGATAAAATAAAGGAATAATGCCATAACCAAGGGAAGGCAGGGCTAGGTGGAATGATTGGCTTAGGCTCATCTAAAGGAGAAGCATAATCAGATGAAGGATGAGGTTCCACTAAATGTAGAGTAGGATTAGGAACTGAACTAGGCTTAGTATAAGGAGAGGTATTATGTATAGAGGTATTAAAAATGGTAGCAAACATTTTTATGGGAAGCAAAATATATGGATCCTAGTATCTAGCAAAATGATAAGGACCAGTCATAGCATGATCTATGAGCATGTTCCTAAGAGGTTCTACTAAAACTAGAGGTGTAACATATGATTATTACATCTCTACCTTACAAAAAAGAGGAATAATACTATAATTATGAACTATATAAGAATGAATATGATAAAATGAATAGAAAGACTAAAACAAAGAATAATTATACTAATGAATCTCAACATCTATAGCCTAGACAACTCCTCCAAGAAATGGATTGTCTAAAGTATAACCATCATCATAATCAGTTATATGAAGATCAATGATGTAGGTGGGTATGATATTTTCATCATAAGTGGTGTGATTAATATAAACTCAAGTTTTAGCTAAGACCATAGGTATATCATCAATAAGTGGCTAATGAGAATGTAGCTTTAAGGATGGCAAAAGTTGGGGGATGAGATAAGGAGATAAATCCTAAGTTTTAATCTTGAGGTTGATCTCATATAATGCATCATAATTATAATCTAAGAGGTTATGTGGTATGTTAACTATGAGTTTGGAGTAACCATCATAACCTTAGGAAGAGTTGACAAAAAAATTGAAACATTCAGATTCCCAAAATGGGACACTAGGCAAGGGTTTAAGGGTTGGAATTTTGAATACATAATGTCCTTAGAATTTTTCTAAATTTGAAGGGTTTTTGTCACTTTTAATCCTATAAATATAATCATTATAGGGAAACTTCACACATCATCAAGTAGAAGAGGTGACAACCCTCATGTGATGAGTCTAAGGTCTGCCAAGTAAGATGTTGTAGGAAAGGGCAAATTTAAATATCATAACCCTCACTTGAATGGTAATAGGAGGGATGGTAATAAGAATACACATATAACTTTAAAGAGGCATTTACCTTATATAATAACCTTGGCATGTATTGTGTGTGAACTTAAGATTGCACTCATAATATCCAAGAATTTTAATTAAGTAGAGGGAGGTGACAGAAGTACCTAAACCTTCATCAATAAAACCATGCTTGACTTGGATATCACCAATTTGAATGGTTATAAATAGTGGAGGATTATCTATAGAAATAAAAATATTAATAATGTGTATATACATATCTTTACATTATTGTAAGATACTTCATACCCAGATAAGGTGCCTTAACATCCTTCTAGAGGATGATGAGGGATGTTCATTTATAATAATAATTACATTAGGTAGTTGTGATGATAAGGAAAAGTTTTAATGAGTTAAATAAAGGGTATTTGAGATGGTAGATTAGTGAGTTCCATGATGGGGTCCCATTCATCATAACCCATGAGGGGATAACTAGATAAAGGCACATAATGCTGGAGGAGCTCCTAGGAAGGAGGATTAGAAGTGCATTCAAACTTGTGTTGATAAGACATGGATGGTTTATCTTGAGGATAAATTGATTGTTTGTATTTAGATGATGGGATAGTTAATTTATGTACTTATTATGATTTATTTAAATAAATGGTATTAGAAGGTTGAAGAGTGTTGTTGATGAGAATATATTTTTGGGTAGTTTTAGAAATAGTATGAGAGGTATTATCCAATTGAGGTGTGGAAGTGGTTCTAGGAAAGAGATAAGTTTCTCTTTACCCAACTCTATTAGATGAGATGGGGAAGAATCTTGGATAACATGAAATGTTGGGGAGGTTTGGTGTATGTTTGTTGGATTAGAATCAATGAAAGTAACTACCCTTCACATATTAGTCATATTTACCACATTCTCTTTAGGTATTTATTTTATAATAATTTCAATATTATTAGTGGAATGAGTAGGCTTATCATTATTGTCTTGATGATTAGGAAGAGGATATTTATATAATGCAAGATGAGCATTAGCCTAGTTTAAAGATTGAGTTTTGTTTTGTGTTTCATGAGATTTAAATGTTATGTGATAGACTTTTTGGCATTTAAAAATTAGTGAATCATGATAAAATTTTGGTCTAAGAATAAATTCCATAGCTAAATTATGTAAATGTCTACAATTCTCATGAGAGTGGCCCTAACTTGCATGAAACCAAAAACATTTGTTTGGATAATACCATGATTTCATAGGATGAGTGGGATCAAGCTCTCATGTTAGATGTCTTGTCAACTACTTTTGTAGCTTGGCTAATGATAACAATTTAGGAACATTAATGTTGTTTGTTTGAGAAATTTGAGGATTAAGGGTGTTGTTTAGAGGGGGAACATGCTCCATAACATTGGTGGGAGTGATGGCTTGAAAATTATTAATGGTATCATAAGAGTCACTGACACCATCTTTAGTAGCATGATGTTTTTTATTTTTAATAAGCATGCAAGTGCCCAAGAGAGGTTAGGATGGTTCGAATTGGTGTATGAGAAAATCTTCTCATTTAGCTTGGTTAAGGGATTATTCTAAAGCTGTTGGAGAGAAAGTCCCAACCTGATATTAAAACTTGGGATAAATAGCATTAGTGAAAATATGAAAGAGGTTATTATTTACCATGTTATGCTTACAATTATTAGATAAGGTCTTCCATCATTTGATGAAATCTTGTGTATTTTTAGATTCAAGTTTCATAAAATTGATAAAGCGAGTGAAGGTATTCTTAAAGAGGTCACTAGTTTGAAATTTTTGTACTAGGGAGTTAACTAGATCTTCCAAGCTAGTGATAGAATGGGATTTGAGTTGATTGTACCAATCTAATGCATCATTGGAGAGTGTTTTGGTTAATAGATTAGTAGCAAAAAAAGTGTTTAATCTGACCCAATATTTTTAGAGATTACCAATTTTTTACAAAATATAAGGTAGGATCAATTGACCAATGGTAGGTATGATACCTCCTATGTTGATATTATAAATTTGAGGTATAAGAGGTTAATTTTTAAGATGTTTAATCATTTTGTTAATAAGGGGTAGTTGAAGAATGACATTTCCATGGGAATCCCTAAGGGAGGGTGGGGTTATTTATATTTTGTGCTCCCCATGGAACTTGTTGAGGTTGATTTTGAAGGTGAATAAGATGATTCTACATTTGCATCATTTAATTATCATTATTTGTTTGAAAATCATTCATTAATTAAGAGTCTAGAATAAGATTTGATGGGTTTGAGAATTATTTTGACTAGTTTAAACAACTTGTGAAGCATGAACATTGGTAGTCATGGTTTGGGTTTCACTATGAGTAGTGGAATGCATGGAACTAGTGTCATGAGAAGCATTGGTAGAGAAGGAATCACTAATAGCATGATTGGAATGTGTATCAAAAGATGCACTAATAGACGTTATTGAAAATTTTCATTGATTATAGGAGAGTTTGTTGAGATTTGATATTTAATGTTGTCATTGATGTCAAAGGTTCTAATGAAGATGCATGTTTATTTCATTGATGTCAATCTAATGTCATAGGTTATTTTTTAAACGACTTATCAAGTATGTTTTGAGGTATAATGTGATGAGTCTTGACTATCAACATAATGAGTGAGCTTTGAAAAAGAAACTATATGCTCCAAATTTATATGTGAGTAGTTCCAAAGATGCTCTGAATGAGATACAAAAATGAGAATGTTCCAAAGAGAATTCTCTAAAGAACACCTAACAATGTTTGAGCATGAGAGAGGTTATTTGAAGTTGTACATGAGATGTTGAGGACCCTGAAATGATTATAAGGTTAGCTTCAAAGATCTATGTGCTCCAAAGATATGTTTATGAAGATTTGAAATTGTTATGAAGATACCCTAGTCGAGCTCAAAAAATCTGTAAGTAGCTTTGAATAAGTTCTATTGAATATCCAAAGAATACTGAGTGTATGAAGTTACTTGAGCATAAACATGAGACATTTAAACACTGGAGAGTTTTAATGTGAAGTCTATAGAGTGGATAGAAGGGTGTTATTAAAGGCATAATAAGACTTACAAGTTAAGGCTTAGAAAGCTATAAGAGAGATGGTGGCCAAGATGAGGTAATAAGATCAGTTTACATGACATGGGTGAGTTGTTGAAAATTGATTGAGGTAATACAAGTTTCTTAAAGTATGTGCATGAATTTTTAGGACTTGGTTTGTAATAAAAAGGCTTGAAAAGTATTTTAAGGTTTATCAAGTACATAGAATGAAGAATTATCTACCTGAGAAGGTTTTTTGAGTTCTCATTGGCATGTGTAGAATCTACATGAGTTCCTAATCTATTCATGGTAAATGAGGAATATTTCTATCTCAAATTTCCAAAGTTGATTTATAAAAAGAGGAGCTAAGTTTTATGAATGATCATTAAGACTGGAAGATAGTCTAAACCCTCATAAAACCCTAACTATGACCCAATGTTGAATATATTTTTATAAATAACTAATAACATTTTGATATAATTAGATAAGTTATTGGAGGTTGAATTCCACTCTCCTAAGAATCTCTAGATCTGATTGGTTTCTTAGGTGAGTGGGCAGACCATATAAAAAAGTACTTATCTTTCAAAGATTTATTATAGCAAACAACATTGATGTAGTCAAAGTTGTTAAGTGGATGAAAATCAAAGTGTGATACTTGTATTTTTTTTTCATGAATATTTCTAGATAAGCTTCAGATCTCATATGTGTGAAGTTGGTGATCCAAGTTAGTCATTCATTGAATAGACCTTGTGGTGTAGATAGTGAAGAAATTAGAGAGAAGTGAGAAGATGTGTCATGATGTATTTTCATGAAAGAGTGATGCATTAAAATGCATGATGATGTTTTTGGGGTATCTAATGATCTATCCATGATTTTCATAATATTCAAATTCAATACAAGTTGTTGAAACATTGAAGCCAAAATGGCTTATCTAACTGAGTAGAGTCTGTGAAAAAGGTCAAAAGATTGGTTTATAAGGCTAATAGTTCTCATTATATCTCATGATATGAATGATTGATATTTATCTAAGTATTTTTTAAGATCCTATTCATTTATTCAAATCCCTTAAATATATTCAATCATTTATCATATGTTCATGTTTCCTTGACTGTGTTTTGGAGTTAGTTGGTAATTCTAAGTGAACATCTTGTAGCAGACTATTTGAGCCTATTTTCCCTATGTTGAATCATCATATCAAGTTAGTGATGACCCTCATGTCATGAGTATTTACACCAAATTATCTAAGCTTTCATAAATAACCTCTAAAAACACCAACAACTCACATTACCTACATTATGTCACTCTCTACTACACTCAAACTATTAGAACAATACCAATATCTCTCTCTTACTCTCTATTTCATTTTGTTATTCATTACCATTTTGTTTCAAAAAGTTTAATATCATCCCTAAGGAAGTTTGACACTTATATGAACAAGCACATAGCTTGGCAGCCCACTCATATATCTACTAACAAATATTTTTGGTGGTAGTGTTTTCTTATTCATAGGTAGTCCTCCTTAGCCAAACAGGAGTGATTAACATCATCTAGATACAACATGAAACCAATATCATTACTCTCTAATATCTAATCCCTACCCTTCATCTCTATTTCTCCTTAAACATCAAATAGATTGAAAATTTAGTGAAACATTTATGGCATGCCCAGTGGGACCTTGGAGTTTTCCTTGGGTTCATTGCTTATTTTAAGCATTCATATAGGTTTATTATAGTGAAATTTTCATTCCTTTCACTTTCTCCCTCTCTTTTTCCTCAAAATTAAATATTCAACATTTTAGTTTCTATTGAAAAGCAATAAACTAAAATTTCTTCTTCCTTGCCACTCTTATTTTTCTTTTGCCTCTAAAAGAAACTTATCTTTTTTATTGCAAGTTAAAAATAATATATTATTTATCTCTTTCTTGAATGCACATTAGGAATCTTCTCCTATTTCATCATTGTTTTCATTCAAATCAAAACACTTCAGATTTGGGTTTAAAACATACTACACTTCATTGTTTACTTGCTACATATTAGCTCATCTAGTTAATTACAAGCATTATGAATGAATTGTATTACACCAATGTTACACAAATAGATCACACTCATAAAAATAAACATCTAAACTCACCTAAGATAGGGCCCATTGGGATTTCATCACCTAGTGGATTGCCTTACCCTACTTGGCTATCCTACTTAGATTACACCACCAAGGGGAGAACCCACTCTATTTTCTAGTGGAGTATAAACTCTAGATAGAAGGTATATTTTGGCTGTGGCATGACTTGGCTTCAAGTCTATGAGGTTTAGGGATAAATCCCCTATAACAAGCTATGTACCTGGACTAACATAAATTTCCTCTTAAGTACCAAAACTAACCTAAAACTAACTTTAGATTGCTTTCTAGTACCTTTGATAACCAAACTCTCATCTTAATATCTGATTAAGGCATAAGCCAACATGAGACTAAAATTAATCTATAGGAGTTAATAATTAGTGGTTGTATGTTATTTTTATACTTTTCTATTGCCTTCTATATTTTGGAGTTGGTAAGGACATTTTTTGATTGATTTACAAAATCAACACTATTCATAATACACAAGTTGTATAACTTGTATTATTAGGTTTTATAAGTGTTCATCCTCCTTATACAAACCTATTGCATCCTCTATTTTACCTAGATTTTGCCTTTGGCTTTCTTAAACATTGTATTTTTCATCTCCTAGGACTCTATAGTGTCTGACATCGGTTAAATCCATCGACGTTAGTAAACTTTAACATATCGACATCGGTCAAGTGATTGACATTAGTGATTGTATAATTTGGTTATTTTTAGTTTACTGAAAATAGAAAGATAAAACAACCTACCTACCCACACCCAAACCTAGTTTTTCCACACTCTATCAGAAATACAAAATTCTAAGACTATTTATACTTCTTACATGGTATTGACTTGAAGCCAAGCCAAAATTCTTGTTGATTACGCAAGCCAACAACCACTTCCACCTTCCCCTCTTGTTTCTAATTATGTCATAGAGCATAATTCAGATATAGATCATACTACCAACCCCAACCAAATTCCCATTATACCTTAAGGAGATCAAAATTTTGCTAGATTTCTTGTTCATAATGTGGCAGCCCTTGAACATTACCTTGCCATGAGCCAAACCTGCAATTCTTTGGGTGACCCACTATATGGTATGCCAACTTCTCTTATGGAAATAAATTTAGTTTTAGATATCTCCACTATGTTCCCCATGGTTACTCAAACCACCACTTCAAAAAGTAAACCAACCATAAACAATGCCCAAAGTTCAACATCACCAACCACCCAGTCTCACATAAACCCTATCATGACTTCCCTACCTTCATAACCACAAGAAGTTCAGTCATTTCTAACCCCATTTTAGAGTTTGGTGGTACCCATCTTGTGTACTCTCATACCTATAATTACATGAGTTATGACTCACCCTTCACTCATTATAACCATGCCAATAACCCAACCTATAATAACAACATTAAACTAAAGCATTATCTCTAACCCAGTAGGATAAGCCCCTTTCATTTTCACCCCCAACCTATGACTCACTACCCTTATGTTGCATCAACACAAATTCAGAAAGATATGTCATACACTACCTCTACTTCTTATTATGCTCCCTATAACTTAAGGGGTATCTCCCAAACCAATCCCCCTCCAGACCTCATTAGGATGCTGATGGACAAGATGTCTAGTCTAGAGGTATATGTGTCGGGTTTAAAGAATTTTTTATCTTATGATCAAATATGCAATAAGCCCATCCATCCTTATGTGCCTATTCAACCTTATCTAAGCTAATGATAACTCACAAAATTTACTCACTCATATAATAAAGAGGACCCACAACAATATTTTCAAGTATTTAGACATGCTTGTTATTTAATAGGGCATGATGATGCATTGTTACTTTGCACCTTCCCTATGTCTCTTTTGAGTGTTACCTTGGATGAGTATAGATGTATAACTCGACACTCCATTTTCTCATTTAACCAACTCGTACAATTATTCCTAGACTATATCTTTATCAACATTTCTAAAAAGGTTTCTATTATAAACCTTTATTTTATTAAACAATTTGATGACGAGCCTATCATATATTTTGTTGCTCATTTGAGAGGCTATATTAACTCTCCTTCTCTTTGCCCCAACCTAAGCTTATTGAGATATTCTTGAGGGCATGTGCTAAGCACATTTCATCCACACTCTAAGTACAAAGTTTTTGCACATTTGATGAAGCCTTTACAATGGTGCAAAAACTTGAGGTCTGAGGTATAAATGAATATAGAGTCAAGTTGCATAGTAAAAATGCCGATTCCAAATCAAATGACTCCTCTTCTTCTAAACATTCTCCTTCTAACCAAAAATATAAAGGCTCCACCAATGTGGTGTTCATTAAATTAGCTTCTTCCACAACCACAAAGAAACCTAATTCCTCAAACTCACAAAATTTAACCAAGTAATTCTAACAATAGTATGAACAAAGATAATACACTCCCATTGGAGATTCATACACTTCCATTTTGGAAAAACTATTAAAATAGGGAACCATACATCTTCCTCAAATAAAGCCTCCTATATAGTTTAATCCCTCCCATTCTATTCCTACTTGGTATAAGGAGGATGAGTTTTATGGCTACCATTGAGTCAAAATCCACAATTCTAATAACTATAAAACATTCAAGAACATTGCTGAAGACATTATTGAAAAGGGTGATCTCATCTTGGATAACCCTAATGCAATTGCTAATCAAAATATGGATGTGTTCAAATATCCTTTTCATAACCATTCACCTAATCAAAATAATATTTAGACCATGATTGATAACTCATGTGATCATAATATCCATATGGTTAATATGGCTTTTCCCTTACCTCTAGTCCAAACTATTCCATAATAGGAGGCACCCATTTTATGTACTCCTCTCCCATAATCAATGGAGTTTATTTTCCCTATCCTTCCTCCTTGGGTAGAAGAGCCTACCTCACCCATTCTACTCCCACATGAGGAAACACCTCCTTTACCTCTCCTTTTTCCATAAGAGGAGCCCATATTGCTAGTTCCTTTTGTACCCATTTTACCTATCCTCTTACCACTTGAGGACCATGCCTTACTTGTTCTTCAGCTACATATTGACTGGAAAATCATTCTTTTGTTATACACTCTTGAATAACCTTCTTCACTTGCCTCTCCTCCACTAATGGAAGGTAGTACCCCATCCAATCCTCCTTCACACCTAGAGGAGCTAGTGTTATCCACCACTACATTAGATGAGAGACCTATTGTGCCTACTCTAATTAATCCAATTTTACCACTTCTTTTACCTATGAAAGATCATACTTTACTTGTTATTTTCCCACATGTTGAGGGATTAATTATATCTATGCTCTACCCCTTTGAGGAGCCTTCTTTGCCTACCTCTCCCCCACCTATGGAAGACCATGCCTCTTCTCTCATCTCTATCAAAGAAGACCCTATTGTGGCTCTTTCTCATCTTTAGCTCAAGGTAGTAGATGCTAAAAATTTCCCTCTTTCTCAATAACCTAAGCCTTTTAAAGAATTATCCATAAGGCCTACATCAACTTCATCTAAACCCTTCTTGTGGTTAGTGAGAAATATAGAATTTATTGACTCCACAAAGTTAAATCATGTGGAATTTTGGGATTGACTTAAAACTCCTTATCCTTCATAATAATTTTCATCCTCTATCACCAATCCTCTCACTACCATTTACCCCAAGGTCTTTGATAAATTCATAGATTATTCACTAAAATCACTAAAAGCTAATCCTTCTAAATCAAATCCCTTACCCTTACAGGAATCTACCACATTAAAGTAGATCATGTCTTTAGGTGTTTGCTTGGTCTCTAATATAATTCATCCACAGGTGAAATTAGATTTGAATCTTCAACCACGAGTTAGATTTATATGGCCTAAATTGAGGAAGAATGTTAAGCTTCCTAGATCTCATTGATCCTTCCCTCTTCCACCCTCAACTTTACCTTCAATTCTAGGACCACATCCCTCTACTTCAACTAGGGTATCACCAATCCAAGCAAAATAAAAGGCTAAGTTACCTCTACTACTACCTCTACCACCTAATAGGCCTTTCACATCTGACACCATGACACCTACCACCAATAAAGTGTTATCAAAACACATGGCTCCACCACCACCTAAAAAGGTGCCATGAAAAATCACCCCCATGAATCCTAAACCAAAGAAGGTGTCTACCCCCATTACAACAAGTGCTAACCCACTCATAGGCTCTTAGATATTTTTCCTGAACTAATTTTTTCAATCCTCCATAATAATCCTTCCT
This sequence comes from Torreya grandis, assembly GCA_037957365.1. Taxonomy (NCBI): domain Eukaryota; kingdom Viridiplantae; phylum Streptophyta; class Pinopsida; order Cupressales; family Taxaceae; genus Torreya; species Torreya grandis. The sequence continues at coordinate 2,789,908 of JARHVA010001626.1, forward strand.
CTCATTAAGCTTTTTAACCCTTTTGGACTGAATCCATCTTGGTTTGATGATACACAAGTGTGTCTATATCATCATTCACCTAGACACAATATTGAGAGTTGTAAAGCTCTCATGGTAGTCATTCAACAACACTTAGATATCGATACTCTCTTTATTTATACCCCTATTAACCTTCTTTCTATTCCACTTGTGGCATTCACAATGCCTCATACCGTTCCACCTAAATTCAAACCCAAAGTGTTGTCATACCCCCTTTGCCACCTTCTTCACCTATGCTTCAGATAAGCATAGTTAATGTGACCATGTAGTCACAAAATCAAAAGGATAAAGGAAAGGAAAAGGTCACTACCCCTTGGGCTCATCCATTCTCTAAAAACACTCCTCTTTTGAATCTCAAGATTTCCATCTTGGGAATCTTGAAACCAACATCTTTAGAAGTTATTCAAAACTTGATGGTGAAATAGCTTCACCAAACCCTTATGAAAATGTCATTGTATGAGTTAATCCAAAACTCACATAAACACCATCAAGCTTTGATTAGTTACTTATAATTGGTTGAGGTACAACTTGATGATCCCCAACCTCTTACATCTTTGGTCAACTCTCTTAACACCATCTCCTTGATTTCCTTTAGTGATTCAGAAATTCCACTTCAACACCCTAAAGATCAAGATTCTACCCTTTTTATCATTGTATATATCAATCAAACTCATGTCAAAAAAGTCATGATCGATGGAAGAGCTAATATTAATATTATCTCAACCCATGCCTACAAACAACTAGCCCTTCTTGACAATTACATGTCTCAAACTGATGTAGTACTCCACTCTTTTAACAATACCACAACTACTATGGTGGGAACTATTATCTTACATATTTGTGTGGGTCCCCACATAATTCTTGAGCTCTTCTATGTTATATAAGGAGAGTTCCAATACAACATACTACCTGGATGACCTTGGATATGTGCTATGGCATGTTTGCCCTTGACTTTGTACCCCTACATCAAGTTTGAGCATAATGGGCAAGTGCATGTTATTTCCATTGATCTACCTCCTTTCAAAACATGCAACATGACTTATATCCCCAATGATGTTCTCATTCCATTAAATACATCATCTCCTTTGCATTATACTATTGAATCTTCCACAAGCTCTACTACCTTAGTTACATAGATACCAACAACACAAATTCTTGATAAAAACCCCATGGAGGAAAGTTTCAAGCATCTATCACTCAAATAATATCATTTTTTGACACTTGACATGGTCCATACACCACAAGTTATATAAATATTCATATGTACCCCAATTATGATCCTTGTATTGGGATGGTCATCCCGTATGGTTCCCCTAACCTTCAAACTAATTTCACATATGGGGGAACTAATCAAGCTCCCACTATCAACAATTTATCCTCTTTGCCATAACCATTTACCTATGACTTCTCTTTCCTAAGAAATCCTAGTTTCACTCACACCTATCTTTATAGGTGTGCCTAAAAAGGATTTGGTTTGGATTTTTATGAGTAGGGTGTTCATACGCCCATTGAATATCCCACCAATAAAACCATTAACAATGCCAAAAAGTAGCATGGAGTGGGTTTTAACAAACCAACAAAACTCACCAAAGCTTCTCATATACCAATTATCAAAGAGTCAATCTCTCCTTCTCCATCCTCTCCTCCACTATCACCTACCAAATCAAAGGTAGCTATACCTCTTAATTTGTTTTTCAATAAATGTCATCTATTTGGGCCCCCTCACCTATCACCTGGGTAAGGAAACAAGGTCCCTTCCTCTCATTCATCTTGAAATGATTGATGAAGACTTTCCCACTATCAACACTGTCCAATGTCAAGATGATGACACTATTATCACATACATGGGTATAAATGATTCCTATATCTAATGATCACTCCCATACACAATATAAGTTATGTTAAATAAATCAACCATTGACATCAATTTTCCCTCTCATGATAACCCATGCATCCTTAATATTGGCCAATCTTTGGACTCCTTTGAGAAATATAATTTTTCCACATTTATTAATGACCATAGAAAAGCCTTCACTTGGTCTTATAATTACATGCCTAGTATTGACCCCTCTATCATCACCCATAACATTTTTAGCAATCGAGATGCTAAACCTATTAAGCAAAAGCTTCATAAAATGCATCCTTGTATTGCTCTCTTTGTCAAAGAATAACTCTAATGCCTCCTTTCTATTAAATTTATTCAACCCATCAACTACCCACAATGGGTTTCTAATATTGTTCCTATAAAAAATTGATAGGGGGAATCTGCATCTGCATTGACTACCATGACCTAAACCTCACTTGTCTAAAGGGTGACTTCCTTTTGCCAAGTATCAACCAACTTATTGATCTAATAGCTAACCATGAGATGTTATCACTTATGGATGGGTTCTCAGGTTATAATCAAATCTTGGTTTCTCCTAAGGACCAACACAAGACAACTTTCATTACCCCATGGGGGACTTTTTGTTATTAGGTCATGCCCTTTGGTCTAAATAATGTTGGTGCCACTTACCAATGTGCCATGACTTACATCTTCCATGATCTCTTACACAAAATTATGGAATACTATGTGGATGACTTACTTGGAAAGTCTAAACCTTGCCACAATCACTTGATGATTATCAAAATCATATTCACTCATCTCCTCCAATATAACATTCAAATAAACCCAAATAAATATCTTTAGTGTCCTTTCTAGTAAGCTCTTAGGCTTTATCATTTCTCTCCATGGTATTAAGTTGACCCTACTAAAGTTCAAGAAATACTAGATGTACCTCCACCTACTAATATCAAACAACTCTGTAGCCTATAAGGTAAGCTTCAGTCAATCTATTGCTTCATATCCTAATTGTCAAATGATTTCCAAACCCTTCACTATCTCCTTAAAAAATATGTCGCCTTCCATTGGAATACAGATTGCCAAGAAGGCTTTGATGCACTCAAATGGTATCTCCTTTCCCTACTAGTTCTTATTCCACCTAAGGAAAACCAACCTTTCTACCTTTACATATTTGTAATAGACCATTCTCTAGGTGTTATGATTGCACATTGAGATGATCACCATCGAGAACAAGAGATTTACTACATACGCCACAAAATTATTGATTATGATACTTGATATACCCATATCAAAAATCTTTGTCTCACATTGGTCTTTGTAGCTTCCAAGATTCATCATTACCTCTTAAATCACAAAACCTATGTCATCACCCATACTGATCCCCTCAAATACATGCATTCCAAGCCATATCACAACCAATGTGTAGCATGGTGGCTCATGTTCATTGCTAAATTTGACTTAGAATTTATTAAATAAAAGTTTATCAAGGTAAAAACAATCATTTACCAGTTAGCTACTACCCCTTTATCTGACAACCAACCTTTAAACCTCAAATTACTTGATGAATCTATAACAACGCTCTCCACTGATGACATTCCTATCAAATGATGATGTTATTTGATGGGTCTAAATGTCAACACAGTGGGGGTGAAGGGGTCATCCTCATCCCTTTTAATGGTGAGCCTATGCCTTTTTCATTTAAAATATATTTTTAATGTACTAATAATATGGATAAATATGAATCTTTGATCTTAGGGCTTCAAATAGATATTTTCTTGGGTGTCAAATCAATAACCATTTTTGGTGACTCCCAACTAGTGGCTAATCAGGTTAATGGTTCCTACCTATGAAAAAACAAAATTCTACAATGATATAAACATAGTGTAGATACACTATTGGAATCATTTAACTCTTACCTCTTAAAAACTATTCCTTGATTTATAAACAAGTTTTCTAACACAATGGATTCTCTTGCTTCACACATACCCTCTTCACCCTCTTCCTCAAAAATCTATGTCACTGTACATTGCTTAACATTTCCCTCCTATGTATCAACTAACATCCTTTTTATAGGCAATGTAACTAACACACAACCCACATGACTTATGGTGTAAACAACTCATGGATTACCTCTCCTTTTCTATTACCCCTTCTAACCTCTCTAATATTGAGAGATGTGCCTTCATGAAATATGCCACTCATTACACTATGCTAGGGGGACTTCTCTACAAGTGAGGTTTTGATGACCTCCTCCTTAGATGCCTCACTAGTACTAAGATCCCCTTCATCATTAAGGAAGTACATGATGGGATTTTTGGTGGGTATTTCAATGGTAACATAGTTTCCAAATGTATCCTTTGACTTGGCTACTATTAGCCAATACTCCATCAAGATTGTAGTGATTACATTCAACACTACATCAAATGTCAGCAACATGCTAACCTAATTCACATTCCAATCTATGACTTATAAGTTGCCAAATACTTCTATTCCTTCTCCCAATGGGGTTTGTATCTAATTGGTGAGATTAACCCTCATTCATCTCTTTGTCATTGTTCCATCATTACTGTTATTGAATACTTCACCAAGTGGGTCAAGGCCATTCCTCTCATCTCCACTAAGGTTGACATAATTGTTGAATTTATAAATCATTATATCATTTATTATTTTGGTGTCCCCCATAAAATTATAATATACAATGGTAAATCTTTCAAAAATAAGACTATCCAAAAGATTTGTGGCACTTTTGGAATAAAATTAAGCTTCTCATCATCATATTATCCAAAAGTAAATGGATAGAAAGAAGTTTCTAACAAAAATTAACCAAAATAATCTTGAAATTAATCAATGGTACTGGAAAGGATTGGCACATGCACATTCAATTTGATTTATGGGCTTATTGCACTAGCATTCAAACCCCTATATGTGCTACAACTTTTTCTTTAGTCTATGAGATGGAATCTATTTTGCCTCCTAAGGTCCAGACTCTTTCTCTTCACATTTATCTATAGGACATACTTACTAACGATGAATTTCACCAAGAATGTTTGGCTCAACTTGAGTTTATTGATGAATGCTATCCCATATCCCTCAACCACCTCCAAATCTATCAAGAGCATATCAAATGTGCTTACAACAAAAACCTCAAGGAGTGAGGTTTCAATATCGAAGATCTCATCTTAAAGGAAAATCAACATGTGACAAACATGAAGAAAATAAAATAGGGTGCATTTGCTCTTAATTGGCTTAGACCCTACATCACAACTCACAAGTATGGCTCAAGAACTTATCACTTATCTTTTCTCAAAGAAAGGCTAGAACTCAAGCCTTTAAATGCTTTTCACCTATGACCATTCTTTTTTTAATCACGTGACACTTCACCTCATGTTTAACTTGATCTCATCCCTTGAGAAACCCTATTACATTCATCTCCCTTCCTCTTAACCCTTATACTACACACTTAGTTAACCTATGAAGTAATATTATTTTGCCCTCAAAGTGGAAAACCTCTAAGCTTCTATAGTCCTATCCATGACTAAAGTTTAAAAAAAAATGGGATACATAGATAAGTTATAATCTCTCAGGTCATGATTCTCAATGTAGATTGTTCCCTTGAAGGATAGCTACGTAACTTCTCCTTGATACTATAAATACACTGCTCCTTTGAAGGACAACTATTAAAAAATCAAAAGGAAAAGCTTAGACCACTCCCTTAAAGTATGACTAAGCCAAGCTTTATTATCAAAGGAAATAATTACTTAGAAACTTCTCATATTGATCAACTTCATATGAACTCAACACAAACAAAATCCCATTGTAGGCTTCCCACATTGATCATCTTACACACACACCAAAAAAAACTTTAAGTCATGGACTTTCCCATAGTAGCTCTTGGGTCACCCACAAAAGGAGCATACCATCCACACAAAGAAGGTTACGCTACCGAAACACTCTCATTCCTTTTACCTTTTCCCCTCATACTATTTCAAGGGACTTTTAACTCACTTGACACAAGGTGAGTATGATGCTTCTCTAACAAACAAATGGTCAAATGATACAAAGCATGAAAGAGGCTCATACTCCTGAGCCTATTTATGTTATGATTATGGTCTTTGCCAATACATGAGCATCACACCTTTTTATTTCCAATTCTAGTCACATGTCAATTTCTCTTCAAAGATCACATCTCACAACAAGATTCAATCACCTTCTTGCCTTTCTACCAATTTTTATTGATTATTAGAGTTATGTGTTTAACAAATATTATCACTCACATATCCATCCCAAGCAAAGATACTCAAATAACTACTCAAAACCATACTAAACCTAACAAACCATTGCCCATTAATTCATTTCATATAATCCCACGTGAAATACACCAAACATGCGACCATAGTTTCTCTAATCAGCAATAAATAGGAAAACTATCAAGCCAATGCTATTTATTTTAAGCATACACCATCATAAATATGGAAAATGATGAAATAAAATATGGAAATATACCTAACCCATTCATTTTAATCATACACCATCATAAATATGGAAAAATGCTAAGATGAAGCTAACCAATCAACTATGCATATACTATCACACATATGGGAAATGCTAGTCTAACTCAACTAACATGCTCAAAATTAACATAACATAAACATCTACATAATTATAATAACTTCAACATCATCACCATCACATAAACACATCTCAAAGTCACAAACACTCATATACATACATACATACATACATGTGTGTGTGTGTGTGTGTGTGTGTGTGTGTGTGTGTGTGTGTGTGTGTGTGTGTGTGTTGAGTATGAATATACATCCATGAATCATATCAATATCATCTCTCTCTCAAAAAAAAAAACTACATCTCTCATCTTCAACTCATAAGCTGGTGTGTATACAACATATATCACAACATCAAAAATAGCATCTAGGCCTCAGAATACTCAAGGCTATAGTCATAGTCATGAAGTATTATTATCATCACCACTCTTTGCTTGTCTACATCTATGTGATCTAGAAGCTATGGCATGTGTCACTGATCTTTCCTACTTATAGCCTCAAAATACCTCTAAATTTGCAAGAACTCCATGATGGCTCTCTCATAGTATACAATCTCATCTAAAGTAGTGTTTTAACCCACTAAAGATATAGTTTATGATGGACCTATCAAACATACTATAGGACCCTATATTGGTCCTTGTGGTGGAGGAGGAGTAGCCTATCCTACTACTCTCAAACTATCTCTCTCTACTATCAATTCAGTAACTTGGCCCTATAATTCCCTAACCTATCTCTATAATGTCATAACCTACCCCTATAAGACCAACACCTATGCCTATGCTACATCTTGGGCCTATACCACTGCATCCTGAGCCTATATGGCTACATCTCTCTCTCTCTCTCTCTCTCTCTCTCTCTCTCTCTCATCACTCCTTATAGATCTAGTGGTGGCCTCCTGACCTAAACCAAGGGATGAAAACCTATCCACCACACCAGATAAGCCATACCTGAGCCTATTGGTAGCTTCTCAAAATCCAATATGTCTATTTATTGGGGAAAAGGTAGGGGTTCCTCTATACCATCCCTCTTATATAGAGGAAAGGTAGGAGGTACATCTTATAACAAGCCAAATTGTCTCTTAACCTATGCCACTGGTATCATCTCTAACTCCTCAACTCATCTCCCTCTAACCCATAATGTTCTCTATAAACTGACAAGTTGCTCTACCTATCCTCTAAATGTAGGGTATGTCAAGTAGGGCCTTCAAACAATATTTATGAGAATTAATCCATCTATCATACATCTATAATAAACAATGTCCTACACTATGCCATCTACTCATGTATGGGCCATACCCTCTCTCCACCATCTATACCAACCTTGAAACTAACTACAATCATGGTGGGTAGCCCTAATGTTTATGTCACCATGCTGTGGTCATATGCTCGATAATGGATTAAATGGATAACACATAAAATGTACCATCATCACAACCTCAAAACCCATAACTCTTTGTATAACTCTGCTAAAAAAGTTTATCCTTATGCATATACTATCCACTACTCAACCATTTATGCTAACACACTTATCAATGTAATAAAAAATCTCCCCCCATCTGCATCTATAAGTGCATATATTTTAATGCCTATCATAATCAACATAATCAGGTGATGTTGCTCCTCATTTGTAGTGTATAGTGGCTCATATGCAAAGCTTGTTGAATGATAGGTCACCTTGCTGACATACTCCCTAAATAATATATCTATGTGAATATCATCCTCCTCTCCCCAATAAGATAAAATCTCCTCACCCTAGAGTGGCAATCATAAAATCCTATAAACATCCTCCTACATCACTGTCAACTTTTGAGTAGGCAAATAAAAATTGTTGGTGGTGTGATCCCACCTTTTTATCAAAGCTATCATCAGGTTAACATCACATGCAACCCAGAAATATCATCACACTCCTCCTAACCCTATGGCTACCATATGATCCCACTCATCCATGGTGAAATCCCTCCTCATCCTCATCAGTAGTGTAGGTAGCTGATCTTATAATGTTAACTCCTGCCTAGCCTACATCTATACACACAAACCTCAAGTCACATACTTTTTAATATAAACCTCCACCCTTTTTTCCCTTCTCTTTTGGAGAACTACATTGGCCTAAGGCACTCACCCAAGCTAAGTAGTAAACACTCAATCAACATGTGGTCTTTTGAGGCTAGCTTGACCATTAGGCTCATCGACTAACTCAACTACGGATCCAAAATGGGCCTTTTTTTGATTTAGGGTTTTTTTCTATGACTGATGTCAGTTTTATATGTTGATATTGGTGCTGGGTCTATTATTATTAGTGTTGGTTTTTAGTCAACATTGGTGAGCCCTATCGACATTGGTGATTGGTTTGGCCCTAGAGCTGAATAGCCCACCTCCAAAATTTAGGTTTTTTCCTAAAAATTACCCCCAAACCCTTCAAAATTCACCCAAACCTACCCTTATCCCATTTAATACCCATCTATTTACACTTTCTCCCCCAAAAAATTCAAAATTATCCCAAATAACAAATTACCTATGTTAAATCAAAATTTAGATCATAGAGCATCTTACCTCATCTCTCCATATTCTCCAAGTTAGAATGGCTAGCACTTATGGTGGTGTGCCTCCAACTAGATTCCCTCTTACCTTAACCATCTCTACCAACACTAACACTCTCTTGGTCACACTATGGCCCACCAAGTTCTCAATCACTCCCTCACTCCCACACACTCTTCTCAACCACTTATCTCTCACCACCTCACCACAAACAGATAAGCTAGGGATATCCTATGCCCCACAACACTTAGAACTCTTTTTCTCCAATAAACTATCATAAATGAATTTTGGTAAGTTTTCAAACCCATTTTTATCATATTTGGTTGTTACCCACCAACATTGGTAGTCTTGACTTAAGATGCTGATGTCAGTAATACTTACTACTAATAATGATGACATAACTAACATTGACAACATTGAAATTAGAGTTTTCAACCCCAAACACCACCCTTTAGACTACACCATAAGTTTGAGGCACCTTATAGATCATATATATCTCCCCAACCATGATAACCAACCTTGGAGATCACTTAAATCTCCACCCATGATGATTCTAACCAGAGATCATGAATATCTCTTTGACCATTAACCATTTTGAACCAGCCTTGCATTGCTTGTCTTAACCATTTATGCTACCTCACTATAGTTGGATATTGACACACATATGCATATCAAGTGTTTTGGATTGCAACTGTGTTATTCTTATCACCTAAAACCTTTTGTGTTTACCAAGAACACTTCCTACCTTGGATACCTAGAACACAGGAACTATTAGAGCTATAACTTTGATCATTTTAACCTTATCAACTATCACTTACAAGCTATGATTTGGTTATTTCTATAGGAGTCCTCCTCACCTTTACCTTTTATTGATTATGTCGACTATAACTCATAGTAGTATACACACAAGCAATGATGTTATTGTGCTCTCACTCAACATCTACCCACCCAATTCACTCCTTATCAAACCAATACCTAATTCTAGATTCTCCTCTATCATTTCCCATTTTTATGGAGGATACCTCATCCCATACTTGGAGCATCTAGCTCCTATTTTTGTCTTCAACTTGTTAGTACAAATTACAAGATAAAAAAGGGCAAATGTAGACACCAAAATTATGCCACACACGTGCATAACTCCTTATGTCAAAACCCCCCTTGATCCCCTTTTAATAATTAACCTTCCTAACCTATGTTTTCACCTCTCACACATTTAATTAATTTAAAAATATTTAATTAATTCAATTAAAAACTACTTATGCCACCTTACCTGGTTACCTCATTGTAAGACTAATTCTTACCCTCTGAGTCACCTTAAGACTTAGTTCCCTAATCCTAACTACCCATGACTTTTTCTCACCCCTAACATAAATTCCTAAATAACTACATTCTTCTCAACCTTGCATTTATACCATTTTATAATGGATATCACACTTGGAAAGAGAAGGAATAGAAAATAGGCTATAAATAGCCCTTTACCTATTCTCATGCCACCAATGTTAGTCAACCCTTAGCCGACATCTGTGAGATCACCAACATTGGTTACTTAAGCCAAATTCCAAGATAATATTTAGGTCAGTACAAATCAAAAAAATCAATCACTCATGTATATGGTTTGGCATTTGACTTTCTACATCTAGGCTTACCATTATTATACATAAATCAATCTAGATTAGGAATTGATATATTGCATAGAGCTTGAATTCTTTTGAACTGGCAGCACACTCTTATCTTTTTTGTTCATGTATTAATTCAACACACCTCATCAAAGCCATTTATCTAGCACTCATGATTCATCCATTTCACCAGCTAATTATATCTTTGTGTTTTGTAATTATTTTAAATAGTCATTATATAATTACTTTATGTTATACTATATATCATTTTACGAATGTCGTGACTCTCCCTATGAAGGAGTTGTAAAACTCCACCTATTTCCGTCTACTTCAAACATACCAACCCTCTATCAAGACCCACTTGAGTCTTACCCACTCCCTTATAACTCTTCCAAACCTCACAAACCTAACCAACATCTACCTTCTAGCTCAGAAAAGTCTCCTATAACCTCCTAAGAACCTACTACCCTTACCAAAATCTGTCACATAACTGACATCAATCACATATCCTTTCAGACATCAGTAGACTAACCAATGTAAATGACTATGTATTTCTACTAACTTCTCTAAGCCTACCTAAATAACCTCCAAAAATACCAATAACTCACATTACCTACACTATGTCACTCTTTACTACACTCAAACTATAAGAATGGTACAAATATTTCTCTCTTACTCTCTCTTTCATTTTGTTATTTATCACCATTTTGTTTCAAAAAGTGAATTATCATCCCTAAGCAAGTTTTAAACTTCTAGGAACAATCATGTAGCTTGGCAGCCCACTCATATATCTACTAACAAATATTTTTGGTGGTAGTGATTTCTTATTTGTAGGTAGTCCTCCCTAGCCAAAGAGGAGTGCTCAACATCATATAGATATGGTGTAAAACCAATCTGGGTTCTCTCTAATATCTAATCCCTACCCTTCATCTCTATTTCTCCTTAAACATAAATAGATTCAAAATTTAGTGAAACAGTAATTTATTTCCATGGTTATTTGGAAAAATTGAGTATATGCCTCAATTGTTCAAAACAACTTTTTTATATATGTGAAGGCCTTTTATAAGCAATAATTTGAGTAAGGGTTGAAGTGATGATTAAACTTAAAAGGTAGTGTTGACCTAAATAGAATTTAGTTAATGGCTATTAAAGTGGATTATGACTTGTTCTTGCTATGCAAGGTGTTTGGATATGCTTCAAAAAGGATCAAAGGGTAATGTGTTGTTAAGAAGACCTATTATGTTTCATGAAGCCTAAAAGAGGAGTAAGGGATAATTGATATATGGATGACCTATTGTAATGATTGATTCATGAATAAGGAATATTAATTAAATATGATTTAATCTATTCATAAATAACCTAAGTGATTTGAATATGTGTCCAACCTAGAAGGATATGATCAAGTGACTTGTATAAAAGCAAGGTAGTTATGGCTATTTTTGTGTGCTTATAAGGAAGTGAAGAGGATGATTAGAGAGAGAGATCAAAGAAGGATAATAAAATGATATATATCATTTATGAGTAGAAGGAAGTCATGTGGACTAACATAAATATCATTATTATCTAAAAAAGGTTTTGTAAAATAATATCAAGGTCAGAAGACATAATCAAGGCATGAATAGGGATAGTTGAGTGAAGAGGGTTGAAGATCAGTTTGAGAGGACTGAAGAGAGTGAAGAGATGACAGAGTATATCATCATATGTTGTATTAACAATAAGGGTTTATGAAGGTGATCAAATATTCAAGTAGTTGAGTTGGTGTTGATTCATCTAAGGGGTTGGAGCCTCCTTGTAATTTGCAGATTTCTAAATATAAGTGGGTGTATGGTAAATTAGGGGTTGGTTTTCCTTGTTAGGTTGATGCTCAGATAAAGACTATCAAGTTAGTGATTTACATATTAGGTGTTGGTATTCCTTAATGAGTTGGTGTTTAGATAAAGATTCTAAAGTTGATTCTCAATAGATTAGGGTTGGTGCTTCAAGTTGAGTGATTTCTCAACTAAAGATTGATGTTTGTTTTATAGGACTATAGTCCATTTGCTTCATCAGTGGGTTTTCTTCCCCAAGAAGGTTTCCCATGTATATTTTGTGTTTATGTGTTTCATGCTCTTATGTTTTGCTTCTTATGATTGCTAATGTGTACATACATGTTAAGATGGTTCATACGTAGTTAAGTGGAATTGAATAAAAGTTTTCTAGAAACAAGATGATTAAGAGTGGTATGAATCAATCTTCAAAAACTTTCATTTAATTCCAATTAACTATGTATGAACCATATTAACATGCATTTACATATTTACATAAGTAGAAATACATAAGATTAGGAAACACATGAAAACATCATATATGTGGGAAACCTTATTAGGGAAAAAACCCCATTGATGAAGTAAGTGGACTACAGTCCTATAAGACAAACATCAATCTTTAATTGAGCACCCACTCAACTTGGAACACCAACCCCAATCTATCAATCACAAACTGAATAGTCTTTAGCTAAGAGTCAACTCAATAAAGAACACCAACCCCTAATCTATCAAGCACCAACTTGATAGTATTTAGCTAATCACCAACTCAACAAGGAGAACCAACCCTTAATTTACCAAGCACACACTTGGATTTATCATGCTCAAACTTGTAAGGAGGCTCTAACCGCCTATATGAATCTACACTAACTTAGCCACTTGAATGTTTGATCACCTTTATAAACCCTTTTTGATTATATAATAGATGATGATCTACTCTTTCAACTCTTTTCAATATTTATCCCTCTCAAATTAATCTTCATCCCTCTTTTCTCAACTAGCCCTCTTCATGGCTTGATAAGGTATTCTAACCTTGATCTTCTTTTGTAGAATCTTTGCTAGATAATCTAACATCTCTATTGGTTTTCATGACCTCCTTCTTCTCACAAATGATTTATATCATTATCTTATCCTATTATTCTCTCACTCTCTATGCATCTTCTTTTCATCCCCTATAATCACATAAAAATAGTCCTAACTACCTTACTTTTATACAAGTCACTTGATCATATCCTTCTAGGTAGGATACATATTCAAATCACTTAGGTAGGCCATGAATATGTTAAATCATATTAAAATAACATGCCTTAGTCATATATCAATCACTACAATAGATCAACCATATATCAATTAGCCCTTACTCCTATTTTAGGCTTATGGAGACCTAATAGGCCTTCTTAACAACACATTATATACACATAATATTTTCAACCTTTTATCAAATACTGACACTTTGCATCTTGAAAGAACCCACTAAGACTCAATATCTCTAAGTGCATGCCTTAAGGGGTGAATCAAGAAAGGGGTAGAAAGACCTTTGGTGCTTCACGAGATTATTATCCCTTTTTTCCACATTATTACCAATCCAACCAGCTCCAAAAACCATTCCTTAAGCTGTTTCTCCTCCCTTACACACTCATCCAATCTTTTCCTTTTTCTATTCCTCCTTTTCTTATCTTAATACCCTTTTGGATAGTCAGATGTAGTGGGTTTATTGGGTTGACCTAGTACAATTTAGGCTTATTTTTCACTCTCTTAGCTTGTTAGCCTTTTGACTAACCTAGCTTAGACCTAGTGAATTATCCCTAAAAACACATTGGGTCAACTAGGTTGACCTTGTAAAACCAATGTTTTTATAAGTTTTTATGAAAATATCTACCTATATATATAAGATCATTTCGACCATTATTTATATGTCTAATCAATAGTTATTGTTTGTGCATGCTTCTTCACAATCTACTCTTCCACCATTCTACTTGAGGAGACTTAGCTTAGGTTTCTTATTTGGAAAATCTAGTCTTGTGGATATGTCTTAGATGTTTTAGCCTTTATTAATGATCATTAAAAACCACAAAAACCTCTTTCAAAGCCCCTTTGGCCAAGGGAGATATTGAGTCTCGACGGGTTCACATTCAATTAACTATATTCTAACTTTGTTCTCCTCTCTTTTAGTAGATTAAAGTAGCATAAATGTTGGCTTGAATAATAATATATTTCATATTTCATGTATTATGGTGTTACTCATACTTAAGTTAATTAAAGTTCCCTATACATGCTTATTTTATTATTTCTAACCCCCACTTTGTGCCACAAGATTTGTTGTGCACTAGATTATATTTGATTTCTTCTCATTAGAATAAGTGAATGATTTAAACCTTAGGACTCCATTAAGGTTGTTGTTTGATTATTTAGACTATAGTCTTTATAACCATTCCTAGTAGGATATGTAATGACAAGTGATCCCCTAATCAGGTATAGTGGATCCCCATATTGGTCATTCTCCCACTTAACAAGTGTATCCCCAATTGGAAGTGTAGGTATGATCTATATTTTCTAACCTAGGATTGATTTATAGACATGATGCTTTTTTGATTTCATACATTCTACTGAACCCAATGTGAAACTAACCCTTGTAGGATTTATTTCACTTTATTTTTCATTTCTTTTGATCATCATTTTTATCATATATTTTGACATATTGGTTCAATTCTATCGACCCAACTATTTATCTCTATGCATAGGTTTTTAGGAATAGGTAATTAGATTGACTTAGTCAGCCCAATATAGGTTTCCAACCTTTCAAACATATATTATAACCTACTAGGTGAACCCATTTGACCCCTTATAGTTTTAGTTCTTTGTAGTAGGTTTTTGCACAACTTGATTGATTTTGTTGACCTGATTTGCAGATTTTGCCAACATACTTTAAGGTTATTCATTAGTAATATTTATTCATTTCATCTCTAATCCACCAAAGTTTTTTTTACCTCTCTATTTCTCTCTTTTATATCTTTCCTTTCACATTTTTCATTATTTAAAACTACCCTTTCACAGTCAACTAGGTTGACGCTGCTAACCTAGTTCTATGTTCTGTGTGCTACTTGAAATAGCTAGATCGACCATGGTAACCTAGTTCATTTTCAGACCTTGCTTCCATAGTATAGGTTATATCATTTCAACCTCATTATATATTTTATGCATATAGTTTTAACACTATACCTTATTTCAAGTTGGAATTAACCTTATATCTGATTGTAATTAGCTCACACATTTATTTTTTTATTGTTTACATGCGTAAAATAGTTCACATAGTTTAATTAGGGGATTTTCAATCAATCACGTATTTTCACTATTTCTATTTTATGCACACATGACCAAATAACATAATTAAATAATCACATTAACATTTAGCTACCCTAGGCCAACCTACTTGGATTTATCATCAAGGGGGAAGCTGATTTCATGCTTTGGTTAATTATAAATCATGGTTAATTGTATATTCTGGGTAACCACTAGAAATCCATATTACTATAGTGTGTGAATTGAGGGGATAGGCCCCAATACCAAGAATATATCATTACCACCATAGTCCCTTTCAATCAGAAACACTTGAAACCATCCTTAAAGTATTATCTAGTACCTTACTTATAGCCAACTTCCAATCAAATTTAAAAATCATATTTTCAATAATCTAAATAAAACATCATAGGTTGACCAATTAGTTAGATCTTTACTTTTCAAGTTGATTTCTTTCTCTTTACTCAATTTTGTGTGCAAAAACTTTCATTATCCAATGTTAGTGCAAGGTTTTGTTTTGTATGCCTCAGTTACATTGGTTAGTGTTGATCTAATTGACTATTTGTTTCCATTCAACTCTTATTTTCCTAGATTATCTACAAAAATTGTCTTATTTCAATTCATACTTTCTATCAACTTTCTCATCTTCTTTGTTTGTTGTAATAGGTTGACCTAGTCAACCCTATACCTTTTTTATCCCCTATACATTGTATAGGATCAACCCAGTTAACCCTGTACTCTTTGTAGTTCCTTTTACCTCTTTTTCCTCCCTCTATTTACTATACTAGGTCAACCCAATCAACCTTGTAATATTTTTTGCCTTCCCTATTCATCAATCTATTTTCTCATTTCTCCAATTTTACATCTTGTTTATCTATCTTTAGTCAGAATGAATTTTCCTATCAAAACCTTCTTGGATAGATTGAATGCATTTATATATTATATGGGATGTTCATTTCTTCCTCTCTTTTCCTCGTAAGATAACCATCACTCTTGGGGAACCTCTCCTCCTCCTTCATCTATGAAATATAACATGGTGACAATAACACCTCAAGATGAAGTTAATGGATCTGATCATTTCTATGCTTACCAAAAAACTTCTCATATTCAAAATATTCAAATTAATGTGGGAGTGATTGAAACAAGTTTACTTAACAATCCTGCTAACAATAAACCTTATTCTAATCCTCTCCCTGATACCAATTTGGGAAGTGTTCCTACAAACACTAACTCACCTTTTGATAAATCTATTTAAAAAATGAATATTACTCAAAATTATAATACCAACCAAATGATGCAACTTCAACAACACTTAATTAATGTGGCTAATCAACCTCAAACTATTCTTCCTCAAGGTAATCCTAATTATAATCCTTCACCTCTTAGGGATGCCTCAGGTAATGTTATTAATGAATAATAGGGTGCTTCAAACCATTCAAAATGGGCCTTTAAATCCATTCATTATTTCCATTGATATTGGTAACATATCTCCAACTATCAAATATGATGGGAATAAAGACCCTACCTCATTTCTTAAAGGCTTTGGCAACCTTTACAAGGAATGGGTCCAAACTAATACATTCACCAATACTAAACTCTTAGCCAAAACTATAATGGTATAATCAAATTCCCCAACATTCTATTTGGAAACTTAAAGATTTGGTTAATCCTTTGTTTAAATATTTTCAACACAATTATCTTCCCAAAAATTGTATTAGCCATTTCATCAATGCTAAACAATCTCCTAATAAATCAGCTCATGACTTTATCAAAAGATGGAAATATTTAGCTCATAAATCCAACCATAACATGATTGATGATAATCTATTCAAAGTATTTATCATGGCTTTAACTCCCACTCTTCAATATAAGTTTTGAACATTTGCTTCCCAAACACTTAATGAAGCTCTTGATCAAGATAAACATCAAGAGTTTATCATGAATTAATTCAAACCTAATCCTAAACTTCTTAAAGGATGTTTCCAAACATATAATGTGATCACTATTAATTCTCCTCCAACCAAATAGGGAGTTACAAAAACTGATATGCTTTCACCTTCTCATACACTTCTCTCAGTTCAACAAATGAAACATTTTTTACCATTGTCAAAACCTTTCATCTATCCCAATCCTCTTCATAAGTGGTATGATCTTAATCTATTTTTATAGTTCTATGCTAACATTGGGCATTCTCATCAATCTTGTAAAGGAGTCAATAAATTTGTTGTCTCCTATATGATTGGTGATTCATTCAATCACAAAGCCATGATCAATGTTTGTCATCAAGAATACATTGTCGCTTCCCAAAAATGACAAAATTTTAAATCTTCTACCTCTAATAACCAAAAATATTCTTCAATTAATTAAGGAAATGTCAAGGATGTTTTTACCATCAATAATAATTATGACCAATATTATAACAAATCTCAATATGTCAATACTTCCAAGGTCAATTATCATCATAAAATAACTCACAAAGATCCCATTACCAAGCCTAAAAATCCATCTTTAGAAGAACAACTTCTTAAAGATACCACCACTTCTAATGTTTATTTTGAATCACCTAAGGATTAAATTCATCTTTCCAATCCTCCAACCACATCTATAACTTTGCAAACTAATTTACCTTCTAAAACTTGTATTGGTTCTTCTAAATCTCATTAGAACTTTCTTGAAGAACTTAACTCTATGCCTTGCAATATTCCACTTATGGAGTTAGTTTTTACTTCTTCCTATTATCATAAATTCCTTATACAACAAGTTCAATAAATTAAAGATCCATATTCCATAGATGAAGAACCACCTTCTATGGATTCTCAACCTACTAATGTCAATACCATTGAAACCATGTGTCCTTCTTCCAAACCTTCCATTGAGTTTCTTGAAGAAGACATGATCAATGATGGAATTATTTTTCATGACAATGATCCATCACTCTTTATTAAAAAAATCCATTAATACCACTCTTATCCAAAAATTCTTAGTTGATGAAGGCTTTGGTATTAATGTGACATCCTTGTGGTTTATTCAACAACTTGGTTATAACAAAGATCATATCAAGCAAACCCATCTCACTTTTCATGGTTTTGATAAGACTAATCAAAATCCACTTGGTTGTATCTGGATTCCATTAACCATAGGACCTAAGGCCATTCAAACCAAGATTATGGTCCTTGATCTCCTTTTATCTTACAATATCCTTCTTGGTCATCTATGGACCCATGGAATGAAAGCCACTACTTCTTCTAGTAGTCAATGTATTTAATTCTTACATAATGTAAAATGGTACAAGTATGAATCTGATCCCAATCCATAGATCATTCATCTTCCTAATCCTAAACCTCAATATTGTATTCCCATGACTCCTAAATTTAACAATGCTCCTTTACTCGAGTTCATCAACATGAGTCTTGATTTATAAGTTACTCTTATGTATTTTGATGATGATGAGCCCAATGAGTTCTAACATACTTTAAATACTACCAAGTTACCTCCATATATTTCATAATGTCTTCCTCCTTCTCTATTACCAAGAGACCATATTATTCCTCTTATTGATGAGATTACTAACTTTCCCCCTCCATGCAATGCTTAGGAACCTTCTTTACCAGAATATGTCTTTACTTGAAATGATTTTGGAGTGGATAAATTATTTCAAGATCCTCTCATCATGTCTCCTTATACATTCAACAATATTAGTATTTCACCTTTTAAAACTCCCCCTAATTCTCAAGCATGTACAATTTCTCCAATATATGACGACAACTATATCATGGCCCAAGCTCAATCTAGAGACTTAGATGTCCAACATTACCAAAAACATTTAGCCCAAATCTATTATTTTAATTAGGATGTACATACCATTTTTGTGGATCATACCTTAGATCTTGAGGTCCATGTGCCTACTCTCAATCCTCATCTTATTTATACTCCTTAGGTGGTAGAGAAAATTATGACTTCTAAACCTCCATAAGCTCCTAGACCTTTGGATCCAATCATTCCAATAAATCCTTCTCCCATCATCAAATTCACTGATATTCTAATATATTATGATTCATCTACTTCATCTACTCTTAAAATTACACTAGATGCCAATGAAACTGATATTTGTTGGATCCATTCTAAGTATGATAGTTATGGCAATCAAATTCTAGATCTTGAATTAGATGTCAAGTATTGTGGTCCTCTTCATACCTTTCCTAGTGAAGAGGATATTCTTGAGTTACTTCATGATTGAGAACCTCAACCTCCTAAGAAACATCATAAACTTGGAAATTTCAAGACAAACTCCTTGCTTTAACAACTTCATTGCTAGCATTGATCCCAAAACAAATCTAATTTATGCCTTACCCAATGCACCATACCACTTTCAGGATGATAATGGCATGCTTATCAAAGAAACCACTTACATTGAATATGGTACTCTATCTCATTCTCAACAAATTATAGTTTCTCAAGAGATTTCACCTACTAAACATGATAACTTTATCTTATTCTTTAACACATATTGTGAAGCTTTTGATTGGTCCTACGAAGACAAGCCTAACATTAAACCTAGCATTGTGTTGTATAACATTATTACTTATCCTGATGCTAAGCTTGTGCATCAAAAATAAAGGAAATTTACACCTAAAGTTTTAACTATATGTCATAATTAAACCATTAAATTACTCTATGCTAAATTTATCAAACCAGTAGATTATTCTAAATGGGTTTCTAACATTGTTCCCATTCAGAAGAAAGTCACTATGGTCATTCAAATTTGTATTGATTTCCATAATATTAATCTTACTTGTCCCAAGGATAATTTCCATTTACCTTTAATAGATGCCATCATTGATTACATATCTAGTTACAAAATGTTATCTCTTATGGATGGCTTCTCAGGATACAATCAGATTCATATTGCTCTTGAGGACCAACATAAGACTAATTTCACCATGGAATGGGGCACCTAGTTCTATATCAAAATACCCTACAATATTAATAATGTTGGATCCACTTATCAATGTACAATGACTCACATCTTTCATGATCTCATTCATAAAATTGTTGAAACCTATCTGTATGATCTTATTGTTAAATCTAAACATCTTAATCATCTTTTTGATCTTGTTGTCATATTTGACTATCTTGTTAAATATGAAGTTAGAATTAATCCTTATAAATGTGTCTTTAGAGTCACATCTAGAAATTTTTTAGGATTTTTAGTCTCTCTATGAAATTTATGATGATCCTATCAAAATTAGTGCTATCATAAACATGCCCATTCATCGATCTATTCTTGACATTTGTATTTATTTAAGAAAACTTGGGGCAATTAGACAATTTGTCCCCAAAATGGCCTATTGAATTTACTCTATCAATCTCTTCTTAAGAAATTTACTTCTTTAGAATGGATAGATCCATGTCAAAAATCCTTTGATAACATGATATATTCTTTACTTCATCCACCTACAGTTTTTCCTCCTTCCAATGATACACCTTTGATTCTATATACCTCTTCCACACCTATTTCACTTGGGGAAATGATTGCCCAAAAATTTGATATGGGAAGAGAATATGTTATCTACTATATTAGTTGAGGCCTCATCAACTATGAAACACATTATACCAAAATTGAGCTTGACTACCTCGCCATATATTTTTCAACTAAAAATCATCATCATAATATGCTTTACCAAAATACTTATGTCATTGTTCATTATGACCACCTTCTTCATTTATTCTCCAAATACTTTATTCCTAGAGATAGAATTGGCAAATGGATGGTCTTACTCATGTAATTTTATCTCTACATCATCACACAAAAATTTGTTAAAGTGTAAGTCATAGCTGACCAACTTGCTGTAACTCCCATTCTAGCCACTTATTCCCTTCAAGATGACCTTCTAGATGATAACATCCTTTATATTGAAGGTCTTAATCAATATATCTCTCTTAAATATTATTTTCATAGCTTTACTACTGATCTTGTAGACAATCAAATTGATGAATCTTTCACTCCTAGTAATACTAAACCAAAGGTAGTTATCGAGGAGCTTCCCAAAATTAATGTTGACTTGCATGAGCATATTTAGAATTTCACTTTGATGGTGCTAAATTCCTTCAA
This sequence comes from Torreya grandis, assembly GCA_037957365.1. Classification (NCBI taxonomy): domain Eukaryota; kingdom Viridiplantae; phylum Streptophyta; class Pinopsida; order Cupressales; family Taxaceae; genus Torreya; species Torreya grandis. Next base: position 2,811,713 of record JARHVA010001626.1, read on the forward strand.
GGAGCTAGGGTAGGTTAAATTATCACAATTTATTTTGGTATAATCATTCCTTTAGATTTTAATTTCACCTTTGATTTCACCAATAATATGGTTGAGTATAAATCTCTTATCTTGGGAATGAGAACTGCTCTTGACTTAGAAATTTAATAGCTTCATGATTAAGTGATTCTCAACATATTTACCATCAACTTAGTGGTGATTGTCAATGTAAAACTGAGAACTTTAATTACCTATCATCAAATTGAAACTACTCTTGCTAAAGATTTTATCTTTTTCACTATTGAGCCTAATCCTAGAGATCAAAATTCCATTATGGATTCTCTTGGCTCTTCATCTTCTCTCTTTGATCCACACCAAGCTATTTTTGATTTTACTTATATTATATAAATAAGAAAATATCCATCTTCAACTCAACCACTAGATTCACTTTCTATCATATTGAGGTTGTTACCATTTGACAAATCCCATGGTACTAACACATCGTTCAATTCTTAGAGCATCAAAAGTATCCTCCTAATTTAGATTCTTGTGAATAGACATTCATTCATAAACAAGCTTTCAAGTATGTATTTCAACATAACATCCTTTATTATCACAAGGCTAAAGGTACCTTACTCTATTATATTATGAGGACCCTCCTCCTCTTAAACAAGCACATGGGGGTATTTACAATGGCCACTATAAAGGACATGCTACAACATACAAATTCCTATGTATGGGCTATTTTTAGCATACTCTCAAAAAGGATGCAATCGAATATGCTAAAAAGTGTACTCCTTGTTAGCTTCAAAATGATCTTATCCATTCACCTCCTATAAATATTTAAACTATTGAGTCTCCTTGGCCATTTTCCATATGGGGATTTGATCTCATTGGTAAACTTCCTCGCTCTCAATATGGGCATGTCTTTATCATCACTTTTACTTAATATTTTATCGACTGTGTATAAGTCATGTCCCTTGCTAATGTCACTAGTCCTGCCATTTCAAAATTCATTCTTAAGAAAATCATTTTCCACTATGGCATTCCCCATACCATCATTTTATATAATGGTGGTAATTTTAAAAATAAACATGTTAAACAACTTTGCAACAAATTCAAGATCAATCACAAATTTTCCACACCTTATCATCCACAATGCAATGGTCAAGCTGAGGCCACCAATAAAATTCTTAACGAAATTATTAAAAAGAAAATTTGTGAAACCCATATATATTGACACATTCATATTTACCCTACACTTTGTTCTTATCAGACTAGCATACATACTACTATTGGGTCAACTCCATTCTTGCTAGTCTATGGTTCTGAGTTAGTTCTTCCTTTACAAGTTGAGTTTCCCTCTCTTTTTATATCTCTTCATGGTATTATTCCTGATGAATAATTGTGTGAATCTCACCTTCATGCCATTAATCTTCTTGATGAATGTCATCTTTCTAATTTACAACATAACCACCAATATAAGGCTCATATCATTTGACAACATAACAAACGTGTTAAAGTTTGCACTTTTAATGTTGGTGATCTTGCCCTTAAATTAGATTACACCCATGATAAATAAGGTAAATATGCCAAAAAATAATGGGTCCCATATTTAGTTAAAGATATTATTGGTCCAAACACTTACCATCTTCAAACCAATGAAGGCCATATTTTCAAAGAGCCCACCAATACACAATTCCTCAAAAATTACTTTGGTTAAACATTTCCTTCTTGTCATGATTTTTATCTACATATATCTAAGAATTTTTGGAGGTTAATTATGCATGGGTCTTTCCCTCTACAATAATTCCCTTTTTTTTAAACCTTTAGTCCTCCCTTTTGGTCTTTTGGTTTCTTGATATACCATAGTCTTCTTTATCTTCTTGTATTTTCTCTTAGTTTTGGTACCCCTTGGGTTTTTATTTGTTAAGTTACTTTGTAAGACAATGGATAGGACCATATATTCCTCATAAATCCATCATATTTTATTCATTCATATTTATTGTTGTTGCTTACCAATGTTATTTTGGCATCCTTTAAGTTTCTCTTTTTTAAGTTTCTTTGTAAGACTATGGATAGAACCTAACATCCCTCACAAAAATACCATCTCTTTGATTTATATTTTCCTTATTTATGTATTTTAAGTGTAAGATAATGGATAAAACCTGACCCTTCTCATAAAATTACCACCTTTTCATGTTCTTGATCCTTGTTCTCAACTTCAGCTTTTGCTTCTTTTGATAGATGGAATTTGTAAAATAATCTATGTTATCATGTTTTATTCCATTTCCCTCATTCTTATGATAAGGAGTCACAATTTTCTATCATTGTATCCCTTTTTTACCTTTGTCACATTTTTTTGTGATTTGAATTAATTTAAATTGTTCCATGTGTCATTTCTCCTGGTTTCCCTTTCCTTTCATCTCCACATTAGATAAAACAAGGCCAAAGTCAAGAGAATTTTTATTTCACATAGATTTATGAGACTCTTAGACCCCATGCTCTTTAAATTTCTCCCTCTTAGAAACCTTATCCCAAGTATTGAAATTAAATTCATATTTATCACCCATGTTTGGTTTTCCAAATCCATAAGGAGGAGGAATAGGAAAAAAAATTAATTTAAAAGCCAAATCATTTTTAAAAAAAAGGTAATGATATCTAAAAAAGGCAACATACAAAATCTCAAAAGTGAAATTCACACCAAAAGACATGATTACAATCACATATCCTATCTATATTCAAAGATAAAACTCTAAAATCAACCTCACATAGAGCCAAGGGCCTTTGGGGTGCAGTAAGCAAGTAGATTGGAATAAAGGATTTTTTTAAAAAAACTCTATGGTGCCACCTACTTTCTCAAGTAAGTACCTAATATTTGTAGTAGAATGATGACTCTATAAGGGGTCTTGAAGAACAAGGAACACACCATGGGGAGGTAGGTCCATATTACTTTTCATTCATATAGCCTTCATGGGATGATCTATATACTCCATTTTTTGACCTAAGATTTGTGTAGCTAAGAGAAGTTTTTCATAGTCCTTAAGGTTGAAATTCCTCTTGTTTTGATAAACCTAATTTGAGTGTCTTGACTTTGATAAAGAGTTCCTATACCTTGTTTTTTCTTTCATTCTCCCCTCCACCCATTTCATTTTCCCCCCTTAATAGATAAATTGTGATTCCATATCTATTTTTGCTTCTTATTTAATTTCTTCTTCTTTACCTCTTAAAAACATGCTAGCAATACTTTGTTTTAGTTTTATTTATCCTTAGAGTGAAACAACATGTTTGAGTAACTTTGGATTATTTATTTTTACCATGATTTTACATTTACTAAACTTACTTTACTTTCCTTTTACCATTTCTCATTGTTTTGTTTTCCTATTGTTACAGACACTTGAGTTTGTACCCTTTTTCCATTGTTGAGTGAGGTTGGCTTATCACTTCTCACTCATCAATGTTATTTTCCCTTTCATACACCTTTTTCCATTGTTGAGTGAGATGTGGATTGTTAATGTTTATTCATCAATGTTGTTTTACCATTTTTTTTTCTTCTTTTACCATTGATTTATTTTTTTACCATCATGTTTGACATGTATCCTTAGTTTGACTTGGTGAGTTTACCTTTCTTTCTTAAGGATAGCTTGTTTGATTTTTTTAGTCTTTAGTAGCCTTGGCTTTTAAATTACCTAATTTACTCTTCTTTTTGACTTGGTCATTTGGTATAACATAGAATTTATCACCTCAGCTTGCCAAATTTCCCAAGTATGTTTTATCCTCATAACACCAACTATTTTGGCTTTTCTTGAGTTTGTTTATTTTTACTCTTTAGTTTTGTATTCTTGGGTTTGTCAAAAATAATATCTATGCCATACACAATAAAAACTAACAACATAGCAGATCACCATCCCATGATAAAGGTAAGTCAAGGTACACATCACATTTACTTCTTAGATTAGTTTCCCTTTTAGTCATTTACTTTCAGTTATTTTCACTTTAAAATACTAATTTTTTTTTTGGCATCATTATTGTGTGTTACTATGTTCTTTCTCAAAGCACCATCCCCTATTACACTTTAGTAACACATGATGTGATTCAAGTGGGGTATATGTATACACATACTATTTTCAACCTTTTATTAAATACTGATGCTTTACATCTTGTAGGAACTCATCAAGACTCAATCTCTCTAAGTGCATGCCTTAAAGTGTTCACAAGGAAAAGGGTGGGTAGAAATTTAGTTCTTCATAGGATTTCTATCCCCTTTTGATACATTATTACCAATCCAACCATCTCCTAAAACCATTACCTAAGTTATTTCTCCTCCCTTTCACACTCTTCCAATCTTTTCCTCTTTCCATTCTTCCTTTTCTTGTCTTAATCCCCTATTGGATAGTTTGTTATACTAGGTCAACTAGGTTAACCTAGTACAATTTAGGGTTATTTTTCACTTTCTTAGCTTGTTATCCTTTCGACTAACCTAGCTTAGATCTAGTGAATTATCCCCAAAAACACACTAGGTCAACTGGGTCAGCCCTGTATAGCTGACATTTTTGGAAGGATTTAGGGAAAGATCCACCTATATATATATATATATATATATATATATATATATATATATATATATATATATAATAATTTTGGTCATTATTCATATGTTCAATCAAGAGTTATTACTCATTTTCACTTCTTCACAATTTTCTCTTCCACTATTCTACTTGAGGAGACTTAGCTTAGGTTTATTATTTGGAAAATCTAGTCTTGTAGATATGTCTTAGATGCTTTGGCCTTTATTAGTGATACTTAAAAATCACAACCACCTCTTTTGAAGCCCATTTTACCAAAGGAGATATTAAGTGTCAATGGGTTCATATTCAAGTAAGTATATTCTAACTTTGTTCTCATCTCTTTTAGTAGATAGAAGTATAATAAGTGTTGTCTCAAATAATACTATATTTCATAGTTCATGTATTAGGGTGTTACTCATATTTAATTTAATTGAAATTCCCTATACATGCTTTTTTTATTGTTTCTAACCCCCACTTTTTGCCACAAGCTTTGGTGTGCACTAGATTAGAATTTCTTTCTTGTTATTAAAATAAGTGAATGTTTTAAACCTTAGGACTCCATTAGGGTTATTATGTGATTATGTTAGACTATAGGATTTGGAACCCTTCTTAGCATGATATTTTTTGATAAGTGATCCCTTAATCAGGTATAGTAGATCCCCATATTTGTCATGCTCCTACTTAACAAGTGTATCACCAATCGGAAGTGTAGGTATGATCTATCTTCCCTGAGCTAAGATTGATTTATAAACATGATGTATTTCTAATTACATACTCAAATTACTCTTTGATCCTTCTTGAAGCTTATCCAAACACCTTACATGGTAGGAAAAAATCATAAGCCACTACAATATCCCTTAGACAACTTCAATTTTAGGACTTCAACACATTTTAGGTCCAATCATCACTTAAACCCTTACTCAAATTACTACTTATAAAACGTCTATGCATATACATAATATTTGATTTGAACAACTAAGGAATATACTCAATTTTTACAAACAACCATGATAAAAAATTATATATTCAAAAATATTATTTCCTTAAGGTCATCACCAACTTCATTTGATGCTTCAACTCAAGGTAAATAGGCTCAAACACTCCTATGTAAAATGTTCACTCAAAATTGCCAACTAATTCCAAAACACAATCAAGGAAACATGAACATTGACACATGATAGAATATATTCAATGTATTTCAATGAATGGATAGGATATTACAACATCCTCAAATCATCCTCAATTAATCATATCATGATATCTAATGTGAACTATTGGTCTTACAAACCAACCTTCTGACCTTCGCTTTCATATACTCTACTCAGTCAAATAAGCCATTTTGGCTTTAATGATTCAACTTATAACACCAACTTAAAAACTTATGAAAAGTATGGATAGATAATTTAATACCCATAAACCATCATTATGCATTTCAATGTATCACTCTCACATGAAAATTCATTAGAAAACATATTCTTTATTTTATCTAAATTCCTCACTATCTACATCATTAGGTATGGTCAATGACTAGCCAAATTTGATCACCAACTTCACACATCTAAGATTTGGATCATTTCAAAAAAAAATCATGAATAGAAACTAAAAGTCTCACACTTTGATATTCAACCACTTAGTAACTTTGACTCAATCAAAACTATCTATTACAACAAATCTTTGAAAGATAAACACTTTTCTATAGGGTCTTCTCACTCACTTGAGAAACCAATCACACTTGTATATGCTTTGGAGAGATGACTAAAACCTCCTATCACTTGTTCGGCCATATCAAACCATTCTAATCTATTTATAATAAGATATTCAACATCAGATCACTATTATGGTTTTATGAGGGTTTAGACCATATTTAAATATTAATGATCATTCATAAAACTTATCTCCTCTTTCTAGAATGAAATTATTTTAACATTGATCTAGAACTCTTCCTTATCTACAATGAATATATTAGGTTGTCATGCAAAATATATACATGATAATGAGCATTGAAAAAACCTTGTTGAGTAGACTACTCTTCATTTTGTGCACTCAAAAAATTTTGAAATGATTTTAAGACTTTTCTTTTTCAAACCAAGTCCTAAAACTTCATGCACATACTTAAAAAAACTTGACACATCTTAGTCAATGTTTACCTACTCACCCACATCATGAAAATTGATCTTGTTACCTCATCTAGCCACCATTTATCTTCTTATTTTCTTAGACTTGAATTAAAAATCTTATTAGTCATTGAATTTGATAGTATAGCCACTATTTAGTCTTCACCTTGAAACTATCTAATATTTCCATGTCTCTTTTTTATGCTCAAGTAACCTCATACACTCACTCTTCTCTGGAGTTTCAACATAACTTCTTCAAAGCTATTTATATATCTTTGGATCTTGATTGTAACATATTTAAAGTTGTGTACATAAAAATTTGGAGCATATATATCTGTATATATAACATTTTAATCATTTACAAGGTCCTTAATACCTAAATACAACCTCAAGCAATCTCTCTTATGCTCAAATATTGTTAGGTATTCTTCGATGTGTTCTCTTTGGAACATTCTCATCTTCATAACTCATTTAAATCATCTTTATAACTACTTATATATAACTTCAAAGCACACTAATTCTTCTTTGGAGTTCACTCATTTCATCTTGCCACCTATAAATACTCTCATAAGGTCTGTATAAAGCATTAAAATATGTTTTATATTTGCTATATTAATCTATAATCACTCATGATACTTCTCAAATATTTTACTCAAGATAACATTAGAACATTCTTTAAATAACATTCTCTCATCATAACTCTCATACAAAAACAACACTCACTATGCTATAAATTATAATTCCTTCACACATATACCTCAAGGCTCACTTGATCAAGCATTTGTACAAGAACCTTTGATATCAAATGACATTAGATTGACATCAAATAAAGTAACCATACAACTTCATAAGAATTTTTGACATCAATGACAACATTAAATATTAAATCTCAACACTCAATGACAATGCACAACAATCTCTCCTTTAATCAATGACAATGTTTAATAATCTCCCCCTTTGTCATTGATGACAAACATAATCAAAAAACTCTATTAACCATTCTTGATGACAATCATTTGTTAGACTTGGTTCTTTATTTTTCTTTCTCCCTTTCTGATCTTTCTCCCTTACTCATATTTTTTCAACTTTTTGAAATTTTTTGATCTTTCTCCCCCTTTGAAATTAATGACAAAGATCTTTCACAACTTATCATCTTTTTTATAATGAACTTAGATTACAAGATAACTTCAACATAAATTAGGCTCAATCAAGTTACTTGAATATATCCCCCTCAAACCAATAATATAATATGATTATATTAGTATTAGACATTTAAGGATCATCTAAAACTACTGAAATCATAATCTTCTCCTCTTGTGAGCTAATAATATCTCTCAAAGACATTAGATAACACACAATATTCAAAAACTATGGCAACCAGTCTCAAAAACATTTCAATCAGGGCACTCTCTTAGCTCATTCATCAAAAACTCCATGAATAGAGTCTATGAAGCAACTCAATCACAATTTATATATAAATCTATACATATCAAAATCAATCACTCTCTTGAAAAAGAACACAGGGCTACCAAGCTCCCCCTTAGCCCAAGCATATCTTTTTTCAAAGAACTACAAACTCAAGATCATATACCTTTATTTACATGGGTTGAAAATACCAAAACTCTTGACCACATACATGGAAATATCATTCTTGATACCAACTACAAAACCAAGAACTCCCCCTTGGTATTTATAGATAAGGCTTATTTACACATAACAAATAGAACTCAAAAGTTTGCCTCTTATATATAATTATCTACATTTTGTATTTGGAGCATCTATGACTGCAACCTCATGCTTTTGATGATAGAAGAATGTATTTATGAATCTTATTGGAGCCACTCCTTTTTATAAGGCTCTAAAAAAATATAAACTCAAGAGTTTCCTAGATCTCCATATCCTTTTCACAAGATTGATTATTCTTCAACATTATTCTATACTTAACTGGCTCTTTATACTTGACTTTTCACTTGGCCTTTTCATCATCCATCTTATCATTCTTATTATTTTATTTAACTATCTTGTCAACACATGTAGATAAAAATTATTCTTGGCATCCCTTGATTTTTTCTCTATAGTAGAAAACATTCCACCTTGGTTTATGAGTTGATCATTACTCACCTTGTCATTCTTCTTCTTCTTAGTTAGTTCTTCATTCTTACTACTTTGATCAATCATATGAGAATCAAGACTTCTCTTGTCTCCTAACATGTGGCTTAAGCAACCACTATCTATACTCTAAATTTTCTTATAATCTCATTATTTAGTCTTTAGCTCTACCTTTACTACCTTTGGTTTCTATACATTTATTTTTATTCTTTCTTTCACTCTAAGAGTTTTACACTTCCTAATTTGACTTGATGATCTTCTAACTCTATTAGAGCATAATATTCTAATGTTTCCTAAATGATTAAAAATATAAAAAACCACTTTATACATACCATTTGATTGATGATGACTGTGATCTCTCTTATCCTAATTTCTTCTTCTTTCATAGTTCTATAAGTACTCATTATTGGAGACTCTCCTAAATAATCTTGCTCTATAACCAAATTGATTGCATGTAAAATAATAATCATTGAAATAATTATCATACCTTGTAGCATTGGGTTGTCTGATAGATATTTTTATGTTGACCTTCTTGTCTTCAACAATTTTTTTATTGACTTTTGATGCCTTCTTTTGATCTTATTTGAATCCAAGACTTGTCTTATCACTTGCAGACTTTTAACTATTTAAGATATCATCTAGAGCCTCAGTTATATTTTAAAACTTCACAAAGCTCTTCATATTTCTAGGTGCTTAATATAGCTTAGATATTAGAGATTTGATTTTAGTTTCATATCTTCTATAGTCTTCTTATTTATCCTTTAGGCTTGTTACCATAATCTCATTCCGAGTTTCAACTTTCTAGATGATCTCTTCATATTCCTTGGATGTGTTGTTTATCCTTTCTTCAAAAAATATAATCTAATCTTCATATTCTTAAACTAATTTCTTCAAATTCTTATTTTTATTTTTCATAATTTTCAACTCTTCTAGGGCACTTATCAACTCTACTTTAACATCTACTTTAGCTTCTTCACTATCATAGTATTTTTATTCATTTGATACTACATCAATCATGAGACCTTTCCCATTTGAATAACCCTCATTATTTGATTCTATTCCTATAAACATGGTTTCATTGTTGTCATTCTTAGATTCATTTATGTCATCTTTACTATCAAATGTGTTTAAATCACTTAAATTTTGAACTATCTTCTTTGGTGTAAGAAATATTATTATTCTTAAAATATCATTTCCTTCCTTCAATCATATTGAAGTCTCTTTTGTTCTTGTTAGAATTATAAACATTTTTGTCATCTCTATGAGGTTCATCATGTTATTTATTATGCTCAGACTTGTCATTATTAGGAAACTTGGTTACAAAGTGACCAATCTTTTCACAACTAAAATATTTGAAGGGTAACATACCCTTGTACTTTCCTGAGACAAATCTCATCTTCCTTAAAAATTATAGCTATGATTTCATAATTATCAACTTATGAACATACCTCATCTTTTTCCTTTTTGTCCTTTGACTTATTTTTAACCTTGAAATTTTCTTCTTTCTTGAGAGGTCTTCCTCCATATGTTCTCATCTCATAGGTAGTTAGGATGCCATGGATCCCAAACATCTCTAGCTTGTCCAAATATTTCATCTCTTCTACTACAAACACTTTAGAATCAAATTTATAAATTATTGATCTCAATGCCTTTTGAAAAATAGTGGATTCTTTCACTTCTTTTCCAAGTCCTCTAATGATGTTGACAATTTCATCAACTCTTAATTGATAGGCTGAAATGGATTTATCTTCATTCATCCTTAGGATTTAAAACTATCATCTATGGGTCTATAACTTGGCCATATTCACTTTGATGTCTCCTTCATAGATGGTTTTCAATTTATCCCATATATATTTTTCTAAAACATAATGTATTTCATTTACAAGCTCTACCTCTGATAGGCCATACAAAATGGCATTCATTGCCTTCTAATTGTTTTCACTAGCCTTCTTACCTTATGCATCTATTGGTGGAATTAGAGGTGAAATATATCCACTAATAACTAATTTCCAAATATCATGTCCTTGTGACATTAGATATATATTCATTCTAACATTCTATAAGGCATAGTTAGATCCATTAAATAATGGAGCCTTACTTGTAGAGAAACCTCTTTAATCTTGTTGACTAGTCATTATTGCTTCTTAGGATCTCCTTTAGACTATCAAGGATATTCCAAAGGACGTGTTATGATACCAATTATTAGAAACAAGATGAATGAGAGGGGGTATGAATCAGTCTTTAAAAAACTTTAATTTAATTCCACTTAATTATGAATGAGCCATCTTAACATGAATGTACATCTTTGCATGAGTAGAAAAATATAAGAGCTTGAAACACATGAACATAACATATACATGGAAAAACCTCTTGGGGAAGAAAACCCACTGATGAATCAAATGGATTATAGTCTTATAAGACAAACATCAATCTTCAATTGAGCACCCACTCAATTTGGAGCACCAACCCCAATCTATCAAGAACTGACTTAACAATATTTAGCTAAAAACCAACTCATCAAGGAGCACCAACCCCTAATCTATCAAACACTAACTTGAAAGTATCCAAATCAACAAGGAGCACCAACCCCTAATTTACCAATCACCCACTTGGCTTTAGAAATCTCTAACTTAAAAGGAGGCTCCAATCCCCTATATGACTTAGCACCAACTTAACCACTTGAATGTTTGATCACCTTAAGAAACCATTATTACTTATGCAATAGATTATGATCTAGTCTTTTATCTCTTCACTTTATTTAACCCCTTCAAACCAATCTTTAACCCTTTTCAATCAACTATCCCTCTTCATGGCTTGATTAGGTCTTATTACCTTGATCTTCTTTTGCAAAACCTTTGTTAGATAATCATGCTATCTTTATTGGCATCTATGACCTCCTTATAGTCATAAATGATCCATATCATTCACTTATCCCATTCTTATCTTACTCTCTAATCATCCTCTTTGCATCCCTCATAATCACATAAAGATAGGCCTAATTTCCTTGTTCTTATACAAGTCACTTGATATTAAAGTAGAGATGGTAGATGATCTATAAGAGTTGAAGATTATGAAAAATAAGAATAAGAAATTAAAGACATTGGTTTGGAATTATAAGGAGTAGATTCAATTGTTTGAAGAAAGGTTGTGTAACACTACCAAGGAATATGGAGAGATCATCCAACAAATTGAAACCCATGACGAGATTGTGGTAGCAAGCCTAAAGGTTAGAAAAGAAGATTGTAGAAGATATGAAACTGATATAGAAACTCTAAGAGCTAAGTTGGATCAAGCTTCTAGAAAGGTGAAGAATCTTATGAAGTTTGAAAAGAACACTGAAGCTCTAGATGATATTTTAAGTAGTCAAATTTCTACATGTGACAAGATATGTCTTTGATTCAAAGAAGACCAAAAGATGGCACCTCAAGTCAAGGAAAATATTGTTAAAATCAAGAAGGCTAACATTAAAATACCTATAAAACAACCAAATACTACAAGTTATGATAGTTATTTTAATGGTTACTATTTTACATGTAGTCAGTTTGGTCATAGAGCTAGAGAATTTAGATAATTTAGGAATGAGTACTCATGAAATTATGGAAGGAAAAGTAATTAGTCAAAGGAAGATCACAATCATCATCAGTTAAATGATATGTATAAGGTGGTCTGTTATAGTTGTAATAATGTAGGACACATTGCAAGATTATATTCTAACATAGTTAAAAGACCATCAAGTCAAAGTAAAAATTTTAAAGCTCATAGAGTGTAAGAAAGAAGATAAATGAATATATGGAAAAAAAGGCAGTAAAGGTGGAGAAAAAGACTAAAGAAGAAGATTTTATGAAATCTTAGAATATAGATAGTGGATGATCAAGCTACATGTCAAGAGACAAGAGAAGTCTTAATTCTCATATAGTTAATCAAAGAAGTAAGAATGACAAGGTGAATCATTATCAAATCATAAACTAAGGTGGCATGTTTGTGACTATAGAGAAGAAATCAAGTAAGGGATCTCAAGAACACTTATTGTCTACATGTGTTGACAAGATAATCAAATAAAATAAGAAGGAGAATAGTGTGGTTGATGATGAGATCAATCCTAAATATCTAATAAAGTATAGAAGGATGCTAAAGAATATTTAGCCTAGTAAGGATATGGAGATCTAGAAATATCCTAAGTTAATATTTTTTTAGAGCCATATGAAAAAGTGGTGTCTCCATTAAACTTCATGGAGACATTTTTCTATCAGAAGAAGCATAAGATTGTAGACAAATATGTTCTAAAGATAGAATATAGAATAGTTGGCACATAAGAGGTAAGTATCTAAGATCTATTTGTATAAGTGAGCCTGATCAATAAAGACAAAGAGAGGTCCCTAGTTTTTCAATTGGTATCAGTTAATATGAGTTGGTATCTTCTTCAACCATGTCAAGAAAGGTATGTAATTTAAGATTCTAATTCTTTGAAAGAGGATATGTTTGGTCTAAGGGGGAGTTTGGTATCTCTAAAGTTATTTTTCAACAAAGTGATTGTTATTGATATGGATGGAGTTAAGGAGAGATTGAGTAAAAGATGTTTCATAGACTTTATTTATTGAGTTATTGATGAATGAGCTAGGAGAGTGACCTGATTGAGATTTTTTTTAGAGTGGTTGTCATAGTTTCTAAATATTATGTGTTATCTAGTGTCTTTAAGAGATAGTATTAGCTCACATAAGGGGAAGAGTATGACTTTATAAATTGAAAATGATCCTTGATATATACTAATAATAGAATCATGGTTGATGTTTAGTTTGAGGGGGAGTTACTCAAGTAAGTTGACTAAGCTTGATCTATGTTGAAGTGGTCTTGTAATGTGAGTTCATTATAAAAGGGATGATAGTTATGGAAGACATTTGTCATTAATGTCAAAGGGGGAGAAATATAAAAAAAGTTCTAAAAGATTAAAATATGAAATAAAAGGAGAAAGATAAAAAAGATAAGCAAAGATGAGAAAGGTAGAAATTTAGAAAGGGAGAAATAATAGGCAAGAACTAGGTCTAATAGATTATTTCCATCAAGAAGTGGTTGATAGAGTTTTTTGAGTGTCTTTTCCATTAACGACAAAGGGGAATATTTTTTAACATTGTCATTGATTAAGGGAGAGTTTATTGAGCATTTTCATTGAGTGTTGAGCTTTGATATTTAATGTTGTCATTGATGTCAAAGTTTCTAATGAAGATGCATGGTTCTTTCATTGATGTCAATTTAATATCATTTAATGTCAAAGGTTATTATACAAATGAATGATCAATTATGATTTGAGGTATGAACATGATGGGTTATTATTATCAACATAATTAGTGAGCTTTGAAGAAGAAACTATATGCTTTGAATTTTTATGTAAGTAGTTTTGAATATGTTTTGAATGAGTTATGAATATGAGAATGCTCTAAAGAACACCTAATAGTGTTTGGCAATGAGAGAGGTTGTTTGAAGTTGTAAATGATATTTTGAGTACCTTGTAAATTATTATAAGGTCAGCTCTAAATTTTTATGTGTTCCAAAGATCTATATATGCAGCTTTGAAGTTGCTATGAAGATACCCTAGTCAAGTTTTGAAGATATGTAAGTAGATCAAAATAATTTATATTTTAGCTCTAAATAAAATGAGTTAATGAAATTGATTTAGCATACACAAGAGACATTGAAACAATGGAGAATTTCAAGGTGAATTATACAAAGTGGTTAGAAGGTAAGATTTAAGGCATAATAAGACTTGCAGGTCAAGGCTTAGAAAGCTAAAAGAGAGATGGTGACTAAGATGAGGTAATAGGATCAATTTTCATGACATGGGTGAGTAGGTGAACATTGAATGAGGTAATTAAAGTTATTTTAAGTATGTGCATGAACTTTTAGGACTTGGTTTGAAGTAAAAAGGCTTGAAAAGTATTTCAAGGTTTTCTGAGTGTACAAAATGAAGAGTTGTCTACTCGAGAAGGTTTTCTCAGTGTTTGTTAGCACATGCAATGTCTACATAAGTTCCTAAGCTGTTCATCATAAATGATTAAGTGTTATATCTCAAATTTCCAAGAATTGGTTTTTGGAAAGAGGAACTAAGTTTTATTAATGATCATTAAATCTAGAAGATAGTCTAGAACCTCATAAAACCCTAATTGTGACCTGATGTTGAAAATCTTATTCTAAAGATATCAAAATGGTTTGATATGATTATATAAGTGATTAGAGGTTGAAGTAAACTCTCCTAATCATCTATAGGTGTGAATGGTTTCTTAGGTGAGTGAGCAGACCATATAAAAAAGTACTTATCTTTCAAATATTTATTATAGCAGACAATGTTGATCAAGTTGAAGTTGTTAAGTGGAGAAGATCAAAGTGTGAGACTTGTAGTTTTTCATGAATATTCCTTGATATTTTCTAGATCTTAGTTGTGCACAGTTAGTGATCCAAGTTGGCTAGTCACTGAATAGACCTTGTGGTGCAGACAGTGAAAAAAATAGATAGAAGTGAGAAGATGTTTCATGATGTATTTTCATGAAAGAGTGATAAATTGAAATGATTGATGATGTTGTTTGGATATTTAATGATCTATCCATGCCTTATATAATATTGTAATCTAGTGAAATTGGTTGAAACATTGAAGCTAAAATGGCTTATGTAACTAAGTAGAGTCTATGAAAAAGGTCAAAATATTGATCTATAAGGCTACTAGTTTTCATTAGATGTCATGATTTGATTGATTGAGATTTATCAAAGGATGTTTTAATATCCTATTAATATATTGAAATATCTTGAAGATATTCAATCATGTGTCAGATTTTCATTTTTCCTTGACTATATTTTAGAGTTAGTTATAAATTCTTAGTGAACATCTTGTAGAGGAGTGTTTGATCTTATTTACCCTATGTTGAAGCATTAGATGAATTTGGTGATAACCCTAAGGTTACAAGGATTATAAATATGTAATTTATTTTCATGATTTTTTGGAGAAATTTATTATATGCCTTAGTTGTTCAAAATAGAGTTTTTATATATGCATAAGCCTTTTATAAGCAATAATTTGAGTAAGGGTTCAAGTGATGATTGAACCTAAAAGGTATTATAGACCTAAATAGAAGTTATCTAAGGGATATTGAACTAGATTATGGCTTATTACTATTATTTAATGTGTTTAGACATACTTGAAGAAGGATCAAAGGGTAACGTGTTATTAAGAAGACATATTAGGTCATAATAAGCCTAAAAGAGGAGTAAGGGATAGTTGATGTATGAACAACCTATTATAGTGATTGATTCATGACTAAGGCATGTTATTTTAATATTATTTAACATATTCATGGCCAACCTAAGTGATTTGAATATGTATCCAACCTAGAAGGATATGTTCAAGTGACTTGTATAAAAACAAGGTAGTTAGGCCTATTTTTGTGTGATTATGGGGGATGTGAAGAGGATGCTTAGAGAGAGAGAAGAAAATGATAGGAAAATAATATATATAGTTTGTGAGGATAAGGAGTTCATGCAAACTAGCTAAGATATCATGATTATCTAATAAAGGATCTAAAAAATAAGATGAAGGTCAGACGACCCAATCAAGCCATGAAAAGGGCTAGTTAAGTGAAGAGGGTTAAAGATCAGTTTGAGAGGAATAAAGAGATTGAAGAGATGAAATAGTAGATCATCATCTATTATATAAGCAATAAGGATTTTTGAAGGTCATCAAACATTTAGGTGGTTGAGTTGGTGTTGAGTCATCTAAGGGGTTGGATCGTCCTTACAAGTTGGAGCTTGTTAAATCCAAATGGGTGCTTGGTAAATTAGGGGTTGGTGCTCTTGTTGGGTTGATGCTTAGCTAAATATTATCAAGTTGGTACTTTAAAAATTAGGGGTTGGTGTTCCTTACTGATTTGGTACTTAGATAAAGACTATTACATTGGTGTTTGTTAGATTGGGGTTGGTGTTCTAAGTTGAGTAGGTGATCAACTGAAGATTGATGTTTTATATATAGGACTATAGTCCATTTGCTTCATCAGTGGGTTTTATACTCCAAGAGGGTTTCCCATGTATATGTTTTTTTCATATGTTTCATGCCTTTATGTTTTTTTACTTATGATTTCTAAGATTTACATGCATGTTAAGATGATTCATATATAGTTAAGTAGAATTAAATGGAAAGTTTTTAAAGATTAATTCACCCCCACTCTCAGTCATCTTGTTTCCAAAAATTGGTATTAGAGTAGGTTCTTTGGAATAGGCTTGACAACCTAAAAGATATTATAAGAAGCAAGATGACTAGTTAATAAGCTCAAAAAGGTTTCTCTATAAGTAAGGCTCCATTATTTAATGTATCTAACTATGCCTTCTAGAATGTTAGAATGAAGATATATATGATCTCACAAGGGCATGATATATTGAAATAAGTTATGTATGGCTATATTTCACCTCTAATTCCACCAATAGATGTAGCAGGTAAGAAGGATAATGAGATTAAATCCAAGGTAATGAATTTAATTTTGTGTGGCCAATCATAGGTAGATCTTGTAAAGGTAATGCATTGTGTTTCATCCAAAGACATATAGGAAAAATTGGAGACCATATTTGAAACCTAGGACTATGATAATTTCTTTAAAATATGCTAAACAACCTTAATATTTACTAAAAGGGATTTTAAGATGCTTGAGAACACCATCATGAACTTTGAAGCAAATATTTTAAATAATATCATGATAAATTTGCATGAGGAACACATGAAAACATGAAATATATCCTTTCCAAGAAGAAACCAATAATCTTGAAACCCTTTCTCTCTCATAAACCATATAATTCTCCTTAGAAGCATGCTAAACTATAGAATGTCACTCTCTTGTCTTCTTGAGATCAATTTGGATGTCACACATGTGTAAATGGACTGACAACTTCCATGAAAATTAATTACATGTCCCTAAGAATCCCTAAAAACTTTAATTTTATTTATTTGATTCCCTAATGAGGAGAAATTGCATAAATCAATTGCCTTCCTAGATGTAAGGCTAAAATGTATGCCTTGAATTCAAATGGATGATTCATGAGGAAGATATAAATTTTTTTGGAACCACTTACTCTAGTAAGAATATATATAAGTATACATTCTTTGGTAAAAAATTTAGACTTGAATCTTCTCTCTCCTAACTATACCAACTACAAAAATGAAGGCTCTCCTTGTGTGTAAACTAACAAGATGAAGGATAAAGACTGATGTTGAGCCCATTTTACATCTTATTTCCATGATTTTTTTGGGATCCAAATCCATCTATGTATATGATCCATGCTAACTCATCATACACTTAGGCATGAGGCAATCACTTGGTATGATTACTTTTTTATCATCTTTTGACACTAGCTGGCATGTAGCTAACCAACTCCATAATGATTAGAGCATCATTAGGAAGTAGACACATGATAATAATAACACAATGGGATCAAGGTATTGGATCCAATTGAATTATTGTAATAAGTTCCAACTTAGTACCTAACATTTTCTTCTCACCCTGGCACTAAGATGTTCCTAAGTGTTATAAAGTTGAGCCTAATCTAGTGAGGAAGAAAAGGTGAGTTGGAGTAATGAAGACCTATAGGATTTATTATAGATTTTATGTTTTCCATTAGCTCTTAGGTTTTAGTCTAGATACCTTTGAGGATCCATATTGTAGTACCCAAGCTTGCCTATGAGCTTTGCGCCATTAGTAATTTTAAGTAAGCATGTGCTCTATTTCATTTTGATATATATTCTATTTATTGGCACCTTGTTTAATGAAGAATGGCATTACACTACATGAATGATAATGTGATGTGTATTTTTATGATCATAATCCTTGAATGTAAATCATTTGTGTAATTTTTGCAATAATGTTAATAGTTATTTTTTATATATAAATTCTAAAGTTAAGCTATCAGTTCAGTTTGTTAATGGTATCCCTATGTGAATGATGATGTCCACAAAACTTGTAGATTATCCTAAGTATAGGAGAATCCATAAACCCAAGCATGAATTCCCCTACCAACTCACACTATCCTAAGCATGACCTAGGGGTATAGAGTACTCCCCTTAAACCATCTTAGTACTAAATGACACCAAGCCTAGTAACACAAAAGTATGCACCCCTAAGATCCTAGAACCAACCATCTATAGGCTTATGCTCCCATGACTAGGAGTATTTCACCAAATAGGCTCTGCAACTATAGATCAATAGACTCCACCTAAGGAAATGGCTTACACTAATAGATCAATAGCATTTCAATTGATGGGTTGCACCACTGCATAACTAGCCTAATATGAGTGCCAGTCCTTTTTTTGCTATACTTTAGGTGAGTACATAAGGTTTATGCCTTATGTGAAATGATACCATCATAGTCGAGAGACAAATGTTGAGAACTAAAGGATTAGTCTAGGTCTGCACCTAGTTGTAGCAAGTCTAGATCTAACTTAGATAGCTAGGTAAGTGCCTAGAAAAACCAATGACTTAATACTATAATTTTCTACAACATTTTGGTCCCATTTCTAGGATCATGTTGAATTTTTTTGCTATAATGGTACACCATAACAATGATCTAATTCTTCCTAAATAACATCAAGTACTAGTTGGAATAAATGGAAGATAGATTTGTGTTGAAGCATCTAACCTATAGAGGGTAGAAACCAAGGAAGTGGGTATAGAACCACCTGTATGATGCTCTATATGAATTTTTCCTTAAAAACCACTTTAGCATGTGTACTGGTGGTTGGCTACTTAAGTAACCCATGAAATTCAAAGCTATGGACAATGCCTAGAGTGGATGAAAGAACACCTAGAGAGGCTTGAAAACTTATATGCCACATGCATAAGAATTGTAGATAAATGGTGGTAAGGGGTTATAAATAGTTACATAATACCACTTATTTTTTCTCTAAAGAAGTATAATATCAATTCTTGTATGAGGTCAGAGATATGTTTTTGAAGGAACTCAGCTTAGAGCTCAAAAAAATAATGGTAAATTATAGCTTTGAAATCATGAGAATGGAAGGCTAAAGACTTCTCACATATGATACATGCAATAGGGAAGAAGGGGATGTGTAGCTAAATCACAATGGAAGAGGATGAGTAATTTTACACCTGAGAGCTTAAGAGATAGGTTTATAACAAAAGGAGGTGCAAGATGATTGAAGATCTAGAACCTAAAAGTGATGAGATAACCTATAGCAAGTAGGAAGGGCATGAGGAAGGATATCTTGAATTACACTAGTGCCAAGAGGAGGGAAAAATTGAAGCTATAAAATAAACTCCATAATTGACAGGGGTATAATGCTTTGGGTCCCTATAGAATCTGACCATTAGAGATGCATTAGATGCACCTAGCCCCTTTAGACCTAGGGTGTAAGCTCATGTAATAGATCCCTCACAAGAAGATATAAGATTGATAACTAAACCCATTGTCAACTATACTTTGACCATTTTATAGACTTGGACCATAATTTTTTGATTGAACAAGTTGTTATTTACAAATATCTAAGTGAGGATACCTCTAAAATTTGGGGTGATAGTCTGACTAGATAGAATGTGAATGCAAGAATTCTAGTCTAGCCAATGTTAGTTGCATAGCCTAGGCAACATCCTAGAAGAATTAGGTTGATGTCACTAGTGAGTAGTTCAATGCCATCATAATCCATGACACTAATGGAAATAATAGGACCAACACTTAGGCCAATGGCTGGGGGTGTTGGAGTACCACTATCATGATAAGTACCAAGGGGATAAATGCCTTAGATACTAGTTGTTCCCCCACCTTAGATATATTACAAGATGGCCATACATATTCTCAAGTATCAAGTAATAAATAATGTTGTAAATCATGTGATCAAGTGTGAACTACAATGGCATGCTCAAGGTATAACCCAATCTGAGCACAAGGCAACCTAGTTTATGATAACTCTACTTGATTTCACCAGTAATTGGTATAGGAAGTTTGATCCTAACTAGGATATGGTTGATTATGACACCCAAAGGGAAGAATTCTTGAAATAATTTGATATACCTGAGTTTTAATAACAAAGCATCACTATGCTCAAAGAAATTAATTAGGGACTATTAGAGAGTATGTGCCTATATGATGCTAGATTCAAAACTCTTGTTTCCAAGATCCCTTATAATATTCACCCCTTATAACATGTGTAATGGTTTTTTGGGGGATTATTAGTGCCATTTATAAGAGCATTATTTATGAATACATTCACAGACCCTCATGAAGCACTTGAATCCATGCTTAGTTCTGAGGCAATCAAGAGCATTGAGATAGGAATCAACCCTTTCATAGAGGCATATATTATGTCTATGGCGTCCCGATAATAAAATTTGACTACTAATTCATTTTAAGATGCTCAAAGCAATTTATGATGCACTGATTGTGAGACAAAAGGCCATAATAGGAACAACTACCCTCAAAGGAATGTACACATATTGCTTTTTAGCTATGAGGTTTATCATGAGGTGCATGATGTACATAACTATCCTTTATTTAAATGTGGTAGTCAGATCATCACAACCACCTACTAACGATTATGTGATGCCTATAATCAAGCCAAAACTGATTTCTACATAATCAATGAGATGCATGAGAACATGGGGAGAGGCACATGTCAAATAATGGAAGTAACAAGAGGGTACAGAGCCCAAGGAAATGAGGGTTATGGATAAAAGAATGCATGCTATGGAATGCAAAGAGGTACCCAAGGGTGAGGTGGTAGATGTAGTGGAGGAATATTCCCATCGCAATCATGTTACAAGTGTGGTTTGATTGAGCACTATCAATATGACTACCATACACATCCAACATGTGGTTATTATTAAGGAACTCATAAGGTTGAATAATACCCCGAATTGTATATAAATTTGACCCAAGGAAAGCTTAGCATAGACAAGGGTGTATGAATGATCAAGCATAAGCTTATGACATGAAAATAGACTCTAAAGGCAAAACCAATATGTATAGAGCCAATTAAAGTAAAGGTAACTACTTAGAGTGGACTCATCACTCAATCACCAATTGTGCCACTACCATAGTTGTGCTTGGAATATGGGGATTTGAGCCAAATTGAGTGTATACTATAGCCTAAATATAAAACTACACATTATTTAGGCCCTATGCATTAAAATGATGTATTACAATAGGCTATGGGCATGATCTAGAACATACAAGGAGAGCTGCAACTGGTATGAGACCTAGAGGCATAGGTTATCACCTCTCACAAGAAGGAAGATGGTCACAAGGATGAAATATAAGAACTAATGGGGATCTTGTGCCTCCTACAAATGGAAGGAATGTTTCCCTTATTAAATAAATTGGTTTTAGAATATGCAAGTCAATAGTTAGTTGAAGTTGTTATACCACACATGGAAAGGGAATGAGAGGTTAGGCATACCCAAAATATAGAGTATGACCAAGAACTCTTAGTGAATTCCACCATTGATGGATGGTCCATATGTGAGGTCCTTATCAAAATAGGCATTAAAGTTAATATCTTGACTAAGAATTCATGGGAGAAGATGGGTAGACCATCCTTGAGGCCTTCTCCCCATGTACTTTTTATAACCAACAAGACTCGAGCACAATCAATCATAATTTTGAAGGGCACCATTGTAGATATTATGGGTGGAAAATTCCATGCTAACTATGAGGTAATTCAGTTGGCTAAATAAGATAATTATCTAGAATTTTTGGGAAGGCCATGGTGTTACACAAATAATGCTGAGGTAAGGGTAGTGATTCTCCTCTCAAGTGACCAAGGACACCTCATGTAGAGAGCATTAATCTTAAGGATGAGATATACCATATATATAATATCATGATGCAAGGCATTGAGAATCTCAACCCCATTGATCAAAGAGTGATCTCTTGGGATAATGGATAGTTAGCCTTAGACACCACCAATGTTGCTTGTCAATAATGGGTTGAATAAGATTATGAGACCACTAATCATAGGTATCACTTAGTGCATTCAAAGGCACCAAAACTTGTAAGGACTGGTTGGGCCCAAATTGATTGTACCTCAAAAGGATGGGTCCCTTATAATAGGAAGGAAGGAAATAAAGTATACCTCTTGAGTAAAGGTAAACTTGTGGCACTCCCAAAATTTGAAGGGAGGAACCTAGTGTAAAAGTATGTTCATGAACTCAAATCATACATCCTAAAATAAATATCTAGAATAGGTGTACTAGTGTATACTATAGACACCGAAATCATGTCGACTCCCCTGGTCCTTCCCCGTCTTATTCTTCTTCGCCTATCGAACCCTTGTTGATCACTTGTTTCACCAACCTTGACCCTGGCAGCATGTAAAGATGAGCACAGAGCTAAAACTAGACTCTATACCCATTATGCATCTGTCGACGTCGGTCTTTACCCGACCGATGTCGCCGACGTCGGTCACTTATCAGCCGACGTCGGCAATCCTGCCGACGCCAGTCACCTTCCCCTAGTCCGTTATCAGTTACCATTCGGTTTCCCGAAACGGTTGACGAACCGTTTCTAGAACCGTCCCCGTCCCCCACCTTCATCAACCTCTGCCAGCCATTTGAGCCAGGATCCCCGAATGCTATTCAGAAACTCCAAGCAACCAACCTGCGAATTCCTCCATCAACCTGCGAACTCTGAGCAATCATCAACACTACGACATCAACTAATCTGCACACCATGGCTTTCATCGCATCTTCTACCAGGTAAGTATTATTCTGTTTATTTCATTTCTTTCTCAGTTATTATTTATCAGTTTTGTTACCCCTACCTCCGTCCCGACTCCCCCAGACTCTCTCAGACTTTGTCCCGACTCTCTCAGACCCTGTCCCGACTCTCCCAGACTCTATCCCGACTCTATCCAAAACCCTACCCTGACCTTATCAAAACCCTACCCTGACCTTATCAGACCCTGTCCCGACTCTGTTCAGCCCTGTCCCGACTCTGTTCAGTGCTGTCCCGACTCTGTTCAGCCCTATCCCGAACCTATCCAGACTTTCCCAGAACCTGCCCCTACCGACGCCGGTCACTACCCCGACCGACGACGGCACCTTAACTGACGCCGATCACTACCCCGACCGACGCTGGCACCATAGAGACCGACGCCGGCGACTGTGCAAAATAGTGCTGCATATCAGGTACGCTCTTTATTTTTCTGTCATTTATTTCTGTCATTATCATCTACTTTCGTCCAACATTACGCTTTTTATCAGTGGGTTGATATCCTTCTAGGGAGTCTTCATACTTTCGGGATCGGGCGTTCGCCTGACAACCCACCATATCTTTGACTAATGTCTTCCCGTGTTTTAGTCTCTTTCTCGCAGGTGTCATTCCTCCACAGCCAAAGAGGAGAATATTTCAACGTCTGATTTCGGTGCGCTCAACTTTATCAGGTACTTCTAGCCTTAACCTTTTATTTCAGTTTCTTATTTCTTCTTTGAATGTAGAAAGCAATTTTGCATTAGAAACATTCTGGCACGCCCGGTGGGACCCTAGGCCCTCCTTGGGTTCTTTCTTTCTTTCGTTCATTTAGGCGCATTAGGTTTCTTCCTTTTTGCCTCCTTTCGTCTCTTCTTAAATGACATCATAAGCAGAACTAAAACAAACATTTCTTTCTTGCACTTCTAGACTAGCTAAACTCATATTCTTCGACTCTTTCTCCATTCGTCTTCATACGAACAAACATTTCAACTTGGACATTAAAACACTCTGCATTCATTTCTGTTTGCCTGCATCTTTTAGACCACACATAGTAATTAAACCGCATATTGAATTAATCTAGATCACTTCATGTTACACGACCAAACCACCTGCACAAAACAAACATCTTAACTTACCTGAGACAAGGCCCGACTGGGATTTCATCCCCCAGCGGATACCTTACCCGTCCCGGTGACCCTACTTAGATTTCATCACCAAGGGGGAAGCCCACTCCATTCTCTGGTGGAGTATAATCTCTAGGCGAGGTATATCTTGGCTAAGCGAGACCAGCTAACCACTGGAATCGTGAAGTGAGGGGAGCTTGCTCCTTAGCACCAGGCCACGTACCAGACCCTAACACAGACTTCTTGAGCACCATAACAAAACCCGAAACCATCCATAGACTTCTTCTAGGACCCGACTCATAAAGCCAACCTCCCCAAACACACATTCTAAGGCATAAGCCACTATAATCCTAAAACTTTTACTTCTAGAATTTTAGGATCTGCTTGTGTCTTCATCTTTTTAGTTCTTATCTGCTTGTTTGAGCGTGTAAGGACGTTCTCTCTTGCCTTTTATGGTTTTGACACACAGTCAAACCAAGGCCCTTTTTGACCACTCTAACCATCAACTACTTTCGTCTACCTCATCTCTAACCCGTCCTATCATGGAGTTCCACTCGGAAACTGAAAGAACTCCTACAGGACCGACCCTGACCCCGACTCAACTTCCCATCATCCCTGAAGGGGACCAGGATTTCAAAAAATTCTTGGACCTCAATACTGCAGCCCTCCATAACTATCTCGTGAGAAACCCAACGCGAAACCTCTCGGGTGACATGGCGACGACATCCACACCATTCGCCACCCAACCTTTTTTGACTCAGCCTTTCGCCTCAATCGTTAACTCAACCATGGCCAATACGGAAAGTTTGGCCTCTTCGTCTATTTTTAGACCGACCTCCATTGGGGTTTCGTTACCCCCTCAATCATCTACGAATCAACCAAGTTCTACATCGTATCAGAACTTGATTGCCTCGACCCCTTACACTCTTGCGCCCACAAATGTAGGAGTGCCAACCTATCCCTCTACCAGTGCCGCTATTCAACCACCTTTGGCAGTGCCTAGTCAACTTATACCTTCGACCTTCATGACGCAACCACCCTTAACCTCTACTTCTGCCCCTGCGACTAGTCATCCGTACGTTGCACCCTTATTGGTACAACCGACTACGTCGTATACCTCATCTAGCCTTTTTCAAGCACCTTACAACTTAGGGGGCGCTCAACCCACCAATCCATCAGCAGACGTCATCAAGATGCTGATGGATAAAATGTCCAGTCTCGAAGCTTCTATCTCCGGTTCAAATATTATCTCTTCATATGACCAGATTTACAACAAGCCCATTCATCCTTCTGTCCCTATTCGACCATACCCCAACCATTGGGAGCTTCCTAAATTTACTCGCTTTCAGAGTAAGGAATACCCACAACAACATCTATGGGCATTCAGACATGCCTGCTATCTTATTGCCCACGACGATGCGTTATTATTACGCACGTTTCCTATGTCTCTTTCTGGCCCTGCCCTTGACTGGTATAGCTCCCTTGCCAGACATTCTATCTTTTCCTTCATTCAACTCGCTCAATTATTCGTTGACCATTTCTCAATCAATATCACTAAACAAGTCTCGATCACAGACCTTTACTCCATTAGGCAATTCGACGACGAATCAGTAGTTGATTTTGTCGCCCGTTGGAGAGACTTGATCAACCAGCTCTCTTTCTCCTTGCCTCAATCCGAGCTCATTGAGCTCTTTTCCCGAGCATGTGTCAGTCACATCTCATCCACCTTGTGGGTTCAAACATTCCACACTTTCGACGAGGCCTTCACCATGGCCCGAAAGCTTGAACTCTGCGCTATTGAAGAAGATAAGGTCAAATTGTGTAACGCTAACACAAGAACCAATGACCATTCTTCTTCCAGACCTTCTTCTGCCCACTCTCAATCTAAGGAGTCGGCAAACACTGTCATCTCTAGACCATCATCTTTAACAATAACTAACCGACCAACATCTTCAACATTAGACTACATCAATAAACATTTTCAACGTCAATCCATACAGTGTCAATTCACTCCAATTGGAGAGTCATATGCCTCTATCTTGGATAAACTCGTCAAACAGGGGGTCCTCAATCTCCCTTCAATCCGACCACATCAATTCGACCCCTCAACACCTATCCCTGCATGGTACAGGGAGAATCATTTTTGTAACTATCACCGTGTTAAAGGCCATGATACGGATCACTGTCAAACTTTTAAAAATCTCGTCCAGGACATGCTAGACAAGGGCGATCTTATCTTGGATAACCCGAACGCACCGCCCAACCAAAACCTCGACATCTTCAAATAACCTTTTCCTAACCACCCGCCTACTCAAGACAACATCCAAACCATAATCAATGACCCTCAAGACCATATACACACCGTCAACACTATCTTACCTCTTGTCCCTGACCAACCTTCTTCACAGGATGAAGAACCCTCTTCTCCTATTAGTCCTCCATCTATTTCTCCTATATTGGAGGACGCCTTGATCACACCTATACCATTAGCCCTACCTTCATCCAAAGACCATACCTTGCCTACTCCTCAAGCACAAGTAGAAGGCATGATCATCCCTACCATCTGCCCACTTGAGGAGCCACCCTCTCCTATTTCTTCTCTACCAAGAGAAGACCCTATCTCTTCACCCATTTCAATTGAGGAAGACCCAGTCATGGTTTCCTCTTGCCCTTTGCCTGAGATTGTTACATCTCACTCACCTCCGTCCACATCTAAAACCAAACCCGTATCTAACCTTGCCTCGCACAATAGTGGCCCTCGACCCAAACCCACGAAGATCATTAGACCACATCGGAGGACTCCTCCCCCACCTTCGTCATTACCTTCAATCTTAGGCCCACATCCATCCACTTTAATTGGAGTGCTTCCTACTCCCATCCTTCACAGAGGCACGTCGTCTCCATTACTCTATCAACCTGTCAAACATATATCTCCCTCAAATCATCGACTAACATCTCTTACACCTCTTAAACCAACGTCATCAACCCTCACTGCAATAAAATATCCAGACCCGTTAGCAGGTTCTTATACCTTGTTGTTACGGCACTTATTGCAGTCATCTCGCCTCAACCTTCCGCCTCTCAAACCATATCATTCTCTCGGACCTAAACCACCTTGGTTCGACGACACTCGTATTTGTGCGTATCATCGCACACCTGGACACGACACGGAGCATTGTTGTGCCCTCAAGGTCGCCATTCGCCAATGTCTGGGGAATGACACCTCTCTTCTTGACCACGTTATCAAGCCTTCAACACCGCCCCTCTCATCAACTCTCGGATCAAGACCCTCTTGGTTCGACAACTCTAAATACTGTCACTATCATCATACTCCGGGACATGACACTGAGCGTTGTTGCGCTCTTAAAGCTGTCATTCGTCACCAACGGAGAAAGGATTCCATTCTCATCAAGGATCCTCTAGACCTTCCCTCCCACAAATCATCAACACCAACTCATACCTCTCCAACCTCATTACCTAAATCGGGATCTCCACGCCAGGTTCTGGTTCCTTTGTCGCCTTTAACCCCCTTATTCAACATCAACACAGTCCATCTGACCACTAAACCTCAACTGACCTTAACCAATCCGTCAAACATTCTCCCTAGCCGCTGGGGGAATTCAACCTTCATCCAAACTTTGACCAATTTTTTAACACAGTCTCGACCACATATCAATCACTCTTTCAACTTAGCCTCAACTAGACTAGCAACCAAACATTTAACCCAACCTCAACCAAACATTCGACCCAACCAAAGACCAAATACCAACCAATCAACCCTTGACCAACCATTTACCAACTATCAAATGACCAAATCTCAACCAAACATTAACCAACCTTTTTATCCACACATTCAACCAGTCTCGATCAATAAACAACCATATCAGTCAACTTCACATCCACTCATCAATCAACACGTGACCAATATGGAGCGAAGTAAACGAGGCAAGTTTACTCCTAATTGGCTCGGACCTTTTATTATCACGCACAAGTATGGATCAGGGACTTATCATCTGTCTTCTCTTGATGGACACCTAGAACCTGACCCTCTTAATGCGTTGCATCTGCGACCATTCTATTGCTAGTCGAGTACTCGTCCACTTGACACTTAACTTGAGCTCGTCCCTTGAGCAATCCCCGTCCTCTTAATCCTACTTCCTTTCAACCCTATTCCTCTTAACAATTCCTATAACCCTTTTATGCGGTATGGATGCTTTGTCCTCATAAAAGGGAGCCCTTGACCTTCTACAGTCTTGTCCATGACTCACATTTCTATAAAAACAAATCAAGATGTCAAAACATATCCATGGTCACTATATCTATATCAAAATCAAAAAGCAGACTGCTCCCTCGAAGGACAGCTGTACTATCATTGCTGTAATAAATAGACTGCTCCCTCGAAGGACAGCTATTCAAAAGCCTTTATATTAAACAAAAATCTAGACCACTCCCTCGAAGGATGGCTATGACTACTCTGGCAATAAACAGCATTATTTTATAAGCTTCCCGCATCGATCAGCTTCACAACCTGACCACCAAACAAATGACATCTCTATGCAGGCTTCCCGCATTGATCAGTCTGTGCCCTAAAAAAAAAAAAAAAAAAAAAAATTAAACGAGTCATGGACTTGACTTATAGTTGTCTTCAGGGTCTCCTATAAAAAGGGGCATCGTTATCTTTGCTCTTAAAACGGGTTACCCTTCTTCCTCCTCCTATCACCCGCTCAAGGGACTTCGAGCTCACTTTAGTGTCTAAGTGATTCGATTATCGCTCTAACATAACTATGGTCAACGACGTCACGCATGAATGGGGCTCTTGGTTCTCATAACCCCTATCTATGCTATCTTTTTGGTCCTTGTCAATGAAAGAGCAATATGCTTTTCACTTCTTCTACACTTTGGTCACATTCACCTTCATCACTTGTCAATCGACTCAACTCAACTCTCAACTCAAACCATCAACCTGACCTAGCCTATTCACCCTAGTTTCTATGGATACCAATACACATGGAAACTATCGACCCGCCACAATTTATGTTCAGCATAAACCAATACTTGCTGAAACATAAATAAACCTCAATTCATTTTTAGCATACATCCATCACGAATATGGAATATTGCTAGGGATGAAAAACCCCTCAACCAATGTTGCAGAATACACCATTTGGAAAAGGCTGCAACATCTTTTTTTCCTCATCATTTCATCCAATCATCGACCAATCTATCAACCATTTTAACCACCTGTCTACCACTCGGACGCTCAGTCTGAACTACATTGGTCTGAGGCCCTTCCACAGGGGCTATGTAGGCAGCACTCAAATGACATGACTGTCTTTTGGGGTTAGCTTGACCATTCTCGTTTGTTCGTCTCTCTGATGGACAAACCTTCTTTCTTTCTTTTAACCATAATCTTGTCCTTGACCATGACCCATTTTATCCCTTTGACCCACCCTCCCTTCTAGGGAGAACTACATCGGCCTGAGGCCCTATCACCAGGGCTATGTAGGCAGCACTCAGTTGACATGGGGTCTTCTGGGGTTAGCTCGGCTGCATCCTTTCGTCCATTCATCCATCCATCGACCACCAACCATTGGAGATCATACCTATCTCCGCTAACCTCGACGACTTCCAAGACGTTGTTGCCTTGGTTGTTTTTGCATGTATGCTACCTCATGACTGGTTAGCAGAATTGTGCGCAGACCTTTTTGGGCCCTCACAAGTATAGGATCGCACACCGGTTGATCCGCACTACTTGTGGCTTTTTTGCGTTTCTAGGAGCACTTCCTGAGCCTGGAATACCTAGAACGCGACGACCCATTTGGAGCTTCAGCTTAGATTGAGTGACCCGATCAGCAGATGACTAAATGCTGGGGCCCGGTTACTTCAATTTTGGCACTCCTCGACCCTTGACCTGCGACACTTTGGCCTGACCATCTCGTGCAGTGGTATGCATGCAATCACGACCTTTGCACCATTCACCCTCACCCCTTTTTCATTCGCTCTTTATCAAATCAGCACCAGATTCCTGGTTCCCTTCCCTCGACTCCTGCTTTGAGGGGGAATACCTCATCCTTACTCGGGGCATTTCGCTTCCTATTTTGTCTTGCAGTTCATTCGAACAACCAACAAGATGAAATCAACCTTATCCCTCACCTGGGGCACTCACTCCTATTTTTGTCTTACAGTTCATCCAGAACAACCAACAAGACAAAAAGGGGCAAATGTAGACACCGAAATCGTGTCGACTCCCCTGGTCCTTCCCCGTCTTATTCTTCTTCGCCTATCGAACCCTTGTCGATCACTTGTTTCACCAACCTTGACCCTGGCAGCATGTAAAGATGAGCACAGAGCTAAAACTAGACTCTATACCCATTATGCATCTGCTGACGTCGGTCTTTACCCAACCGATGTCGCCGACATCGGTCACTTATCGGCCGACATCGGCAATCCTGCCGATGCCGGTCACCTTCCCCTGGTCCGTTATCAGTTACCATTCGGTTTCCTAAAATGGTTGACGAACCATTTTTGGAACCGTCCCTGTCCCCTGCCTTCATCAACCTCTGCCAGCCATTTGAGCTAGGATCCCCGAACGCTATTCAGAAACTCCAAGCAACCAACCTGCGAATTCCTCCATCAACCTGCGAACTCCGAGCAATCATCAACACTACGACATCAACTAATCTGCACACCATGGCTTTCATCGCATCTTCTACCAGGTAAGTATTATTCTGTTTATTTCATTTCTTTCTCAGTTATTATTTATCAATTTTGTTACCCCTACCTCCGTCCCGACTCCCCCAGACTCTCTCAGACCCTGTCCCGACTCTCTCAGACCCTGTCCCGACTCTCCCAGACTCTATCCCGACTCTATCCAAAACCCTACCCTGACCTTATCAAAACCCTACCCTGACCTTATCAGACCCTGTCCCGACTCTGTTCAGCCCTGTCCCGACTCTGTTCAGTGCTGTCCCGACTCTGTTCAGCCCTGTCCCGAACCTATCCAGACTTTCCCAGAACCTGCCCCTACCGACGCCGGTCACTACCCCGACCGACGATGACACCTTAACCGATGCTGGTCACTACCCCGACCGACGCTGGCACCATAGAGACCGACGCCGGCGACTGTGTAGAACAGTGCTGCATATCAGGTACGCTCTTTATTTTTCTGTCATTTATTTTTGTCATTATCATCTACTTTCGTCCAACATTATGCTTTTTATCAGTGGGTTGATATCCTTCTAGGGAGTCTTCGTACTTCCGAGATCGGGCGTTCGCCTGACAACCCACCATATCTTTGACTAACGTCTTCCTGTGTTTTAGTCTCTTTCTCGCAGGTGTCATTCCTCCACAGCCAAAGAGGAGAATCTTTCAACGTCTAATTTCGGTGCGCTCAACTTTATCAGGTACTTCTAGCCTTAACCTTTTATTTCAGTTTCTTATTTCTTCTTTGAATGTAGAAAGCAATTTTGCATTAGAAACATATACATTAAGAAACACTACTACTCATTGGTGGGTAGCACAAAAGTCTAACTTACCAAACTAGAAATATGTGAAAGTAGCCATTTGTACTAGGTTCAGGAGAAGTAACTAGGACTTGGATATATCAACATAAGCAGGTGACTTTGATCCCATAGTGCATGTGCACTTATGTGAATAGACATGGACTAACTATGGTATAACTTCCCCAAAGAACTTATGGGTGTACATATTTTATAGAACTCTAAAGACATGGGTGTGAGCATGGTATGTAGTCAACAAGATGCATAATGAAATAACCAATTGGGATTTCCTTAAGGAGAAGTTTTTGCACACCTTCTCATTTTCCTCATAAAACTTGGAATTTATCAATCCACTATAAGTAATTTGGAGGGTAATGTTTGATGAAACTACAATCCTCAAAGAGCACCTAAAAGACATATTTGGGGAGAAAGGTCTAACACTCTCAACTTTATTTGAGGAATAAGTACTCAATCGTGACTCAAGTGAAGATGATGATGAAACATGGAAGGCACACTACTAGACAACCCTAATAGGCAAGAAGAAACTTGTGTATCAAATATATGATAGCATTCTCTATAAAGAAGACCTAGCTCATATTCACATAAAGACAATTGAGGGAACTTGGAAAGTCAAGGAATCATACTAGACAAAGAATGAACTCTATCATGCACCACTAAATACCATCAAGGTAGACATCATTGTATAAGGAGAGCCAACATGGTTATTTTTGGAACTTATTGGTCTAATGCATAACTAGCATGAATTATGGATCTCCTAAAGTAATTCTAAGACTTGTTCCCTAGGACTTATCAATATATGAGGGGGACCCACCCATCCCTTATGAAGATGAATATACAATTAATCAATGTTCCAAGACCTATCAAAAATAGCCTTTATAGAATGAATCCCAACCTCTGTACCAAGGTTAAGATGGATATTGATGCAATATTGGTTGTATGTGTCATTTATCCTATGTAGGAGTCTAAGTGGGTAAGTCCCATGGTGATTAGCATCAATAAAAATGGGTGAATTCACATTTGTGTTATTTATAGAATGTTAAATTCTACCAACATTACTGCCCCCTTACTGAATCCATTCAATGAAGAATTCTTGGATGGCATCATAGGCTATGAGATCTACACCTTCACTAATAGCTTCACTAGATACCATCAAGTCTAGATTGAAGAGGAAGACAAGCCCAAAATAACATTTGAAATTGAATGGGGTTATTTTACTTATAAAATGATACCCTTTGGACTCAATAATGCACCAATCATGTTCTCTAGAGTGGTGATCACTACATTTAAATAATTCATCCACAAGTTCCTCCAGGTATACATATATGACTCGACAATGTATGGGCTCATAAAGGACCATTATGATAACCTGCACCTAATGTTTGAAAGGTTTACATAGCTACACATATCCTCTAACCTAAATAAGTGCATCTTTTTGACACCCTTTGGAACCTTTTTTGGGCACATCATCTATAAAAATGGTCTACCCATCTATCCCATGAATATTGAAATAATCATTTAGCTCCAGACTCCTTCCACATAGAAAGATGTTTGTGTCTTTCTTGGCCACTATGGATACCACTTGTCAAGGGATCTCTATAGCTCTACCAATTAGAGCACAATTGATTACTTCTTATATGCAATTAAACACCGAATTATACCAGAATGATAAAGTAACTAGAAACTTGAGATAGCAAAGAATTTGAGAGACAATACACACTCTTTATATTAGATATTACTAGAAGAAAATACAATAAGGAAGATGCCACTTCTTCCTCCACCTCAAAGGCTTGCCACACATCAAGACCTTCTTCCCTCTCTCCCTTGCTCAACACAAACCAACTCTACAACCTGAGTTGCTATCCCTCCTTGAATGCTTCATCTGATCTCCTTGACCTTACACCTGTAGATCTCCTTGACCTTGCTAGCTTCAATGCTCTTACTTGATACAATTACAATACATGCCTTATGGGTCTATAAATAAGATCCCATGCTTAAAAAATAGAACTCTAGTTACAATAATTAGACACGTAGCTCGTGACTATAATTAGTCGCTTGACATGCAAATACTCGCTTCACTTAACTGACTTTTCGTCAACAACAGTTTTGGAAATACACATGTTGTCGATGTTGGTCCCTATTGGTCTGGTGCTACCGACGTTGATCGACTCCCTGCCATCGTCGGTCTCCTCCACTGCATCTAATCGACGTCTATCATACTGTCGACGTCGGTGGCTCTGGTTCTTCAGCATCCTTCCTTTTGTGTCTACAAACTGTTGAAGCTTTTAGCTCCACACCATAACAATCTCCCACTTGGAGATAAACAGCTACAACCCCAAAGCTTTGACACAACTTGTCAGATTTAAGAGAACACATGATTACCATTGTATAAGCAATTAAACATGCGGAATAACCAGAAGAATAAATAACTTTCAATGAGAAAACACACAGAATATGAGAGGCAACACATAATTGTATTCAACTCATTACAAAGGAAATTACAATAAAGAGATCACACTCTTCTTCCACCTCTGTGAGGCTTCCTCCTCAAGGGCTCCAAGTAATCCTTCCACCTGAGTAATCTTCTCTCATAGGTCACAACACATAGCTAACACAAGCTGTTGTTCACCTCATTGCACATCTGTACAATCGAGTACACCACCGTACTCCAAGTAGATCTCTCCATGATCCTGCTGATGTATTGCTGTCACCTTGGTCCCTGGCCAACCGCCGATCTGTGTCTGACCCTCACATACACACATCCCTGCATGTCAAACCTGATCTTACTTAAACACACATGGGGAATCCTACTTGATTCCACCATGGGAAGAACTCTCCAAGCTCTACATGGCTCTTCTCCAAATTCTCCACTTAACAATACAACCCATGAGTCTATTATATAGATCTCATGCATACACTGATTAGACTTGTGGCTCAAGACTTCAAACAAGTCCTTAACATGCAAACTCTACGTTCACTTAACTGATTGTTCGTCAACAACAGTTCAGACTGCCACAAGTGACTGACGTCGGTCCCTGCCTTCCTGGAGGTGACCGACGCCGGCCGATAGCTGCCGATGTCAGTTTCCCTTCTGTGTCCCCTGACCGATGTCGGTGTGGCCTGCCAATGCCGGTGACTGCATACGCTAGAAACCCTCTTGTTTGCCTTAAGGTGTAGCTTTTAGCTCCACACCCTAACAGATCTTATAGAAATTTCATAAGGAGATATGAAAATATTATAGCACTATTGGAGGAGCTCTTGTGCAAGGATGGCCCATTTTATTAGGGTGTAGTATAAGAGGATGCCTTTGAAACTTTGAATCTCAAGTTGTTTAGTGTGCCTATTCTACAATTTCTTCACTAGACAACCCCCATTACATGTCCATGTTGATACTATAGACACTAGAAATCTTTACCATAGCCTGAAACCCTAAAAAAAGCTGAGTCTAAATTCCTAAAGTCTTGAAATAGGTTAAGTCTAAAATGTGGTGGAAATCTCCAAAAATATATACTTTACATCTTAACTCCTAGAGGTCCAAAACCACTCTCAAACATCATGAAAGTATATACATAAAATATAACTTAAAATATAATAAACTAAATGTCCATAATTAAATGTTAACTTAAACTTGAATGTTTATTTTATGTATATACCCCTATTTACCCATGGTAATTAACCCTATTAATTACCATTTACCATCCTTAACCACCAAAAATATTTTAAACAACCAAAAATCCTAAAAAATATAAAAACCTAACCTATTCCCATCTATAAAAACCCAAAAACCAACTCCCCCATGTCATATGCAGAATCCCCAACCATTTGGCAATCATGCAACCTAAAACAAGCATGTAAATTACAACTTCCCTAGATTGATGTTGATTCCATTAGATCAACATCATTACATATAAACATGTTAAACCATCACCAAAATATTTTAGAAAATATTTATGTTGGATGACCCAGACTTTGGAGATTTGTTTCAAGCATTCATAGGTTAGAATTTATAGCATTTGGAGTGCAAAATATTATCAACAAGTTAAGAAATTGAAGGATCAAAATCATGAATAGGTAAGTCATTTTTTTTTGTTTTTTCATTATTTTATATTTTCAAATATTTTTTAAATCCTTCATTATAATCTATTATATCAATACATTTCTTAAAACCTATGTTTTAGATCCCTTTCTAGCCCATTTCTTAGCTTGCAAACACTTCTATCTTTTCTTAAAACTTTTACATCCTTTTGATTTTTTTTTTTTTTTAATTCTATACATTGTGATAGGATCAACCATGACCCAGGAGGATCGTTTTTGATCCTATAGGATCATTATCAATTCTATTTTTTGTAGAATACCTTCAATTTCAGCCCTTTAGGTCTTTCTATTTGATTCTAGAAGTTTCCGTCTATTTCCTATCTATCTATAAACCTCTATAATCTATCCTAATAATACCTAAACATCTCTAATATATTAATAATCCTTATTTTATTAAATTTATCCCTAATTCATCCAATCCTTATCCCATCATCTTAGCTGACCTTGTGTGTATTAGGTCTAGTTCCTAGCCTAAACTTATCAGCAACCCTTTGTGAGGCTTGTGTGACCAAACCTTTATTTGTGTTGACTTCTACATATTAATATTAATTAATTTATAGTTACATATAATCATTTATATCTTTTATCTTATCCATAATAATTTATTTTCTTTTTTTTATGTATCTTTTATAAAAAATAGTTGGTTGACATCTGTCAAGGAAGAATATCTCTTCTAGGACTTGGCATCTACCAAGCAACCCACTCATATATCTTTTAATCCATTTTTTATTTAAATGTGGTGTTTTTAGGTCATTCCTCCCCATCCAAAGAGTATTTCCCACAAATCTTGATCTACAGTGTGAAACCAATCATCC
Source organism: Torreya grandis (assembly GCA_037957365.1). NCBI lineage: Eukaryota > Viridiplantae > Streptophyta > Pinopsida > Cupressales > Taxaceae > Torreya > Torreya grandis. Next base: position 2,848,758 of record JARHVA010001626.1, read on the forward strand.
ATATCTCTAAGTAATCTTAAAAACCCTGTTTATACTTTGTTTTTAGTAGCTAATTAGATACACATTGAAAAATCATAAAAATACTAAAATAGATACATCTAGATCTAAAATTTTTACTATTATAGCCCAACTTGGAAAAGGTAAAATGGATCACCCCATCTCCTTTGCTAGCATAAAATTGACAAAGGTAGAGCATAACTATACCACAACTAAGTGTGAGTGTTCGCCATGGTTTGTACCTTACAAAAATTTAGATAGTACTTGTTGATAACCCCATTAGTATTCTTAATAAACCACAAGTCACTTTAATAACTCATTAATAATCCAATCCTCCATGGGCGAATTTGTATATGGATAGTTCTATTTCAAAAATTCTAGTTCTCAATTATCATCAAACTTATAAAATACAACTTGGGCCTATACCATTTATCCCATATCAAATCTGACAATTCAATAGTGCCTATTAAGGATGATATGCTAGATGCATAACTCTTTATATTCTATCATGCCCTTAAGGAACTAGTAGAGATAGACACTTTTATAATAGCTAGATCTACATCCCAAATAATGGAAACCAAAGAAAATAAACATCTCATAGTTCACGTCACCCCTTTTTAGCTCATTAGTGAAAAATTATACAAATTAGGTTGATATGAAGTCCTATATTGATGTGTCTTACAACATGAAAGGGAAGGTACATGAGGGGATAGTAGGAGGCCATTGTTTTAGAGACATAATAGTGTGCAAGGTATTACAATCATTATTGTAATCATCCTTGTGATGGCCAAGTTTATTTCAAGATGAAAAAGATTGTGCCAAGGCATATGACATATGTCAGCAGATAGGGAATCCCAACAACTACAATGAGATGCCTCTCATCCCCTTTCTATCTTAGCTACCATTTTAGAAATGGGCCATTGATTTTGTTAGAACAAGTAATCCCATAGTAAGGTGCATAGGTGAAAGATACAATCTAGTGGCCACCAACTATTTCACCGAATGGGTTGAGGCTGTGCTAACCAAAAATTACATAGCTAAAAGGTTCATATGGGAAAACATCATAAGTTTATATGGGTGCCCACTTAGCTTGACTAGTGATAGAGGCACACACTTCATTAATGAAATTATGTAGATCCTATTGATAGAATGCATGGAAATATACCATAAGATATCACCTTATCATACCCAAGTGAATGACACAACTAAGGCATTCAACAAGATCCTAGGGATGTACCTCACAAAGATATGAAATGTTGGTCACAAATATTGGGATGATCAAGTTTTAGTAGTGTTATGGGCATATTGCATAACCTAAAAGTTCTTAAATAAGGATATACCATTTTAATTGGTGTTTAGAGTTGATGAAATTCTACTAATGGATTTCTTAGTTCCATCATTGTGTATCATGCAAATTGGTCGATTGGATGACCAATAATCATTGAGTGCAAGGCTAGAGGACTTGGATCATTTATATGAGGTGCATGCCTAGGCAAGGTGGAGCCAGTAGATAGAGAAGGCATGCTCAAAGCTCTAACATGATAATCATATAAATCATAAGGTAATAACTTAAGGAGCATTAGTCTTGATCTATAACTCTTAGTACTATAATCACTTGAGCAAGTTGTAGATAAGGTGGATGGGTCCATACATCATCCAAAACATATTAGATACTATCATATATAAGATATGTATATTATTGGGTGAGATGTTCCCTAGGAATTTCAATGGCAATAAATTAAAGCCTTATACATAGTAGGATGGCCCCTATGCCATCAAAAATTGACTTTCTAGTCATGAGTTTGTTGTATTACATGACCAAAATAAATTTTGGTGTAATCTAGATAGTTCCTTATGATTTGAGTTGTTTGTGTTGTTGTAGTGATGAGAAAATAAGTGGTACTTTGAGGCCCACCATTAAAACTCTTATATTGCCTTCATGTATAATTCTAATCAAGTGAGTCAAGTATGGATACTTTATAAATGCCTAAGACCAGACACCTAAGTTATCGATGCATGAATTTTTATAGACTCAGACATGAGGCACACCAAATCCTTATTTGAAAGATTTAGAAAGTGAGATGTTTTAAGGCCTATAGGAGGGTTGTTTTGGCACTTAAATTGATAATACTATTTGAGTGAGCCAAATGAGGTTGCTTCCTAAGAACCTAAATCTAGACACCTAAGTTTGTAGTGCATGGAACTCATTAGACTTTGAAAATAAGAGTTCCAAGTAATGAAGAAAGATGCACAAAATGCTCATATGCATAAAATGAAAGAAAAGTGCATATGATACTATGCATGCAAGACACCTAGAGAGTTATGAATTTGAGGACTAGCACAAAGGACTTTTATAGGATAAGATAGGATAAATAAAGAGATGAAAGTGCAAATAAATCAACCAAGACAATAAAACATGCTTGAAATGGAAGTACAACAAAAAGAGGAAATGGGACCATGGAGGTTGAATTGATTGCATGTGGAGCGTTGTGCTCAAGTTGCCATAAGGAAGGTGAAGATCACACTAAGTAAATATAATCATAGGAGAAACATTGTTAGGACAAGATGTCATCCACCTAAAGTGAGGTAGGAAGTGACCATTTGAACAACACATCACTTCACCAAAAGTACTATTAGGAGAATTTATTGAGGTGATGATGGAGGCACAAAGATCCACATTCAAGGCATACATGGTAGAATATTTTTTTGGAGTCATGGGTTTTAGAAAATCCTAAGAATTTTAGGTACTATCATGCCATTAATCACCTATAATTAATAAAGTATCTAAATTATGGGTATAAAGTAGCAAAGGAATAACCAATTTAGGTTACAAACTCAAAGTTAATTTTAACTAGAACAAAAAACTAGAGAACCATATCCAAACCAGTGAACTAGAGATAAAGTGATAAAATGCTACTAAAATGAGAGTTTGAGCACCCATATATGCCAAAAGTGAACAATTGAATAGAGGGTAGAATTGCACTCTCTTTCAGATTGGCATAGAGAAGTGTGAGACATGATTTGTGTAAGAACTTGGCAATAGAAAATATGATTGATGTTGAGGATAAAATTAATGGTAATAAAATCTTGAGATCTAAAGACAGTCTTAAATCTCATGATTCTAAGGAGTACCAACAAAAATTATAGGTTTTGACAGAGCAAATAGACCATGATTCAACACCAATTAGTTTAGGATGGGGAAAAAATGCATGAGTTATGGTCTACAGTAGGTGTAGAAGGAAGTCAAGAGGGCATGGATGGTATAATAAATTGTTTATATGAATTTTACATTGCAATACGTTTCAATAGTTAGCATCACCAAGGTTGATTTAGAGGTATTTACAAAAATGTCATACTAGGAGATGTGATTTCCTAAGGAGGTCTTAGTAGGAGAGATTTGGTCATCATTTTAGCACACCTACAAGATTAAGGAATATAACCACCACACTTTAAAAAAAAATTAATATCTATCACAAGACTGGGAGGTGAATACAGGGGCAAAGACTAAATCAGACATGACACTATTTGATGTCTCTGTTGGCCAAAATTGACTTTTAGGTCAAATTGGGGCACCTCTAGGTAAAAACTTAGGATCTAAGAATTTTATGTTCCTAAAACATATTTAATAATGTTTTTTATAGGTTAATTAATGTCATTTAATGTTTTACTAGCCTTGGTCATTAGTTATTTTAGTCTCTTTAGTTATTTTGGGTCATTTTGAGGTCACAAAAGGTGCATTTAATGACTTTCACATAATGTTTTGGAAGTGTTAGGGTCCCAAAATATGATGTCACGTCTCATGTGTCCTAAGAGGTCTTAAGTAACTGAAACCAACTAAAAAGTGATAGGTTCCTCGAAAAAAGGGCACTTTTCTTGAGGAAAAGAAGAAGTTTGGCACTTGTATGACTCATTGGGAAGTGTGCCATGTGGTAAAGGATCATGGTATGTATATTAATCTTCCCCAATCTTATATCTATGTTTTTTTCTCTGGAAGTTCTAGTTTTTGCCCAAAACTATTCTCCTCCTTTTTCAATCTTCTTTGCAAGCAGAAGTAACCTTCAAGTTTGTGTTTAGTACAAATAGCTCAAGAGGTTTTGTATTAAACACCTTGGGGAGGTTAAATTAAATTCATATACCTTAATTTTAATATAATTATTTTGAATAATGGTGTCCTTTTATTCATGAACCATGCTCATGAAGTTGACTATCTCTTTCTCCTTACAAATCTGTGTACCCTATGGGTTTTACTCCATTTTTGGTAGCTCTATACAATCTACTTACTGAGACTAGTTTTAGATAATTTTTTATCCCTCCCATAATTATATCCATTCTTAATTTCATGTTTCATGGGATAATTAGCTCAATTTACAAGTTGATGTTCCAAGAGAGATGGTAGTCAAATTCACTATTTGTAAAGGATTATTTTCCATACAATGGATTCACATGAGTATAAAATAGTTTTTTTACATGTTTTAATGTCATGTATAACACCTCATTTCAATTTTGGTCTTATGACTCCATGTTTTGGTCAATCAGCTAGTCTTGTCACATTCACTAGCAACTCTCTGCTTATTCTTAGTTACAACCAAAATTTTGAAATTTTATCATGCTCATAAGGGAGTAAAGGAGACTATAAAAGGTTCCCTTTATTTTATTATGGTATGATAATTCATTTTGGATAATTCAAGAAACACAAATACCTTGATATCATTCATGTACATCATATCTAGTTAGGCAGCCATGAACATGCTTAACTACAAGTGCCTTTATAGGATTCATCATGTTGGAAAGAGATTTTAAAGCTATGAAAAGTATTTGAAACTTTAAGGATTAAATTTATAGGTTATGATAAGTTTTTAAAACTCATATGAGGTTATAAAACATGCATACTACCTAAAATTCATACTTGTTGCCTGCACATGGAAACATCCACCTTCAAGGGTATTGGTAGAGATATATAAGCACTTGCATGGAGAACATGAGATAGGATAATAATATTTTGATGACCTATCATGATAATTTGACCATGGTGTACTATGTTTGAATTTTAAACATGTAAATTGTAAATGTAGATCACTTGTAAATATGTGAAGACTGAGTTTTGGGATCAAGTCCCTAAAACTACAAAATAGAGGCCCAGGGGTGTTTTGGGAACATCACTTCACAAGGTTTAAATAATTTTTTATGCCTCCTAATGTTCTTAAATTTTAACTTCCATATATTAAAATAAACTTGAAAATTTTCAAGGGTAGATAGCTAATGGAGGATGGTAATTTTGTGGCCTAAAATTGCCTATAAAACATTGAATCTAGGCATTATCATCTATAGGCCTGAGACAAAAAATAGACCCTTCACTCAAAGTTGAAAATCCTAAATCATACCCCCCATGGTCAAATGTTTATATTAAATTAATGTTAATTTTATGATATATATTATCATTAAAACAAGATGTTAAGTGATTTCATGTTCCTCAAGAAGCCCTACAATCCATACACAGGCCTATGAGCACTTACAACTAGTATAGTTTTCAGGTTTGAGAAGTTTCTTTCCTTTCATGAATATATAAGGGTTAAGGTATGGAAATGGTTTTAAAATTGATGATAAAATTTCTAAATGTTTTAGGTATCTCAAAAATTAATCATAATGACCTTCCAAACTAAATACACACCTATAGGAGTCAAAAGGTAGGGGTTCATAGTCATAATAGGCAGAACTTAGTTTTTGAAACAAGGTGCATATAAAGGGGTATAATTAGAGTTGAAAATGTGAAATATAAAATTAAAACCTTACATTAATAAATTATTACCTCCATAATCTCCAAATAATTTAAAATAAGCTCGCATAGTCTCCTTTAAGTCCATGGAACACCTATAGTTGAGCAAACAACAATTAGCAGAAAGGTAGTGTCCTTGGTATGAATAGGACATGAACATGAAGAAATTTGAATTAGGCCATTTATAGATCACCATGGAATATTAAATAGGAATATTTAAGTGTTTTTTCAAGATAAAACATACAAATACACCTATAGGTCCCCCCTTTTTCTAAAGCAAAGAGACACAATCAACATTACTTTAACAAACAATGATCAATTTAGGGTTTGTAAATGTAGGATGAGTTAAATGGTTTAAATAGGTGTGAAATAGACCTAGGTAAATATATTTAATTTTAAAAAAATTTCTTTCAAGGTTTAATTATGCAACTCTACTTACAGGGAGGGTCTAGAAATAGGAAACTCACAGTTAGGGTTTGGTATTCAACCTTGACTAGGAAAGTATATGAAATTATATGTGAGATTTTGGATGGATTAATCAATGATAAAACAAATTAATATAATTTATAATAGAATAATGGATATATCATGATTTATTTTGATAATAAAATGAGCTCAAACAAGCAAAACATAGTCCACTTTGGAATTTCCTGCACATAGTCATTTTGCCTAGAAACCAGTTTTGAAATTTAGATGAATTAAGAGGTCTATTGACCTATTAAAGAGATAGAAATTTGTAAAAATATACTCTGTGACTTGTATAACCTCATAAAACATTAATTTTTTTTTGAGGATGTATGGTAGTTCCCTCTATTTTGTCTCAGATAGAGGGCACTCCCTATATCCTTATAACCTATAGTTTTGGAAGATAGAGATAGCTAGGTGAGTTGAGAGATATTTTGGTATTGAGAGAGGGTTTTTAAAGATTAAATAAAACAATAAAAATCATGGAAACCAATTAAAAATGAATGAACCACAATAGCTAAGTCTAAACCCTTAGAATTGGAGTTAACCCTGCTAGGCACACTTAGGCCTAAAGGTCAAATGGAGGGTCAATTCCAAATTATGACATAAGGTGATCATTATAACCTATATAAACATGTTTAATGGGTTACTATACAAGTTTTTGAGATTTTTTAAGGCAAGGAAAACCATCAAAATTTACTCCAATCTCTAAGTTATAGTCAAGCCTATTAGGCAAGGGTCAAGCTTAAGGCCAAATGAGGGGTCACTCACAATTCTAGAATGAGATGAAAATTAACATGAATTTTATAATGTATATGGGGTAAAATAATGTGTTAAAACTATTAAGATGCAAATTAAACCATGAGGAAGCCATTTTTGACTCAAAAACCAACTTAGACTTGTCTAAGATGAGAAAAAAGGCTCGATAGGACAGGTTTGAACACTCATATCTCTCTTGAAAAATTTCATAGGAGTTATAAGAGTTTTGGGAGGTTATTATGGGTATTTAAGGACATATTTTTGTAATTTTTTTGCAACTCAAATATCATTTTTTTATGAACAAACCTTAAGAGTTGAAATAGGCCTTAAACCCTTGTTAAACCCTTGCAAGGAATAGTTTGGAGAAATAGAGTTGGATATCTGATATAATTGTAATTAAATCCATAAATATGCTACCAATGCTTTTTTTGTATAGACTTGTATGGATGGGCTGAGAAATAGGGTATTTTTTACCATTTTATGTGTTTTTTGGGATACAAGAGGAGTCTAAAGATTAGATAAAGGTTGGAGGGAATATTATGAGTTTTATAACTAAATATGGTAATTTAATTTATTGAATAAACTTCTAATATTTTACATAATAGCTCTCATTTCAACTAGTCAAACCTGGCCTAGCAAACAAGATAGTGAGAAGGGTGGAAAACTTCATGTGAGATCTTTTTAAGGTGTCCCTGATGATTATAAGGAAATTTAGGGTATTTAAATATTTAATAAACTCTATCACATGTATTTTAATTATAAAATTATTCCAATTTTGAGACTAAGTGTGTAAGGTGCATGAAGGAAGAGTTTTCTAGAATGTAGATGATGATAGCTCCTTTCCAAATGATGTTAGAGGAAAAAAATGTGAACAATGCATGGAGAGGAATTAATGATACCAGTCCCATTATTTGTAAAAATTTTACATGCTTCTAATTATTTATGATATTTTCAAATAGGACCAATCATTAAGGCAATTTTTTTGAGCCAAGATAAGGAATTTTATGCCACTTTTCATTAAGCTAATGCCTTAAATTGACACTTGGGATTCCTAACCTTGAATTATTCATCCCACATCCTATTATAATATAAAATTAACTTATTTTATCATATTTTCAAGTGTCCTTATGACCCTTAGTCTTATCTCTTCTCCTCTCTCTCTCAAGTTCTATAAGAACTAGACATTTTGGCATTGTAATCTATGTTCCACCTGAGTATAGTGAGTCCATAATCAAGTGTATACCATTGGATCCATAATACTAATTATTTTTACCTATTCATGAATAATATTAGTGTGTTTTACTTAAATTTTTTATCTTTCTTAGTGAAGACTGTGGATATCTTAGCATGTTGTCTCATTCTTGCATCTTATTTATAGTTGGAAAGCTTTTTATTATAGGGCATGTGAAGTGTTTTAGGAAATGTCAGAGATTAATTGAGTTATTATATTCATTAGTTCCCTCATATTCCTCTTTTCTAGTTCTCCTATATTTTCACATTCATATAGAACCTCACAATGTAACATTGATATGAGAAGATGAAGATTAGAGAAGTGTATGTTTGGTTTGTCTCTTGTTTTCTTGTGTAACATGATACTAGTTAGAAGTGATCATATACTTTTTTGTATCACCTCCCTTAGGTTATTTTGATCTTAATTATCTCTCTCCATTTTCACTACCCAAAGTTAAGTGTAGTTGTGATCCAAAATGATACATCAAGGGAGCTATCCCTACCTAGAGATTCACCTCATCATTAGGCTACCCACATTGTGCCACTTGGATGTAGAGAGATTTTAAATCTCCTCAAAGGGTGAAAATCCAAGTGAAAATAGTCTTTGGCATGCCTAGTGGGACTCTTGGTCTAAGAGGTTAAGAGATTTTTGGTGTTGTCTCTTAATAATTAGCCTTTGGAGGCATCTATCAAAGCATCAATGGTGACTCTAAGGATATATTAGCTAGTCAAGTAGCCCAAGTTTCCTTTATAATATAATTGGTAACATTTTTACTTGTATTATTTCTTTCAATAATGTTTCATGACTAAATTTGGTATTGAGATTTATCTTACATAAGTTGGTGAGATTTTTCAAGATTTTGCCATTCCATATCAATATGAACAAGTTCTTAAGAAGCCTTGTCAAGAAGTGCACCATCCCAATCATGAAGTATATCTATCTTATAGCTAGCCTTATCAATGTCATGTTCTTCCTAGTCAATCTATTCACTTCCCAACTCCATCCATTTCCACCTTCAAGAATAAACTCTTGGGATATGAGAAGTACATGTCAGAGCTTGATACTCTAAGAGGATGTGGTCAAGAGATTCTTATTCATCTTATTTTAAAGGTGAGATATGAATTATATTTGGTTAAAAGAGAGTAATTACATATTGAGATATCTAATAGGCAAAGGCTCACAAGTGAGATGCTTGATGTGAGTCGCATAGTTTCTTCCTTAGAGGATAGACTAGGATTTCACGACATACAACCTCACCAAACCTATTAGCCTTCATATCCACTTCCCCAAGTTTCCTATCAACCATATTTGATCTTTACTCATTATCCCAATTATTTGGAAGAGAGATTTGAAAAAATAAACCTTGTTTTTGAATTAAATCTTGATAGGGAGATTGAGCTAGCTAATATGCATATGCATCAGTCCATATTGACAACAAAGGAGGCAGAGTTCAAGCCCTCATTTCCCTCTCACATTGCATCCCCACCAAATAAAAAAGATATTTATAATCCTAAAATTTTAAGTTCTTATAATATAGTGGAGTCATGGGGAAAGAAATAAGAAGAAATTCTTGACAAAGAGTGTGAAGTTATGAATATAGTTTATCCTTTGCAAGTTCCTCCCACACTTCCTCAAGAAACTTCTTGTGTTCCATGTCAGCCCTCATGTATTCCTCATACTCATGATGATTCCTATGATATTTATTAAATACATTTACAATATAACCTAACCAAGAAAATTGAAGAATTAGAGGCAAAGATGAAATTGATAAGCCAAAAATGTGATGGAAGGTTTAGACCCAAAAGAAGATCTTATGTCTCAACACACCCCATCCACCTTTCCTTAAGAGAGCCATTAAGCTAAATTAGATATTAATGAAGTTATTATCAAGTGGAAGGAATAAAATAAAGTTTTTTAATCCCAAGTTCTACCTCCCCTTCCTCAAGAGCTTGTAAAGGAGTTCCCTACATTTCACTCTCAATTTTATTTTAAGTTATATGTGCCACCTCCACCAACTAGTTCATCTTATCCTCACCCCATCACCCTTTGCATTGATGGAAATTTGGTATGATAACATAAAGAGGATTATTTGTATGATAATTAAATATAACTCTTTCTTGAATAAAACATACCTCCTTGGTATCCTCATTAGGCTAGGTCACATAATTTCAAGATGCCTAGTCTTGGCATCACCATGAAGGAGAAAGAGATAGAAGATATTGCATCCCTTGAAGAAGACTATACATCTGATATTTTATTTTTGGATAATAATAAAAATTATTAAGATTAATGTGTTATCATGTATGGAGAAAAATTTAAAGTCTTTCCCAAAGAGGTTACAGCCCTAGAAAATTCTCTTGAGACCAATGTGCAAGAGGTTGTTCTTAAAGATGACTCAATACCTCAGCCTAATCTTGAAACACTATTAGATACATTTGAACTTAGAGAACACCATATTTATGACATCATACATCAAGATGATAATATTGAAGAGATAGTGGTTCATGATGATAAAGAGGACAAGAATGATTGGTAGCTACAAATGGAGTTCTTTCAAGGGTTTGAAGAGTTTTTCTAAGTTGAGAAACAAGTACATATAAAGATGAATAATTAAGGTTCCATGGAGGAAAATGACCAATATTTGTAATAATATCTAAAGCTCCTTGATGACCTAGAAGAACTTTTGGTTGAGAGGAAGCCTAATCTTATTGAGAGCACTATGGAAGTCAAGAAGGAGGAAGCCTTCATTGGTTCTTCCATCACTTTGCAAGATGGCATGGATGGTTAATGACAAGTTATTAATCATCATATGGATGAATTTTTTTAAATCATTGAATCATGGTATACTCCTCTTCAAGGAGGCTATGATCTGGTCAAAGATGGAGAAGGAAACATTGACACTCAAGTAAGTATGCAATGGAAAATCAACCTTTCAAATCTATCCTTTCAAGAAGCATATACATTTCATGATGATAAATTTGAATTAATCAAGATGGGATATCATCCTCTCAATTATTTTTTAGAAACACATGAACTCTTGAAGGATGGAACAAGCTCTTATTGGCCTCAATCTTCTAAGGAACATGAAACTATTCCTCTTGAAGCCATGCCTACTAAGGAGATACAAATTGACCATAAAATAAAGAGTGGGAAGAAGTATGAGGTATGTGAACAATTTAAAGAGGAGTATATCTAAATTAGAAACCTATTTTAGGATGATCTACTTGAGATCAAATCAAGTGAAGTGCTAAGGAGTAGGTTTGGTCTACAAAGCATTCATTTTAAGGAGAAACTTGATTGGCACTATGTTTCATCTCACCATGAAGATGATTCAAGAAGTTTTTCTTTTGATCATAGAAAGGAGGTATGTTTAGTTTTTATTTTTGCATAATAGTTTGTTTTATGATTCCCATAAGTGCCTTGCACACACACATGTGTGTGTGTGTGTGTGTGTGTGTGTGTGTGTGTGTGTGTGTGTGTGTGTGTGTGTTTTGATAGTTTGTTTCCTTATTTTGTGTGTGTCATTTGCTTTGTGTGGTTTAGGTAATTGGTGGTCTTGTCTTGATAAAATTCAATGGAAAAAAATTTCCTTATTTGTCTAAAAATTAAAATAAATCCATAATCCCAATATATTGATAAGGCTACTCATCTAGTTAGTATAACATGGATACTACCCCAAAGAGTAACCAATTTGTTAACCAAATTTGACTTTTAGGTCAAATTGGAGCACCCCTAGGTTAAAAAGTGGGTTATAAGCATTTTAGGGGACTAATACATATTTAATAAGGTGTTTTATAGGTTAAATAATGTCACTTAATGTTGTACTAGCCTTGGTCATTAGCTATTCTAGTCTCTTTAGTCATTTAGGGTCATTTAGAAGTCAAGAAAGGTGCATTTAATGACTTGCATAGATTTATTGGGAAGTGTGAGGGTCCAAAAATATGATATCACATCTAATGTGTCCTAAAAGGTGTTAATTAACTGAAACCAACTCAAAATTGGTAGGTTCCTCAGAAAAAGGGTAGTTTTCTTAAGGAAAAGAAGAAGTTTGGCACTTGTACAACTCGTTTGGAAGTGTGCCACATGGTAAATGATCACGGTATGTATATTTATCTTCCAAAAGCTCATATAAATGTTTCTTTCTTTGAAAGTGTCATTTTTGGCCCAAAACCATTATGCTCCTTTTTTAATCTTCTTGGCAAGCAAAAGTGACCTTCAAGTTTGTGCTTAGTATGGATGGCTCAAGAGGTTTTAGATAAAATTCCTTAGGTAGGTTAAATTAAAATCATATAAATTAATTTTCATATAATTATTTTGAATAATTTTGGTCTTTTTTTCATGAACCATCATCATGAAGTTGACTATGTCTTTCTCCTGACAAATCTATGTACCCTATGGGTTTTACTCTATTTTTGGTAGCTATATATAATCCACTAGATGATACTAGTTCTAGATGATTTTTTATCCCTCCCATCATTATTTACATTCTTAATTTAATGTTTGGTAAAGATCTCATGGGATAATTAGCTCAGTTTGAAAGTTGATGTTCCAGGAGAGATGGTAGTCAAATTCACTACTTGTAGAGGGTTATTTTCCATGTAAGGGATTCAAATGAGTATAAAAAAGTGTTTTACATGTTTAAATGTAATATATACCACCTAATTTCATGTTTTTTCTTATGACTCCATGTTTTGATCAATCACCTAGTCTTGTCACATTCACTAACAACTCTCTTCCTATTTTTAGTTATAGCCACACTTTTGAACTCTGAGCATGTTCATAAGGGAGTAAAGGAGACTATAAAATGTTCCTTTCATGTTATTATGGTATGATAATTCATTTTTTATAATTTAAGTATCATAAAGACCTTGATAGAAGTCATGTACAATATAACCAATTAGGCAGCCATGAACATGATTACCTACAGGTGCATTTATAAGATTCATCATGTTGGAAAGAAAGTTTAAAGATATGAAAAGTATTTGACAATTGATTGAGTCCATTTATAATTTTTTAGAATATTTTTAAACTCATATGAGGTCATAAAACATGAAAACTTCCTAAAACTCATACTTGTTGACTGTACATGGAAACATCCACCTATATGGGGTATTGGTAGAGATATAGAAGCACATGTATAGAGAATGTGAGATAGGTTAAGAAAATGTTGATGACATAGCATGACAATTTTACCATGGTTTACTATGTTTGAAGTTTCAATATGTAAATTGGTAATGTATATCACTTTGAAATATGTGAAGATTAAGTTCTGGGATCAAGTCCCTAAAACTACAAAATAGAGACCTAGGGGTGTTTTCAAAACATCAATTAACAAGGTTACAATAATTTTTTATACATCCTAATGTTATTAAATTTTAAATTACATATATTAAAATAACATTTAAAATTTTTAAGGGTAGCTATCTAATGGAGGATGGTAATTTTGTGGCCTAAAATTGCCTATAAAACACTAAATCTAGGCATTGTCATCTATAGGTCTGAGAGGAAAAAGAGACCCTTCACTCAAAGTTATAAATCCTAAAGAATATCCCCTATGGTCAAATGTTTCTAGTAAATTAATTTAATTTTATTGATATATAGGATTATAAAAACAATATTTTAAGTGATTTCATGCTCCTTAAGAAGCCTTATAGTCCGTACACAGGCCTGTGAGCACTTACAACTAGTATAGGTTTCAAGTTTGAGAAGTTTATTTCCTTTCCTACACATATAAGGTTTAAGGTGTGGTCATAGTTTTAAAATTGATTGTAAACTTTATAAATGTTTTAATTATCTCAAAAATTAATAATAATTACCTTCTAAAATAAATACACACCTACAAGAGTTAGAAGGCAAGAGTTCATAGTCATAATAGGCAAAACTCAATTTTTAAACCAAGGTATACATGAAGGGGTATAAGTAGAGTTTACAAGATGAAATATAAAATTAAAACCATATATTAAGACATTTTGACCTAAATAAGCTCAAAATAATGTAAAATAATCTTGTATAGTCTCCTTTAAGTCTAAGGAACACCTATAATTGAGCAAACAACAATAAGTATAAAGGTAATGTCCTTGGTATGAATAGGACATGAACATGAAGCTAGTGGACTTAGGACATTGATATATCACCATGGAATATAAAATAGGATTATTTAATTATTTTTTCAAGATATAAAATATAAATACACCTACAAGCTCTCCCCCTTTTTTTTAAAGTAAAGAGACACAATCAGCTTTACTTTAATAGGTAGTGATCAATTTGGGGTTTGTGCATGTAGGATGAGCTAAATGGTTTTAAATAGGTGTGAAATATACCTATGGAACTATATTTAATATTTAAAATTTGTCTCTAAATCTTTAATTATGCAACTCTACCTACAGGCAGGGTCTAGAAATAGGAAACACAATCACAGTAAGGGTTTGGTATTCAACATTGACTAGGCAAGTATATGAAATGATATGTGAGAGTTTGGATGGATGAATGAATCTTAAATAATCTTAATATAATTTAAAACATCCTTATGAATATATAATTATGTATTTTCTTACTATAAGGATCTCAAATAAGAAAAACATAATCAACCTTGGAATTTACTGTACATAGTCATTTAGCCTAGAAACCACTCTTGAAATTTGGATGAGTTAAGAGGTTTATTGATCTAGTCAAGAGATAAAAATTTGTATAGATATACTTTGAGAATTGGATAACCTCTTAATTAATTAATTTTAACCTAAGTAGGTATGGGAGTTCCCTTTGTTTTATCTCAGATAGAGGGCACTCCCTTTGTGCTTGTAACCTGTAGTTTTGGAAGATAGAGATAGCCAGGTGAGTTGGGAGATATTTGGGCCTTGAAATAGGGTTTGGAAACCTGAGTAACACCAATTAAAATCATGGAAATAAATTATATAATAATTCACCCAAATATGTAAGTCTAAACTCTTGGAGTTGTAGTTAAGCCTATTAGGCACACTTAGGCCTAAAGGCCAAATGGAGGGTCAATTCCAAATTATGACATAAGGTGATAATTATAACCTATAGAGACATGTTTAAGGGGTAAATGTGTGTGTGTGTGTGTGTGTGTGTGTGTGTGTGTGTGTGTGTGTGTGTGTGTGTGTGTGTGTGTGTGTGTGTGTGTGTGTGTGTGTGTGTGTGTGTGTGTGTGTGTGTGTGTGTGTGTGTGTGTGTCTTTTATATTTTTATAGGAAATGAATACCATAAAAATTCACACTAATCTCTAAGGTGTAGTCAAGCATGTTAGGCAAGGGTCAAGCTTAAGGCCAAATAAGGGGTCACTCACAATTATAGCATGGGATGAACCTTAAAATGAATTGGAGAATGTATATTGGGTAAAATAAGATGTTTTAAAACTATTAAGATGTAAATAAAACCTTGAGGAATCCATTTTTGTCTCAAAAACCAACTTAGACTTGTGCAAGATGAGAAAAAGGGCTCGATAGGATAGGTTTGAACACTCATATCTCTCTTGAGACTTCATATGGGAGATAGAGGAGTTTGGAGAGGTTATTATGGGTCTTTAATGATATATTTGTGGAATTTTTCTGTAATTAAAATGTCAAGTTTTTATGAATGAACCTTAAGAGTGGAAATATGACTAAAACCCTTGTTAAACCCTTACAAGGGACCAGTTTAGATAAATGGATTTAGATAGCTTATCTAATGGAAAATTTTGAAAATTAAACCTATTGATACTTTTAAATTACTCCCTCAAGATACTCCCAATTCATTTTTTATATATGGACTTATACAGATGGGGTCAGAAATAGGGTATGTTTGACCATTTTGTGTGTTTTATAGGCTATAGGAGGATTCTAAAGACTAAATAAAGTTATGATGGAATATTAGAAATTTTAATAACTAAATATGATCTTTTAATTCCTCTAATAAACTTATAAGGTTTCAAATAGTAGCTATCACTTCAGCCAATCAAAATTGGCATGGTGGACAAACTAGTGAAAAAGGTGGAAAACTTCATGTGATCTCTTTTTAATGTTTCCTTGATGCTTCTAAGGATATTTATGGTATTTAAATTTGTATTCCACTTCCTCCCATGTATTTTAATGATAAATTTAAGCCAATGTTTAGGCTAAGTGTGTAGGGTGCATAAAGGAAGAGTTTTCTAGACTACAAATGATGATAACTCCTTTCTAGATGATTCTAGAGGACCAAGCATGTAACCAATGAATAAATAGGAATTAATAAGACTATTAATATTATTTAAAATAATTTTACCTATTCCTAATCAACTATGATTCATTCAAACATGACCAATCATGAAGACAATTTTTTTTAGCCAAGACAAGGAGTTTTATGCCACTTTTCATGAAGTTTATGCCTTGAATTGACACTTGGGATTCCTAACCTTGAATGGTTCATCCAAAATCCTCTTATAATGCAAAATTTACATATTTTATCATCTTAAAAAAATTCCTTGTGACTCTCAAGCTTATCTCTTCTCCTCTGTCTCTCTCTCAAGTTCTATAAGAACTAGCCATTTTGGCATTGTAATCTATGTTCCACCTGAGTATGGTGAAGACCTAATTAAATGCATACCATTGGATAAATAATACTAATTATTTTTACCTATTCATGAATTATATTATTATTTTTACTTTAATTTTGGATCTTGCTTAGTGAATACTATGGATTCCTTAACATGTTATCTCATTCTTGCATCCTATTTATAGTTGGAAAGCTTTTTCTTATAGGGCATGTGAAGTTTCTTAGGAAATGTTAGAGATTAAGTGATTTATTATATTAATTATATACCTTATATGCCTCTTATCTAGACCTCATATATTTTCAAATTCATCCATAACCTCACAATGTAACATTGATGTGAAAAGATGAAGATTGGAGAAATGTATGTTCAGTTTGTCTCTTGATTTTTTGTGTAACCAACTGCTAGTTGGAAGTCATCATCTATTTTGGTGTATCACCTCCCTTAGGTTAGTTTTATTTCAGTTATCTCTATCCTTTTTCACCCCCCAAAGTTAATTTTATTTGTGATCCAAAGTGGTACATCAAGGGAGCTAGCCCTATCTAGAGATTCACCTCATCCTTAGCCTACCCACAAGCCTTGAGGTGTTTCCATTGTGCCACTTAGATGAGGAGAGATTTATCATCTCATAAAAGGGTGTAAATACAAGTGATAAAAGTATCTATTAGGCACAAATTAGTGACCACCATTATAACCTATCTCTATGAATTACTTTATTTTGAGAAGTTAAAGGAACTTATGCAGTTCCCCCTCTCATATGTCCATGAAGACCATTTCTACTTTATAGGGAAGCACATGTATATTTTGTCATGCATAATTGATAGGATAATTATATTCCTTAAATATAATGTTGAAATCCATTGGATGATGGAAGATAATGTGGAAGTAGAAAGGGTCATAAAACTCATAGGGTATTACAAAGGAGGTTTTGTGTTCCCAATCAAAGACATTAAAGATCCTAGAATGAGGGTAGTTGTGCACCTCATAAATTTGAAAAATTGACCTAATGGTCAATGAATAAATGTTACCAAGGCCTACCTATTTATTTATTATCACATGGCATAGGGGGTTAATTTTAACATCACAAGGTTCATTGCAGAGGAATTGATAAGGAACGTGTTAGAGTGTCATATGGCATGGGAGACCTTCAGATGGGGGCCGATATTAATTTTGATAATCATGGAGGAAATCAACGTGATCAATGGTAATGAATATGATATCTAGGTATTATTAAAGCATAAATACTCCCCATCACAAAAGTACCAATTCTTCACTTTCCCCTTTCCTTCTCTAAAAAGTATAATAGGGGTGGTGCATGCAGTATATCAAATTATTTTGGATAAAATAGTGCATCCCCATAGATATTCCCCAAAATATGTTTAGAATAACAAACTTCATCATTACAAAACACTTATATGTAGTGTACCTAACATTAATATATGGAAACTACTCATATTGGTTCAAGCTTCCTTACACATTCTCTATGAAATAATTTAGGGAGGTGTTGAGAATGATCCCTAATGCATAGTAGCTACACATCCTAGTGAAGGAATTAGACTTTGAGAGGATAAGGTTATGGCACCAATATATTCACCAAGAGGGGAAAGCCACTAAGGATGAGGATGATAACTTAGATCACATTGACATCCATCCCCTCTAGAAAAAAGTGGTTCTCAAGCACATCCATATGCTTTATTATGAGATTAAGCCAAGGAATAATGACATGAGTACCTAAAAGGATGATGACCTCCCCCTTCAAATCGGTGAAAAAGGGAAGTTAATGCTAGTAACATAGAATAATTCTCCCCAGAATAAAAAAGGGGGAGATACTTGAGGATATATAAGAGTGTCTCTAATTGAATATCACCTCTGGTGATGAGGCCACTCCCTTTATAACAAATAAGAAGTGCATGGCCTTCACACTAGGTATTGCTTCACCCAAGCCAATGGAAAATAAAAAGAAGTCAAAGGGGCCCTTTTCAATGCCCATAATAACCTTGGTGGAGATGGAAGCCCAAGAGTCATGTGAGGAATCAAAAATGTATAAGGTGTATAAAGAGAAGGAGGAGGAAGAAGAGGAAGAATAAGAAGTAGGGATGAGGGTTTACATCATCCAAGAAGAAGTAGTAGAAGTAGAGCCCAATGCCTCATCAAAAGAGCCCAGTGCCTCATTGAAATAAACATCCACAAACTCCTCAAACAAAGGAGGAGAAGAAAAGTGCAT
This sequence comes from Torreya grandis, assembly GCA_037957365.1. Lineage (NCBI taxonomy): Eukaryota > Viridiplantae > Streptophyta > Pinopsida > Cupressales > Taxaceae > Torreya > Torreya grandis. Next base: position 2,867,731 of record JARHVA010001626.1, read on the forward strand.
GGATAAAAATGGGCCATAGTGAAGAATAAATAAGAATGGCATTGGAGCTAGAGGGAAAAAGAAGATCAATAAGGGAGATTAGCATGACCCAAGAGGAAATTGTGAAAGTAGAGGCCAAATAAATAAAGGTTGAAGAAGAAAAAGCCTTAGCATAGGCCAAGAAGAGGAAGGCAAAGAAAAAGAAGTCTTAGGAGGAAAGGGTCAAGAAATAAAAGAAAAAGAATAAGGTTTCCATAAGCACATAACCAATGAAGGATAAATCAGCAAAGGCACCTAGCCCCCCTAATAGCATAGTAGAGGAAGTTGTACAATTGTTTCACTCTAGTACTAAAGTGGTGCCTAGAGATAAGGAAGGTGATGTTGATGCTTTGAAAGAATAAATAGATAGTGTAATAAAGACCCAAAAAAGGTAATAAGAAGGTGAATTTGGTGATGAGGAGACACCCATGGAGGTTAGCATTGTAGATCCATAGAAATAAGAAATAGACCAAGGGGACAAGTCTGAAGAATAACCCCTATATGAATAAGAAGAGGAAACCTCATAGGGAAGAGTGGAAGAAAGTGCTAGCACTAATGAAAATGAACAAGAGAATATGGAGTTATCCATCACTAAGGAAGAAGGCACTAAGAAGAGTCTAAGAGAAAAGGCACAAAAGTGGTGGACTGATGAAGATTACTACATGTTTGAGTACATGCCCTTTGTAATTTCCATAACTAGGGAATGCCGATAGATATCATTTACATTTGATATTTATATGAGTGAAATGAGGCGCCATAGAAGGCCATGCTAGGTGTAGAAACATAGGAGGAAGGGCATGGTTATATTCTCATAAACCCCTGTGAAATGAACCCAATCAAGTTAGCCAATGCACTCATCTATATGGCCTTTAAATTAGTGCATAAGAACATCATCAAAAAATTTAGGGATTCAAAGTGGAAAAATAACATGCTAGAGGTGGAAGAACGAATAAAGGACATGAATTTAAAAATGCAACAACTATTTGAGTGCATAGAGGAAGCTGAGCCATCCCTCTTAGATGGTATTGACACTTCAAATATTTTAGACATTGAAAAGGTTTATGTGTTATTAGAGTAAATACTCATAAGGTTAAAAGTAGAACTAATGAAATAAGAAGAGGAGGAAGACCCTTGCATCATCCTACAAAAGGAGTTAGTAGATAAGCTCAAAGAGGTGGAAGACCTCTTCACACATCTAGAAGAATGTGCCAAGACAATTTATGCCATCTTCATGAACATCTCCAACCAAGTGTTAGTCATCAACGCATGCCTAAAAAATGAAAATGGGGAGAGGGAAGAGCTGATGGTAAAGGTGTACATTATTAGTAGGATCTAGTGTGCATATATCATGGCAAATATTAATACATTGAGTGCCCAGATCAAGAACTAAGAGCAGAACCTAGAAGAACTCTTTTGTGCCTTGCAAACAAAGGCCAATAATCAAGGGGAAATATTAGATGGAGGAGTGAAGAGGGAAAAGGAAAGGCTATAGGCCTTCAAAAAAGAGTTACATAAAACTAATATGCTCACTCTTAGTGCCACCTCAATAGATATTGATGGCACCATTAAAGAAATCAAGCTCACCATCAAGGGCATTGAGGACTTCAACACTAAATTATAGGAGAAAACATTGGAGTTATACACTCTTAGGACATTGAAAGACTAGTCTAAGGTAGATTAGTAATTTTATATGGGGTAATGTTGGGCCCCAAATCCATCTAAGTATAAGATCTATACCAACTTAGTAAACACTTAGGCATGAGGTAATCACTTGGTAGGATTATTGTTTTGTCATCTTTTACCACTAGTTGGCAGGTCGCTAACCGAATCCATAATGAATAGAGCATCATCAAAAAGTGGACAAACATGATGATATTGACATAATGGGATCAAGGTAGTGGAGCTAGAAGAATGATTGCAACAAGCACTAACTTAGCACCCAATGTGCTCCTCTCACCTTAAAACTAAGATGATCCTAAGTGCTATAAAGTTGAGCTTAATCTAGTTAGCAAGGAGAGGTGAGTTGGAGTAGTGAAGCCATGTAAGATTGATTCTAGATGTTATGTTCACCATTAGATCTTAGGTTTTAGTTTAGTTACCTTTGAGGATCCATATTGTATCTCCCAAGCTCTCTTATGAGATTTAGGCTGTTAGTAGTTTTAAATTAGCATGTGCTTTATTTCATTTGATATGTATTATGTTTATTGGCACCTTGTTTAATGAAGAATGGTGTATCACTACATGAATGATGATCTGATGTGTATGGTTATGATCATATTCTTTGAATGCAAATCATTTACATAATGTTTTTAATAGTGTTAATTTTTATTTTTCATATATAAATGCTAAAGGTAAGCTTTTGGTTTAGTTGGTTAATGGAATCCATGTTTGAATGATGATACCTGTAGAACTTGTAGATTAGCCTAAGTATAAGAGAAGCCATGTACATGCCCAAGTGTGAATTCCCCTACCAGCTCACACTAGCCTAAGTGTGACCCAAGGGTATAGAGCACCCCCCTTGAACTATTTTAGTGTTGAATGATGTTAAGCCTAGTAACTTGAAGGTATGCACCCCTAAAATCTTAGAACTAACCATTTATAGGATTATACTCCCATGACTAGGACTAATTCACCAAATAGGCTCTATGTGTATAGATCAACAGACTCCACCTAAGGAAATTATTTACGATAATAAACCATCCATACACTTTAGCTAAGTGGTAAATCATTATAATTAGTGGGTTATGCCACTACACAATTATCCCAATGCAAGCCCCGATCATTCCTCTGCTATGATTCAAGTGAGCACATAAGGCTAGTACCTTATGTGAAATGATGCTAGTGTAGTCGAGTGATAAATGTTGAGTGTTACAAGATTAGTCTAGGTTTGTGCCTAGTTGTAACAAGTCTAGATCTAACTTGGATAGCCAGGTAAGAACCTGACAGAGACAATTACTTAATATCCTACTTTTGTAAAATAAATTTATTCTATAACCTTTGTTATGCCCTTTTGTTCCTATTCATATCCTTAGTTTTATATATTGTCATACAATTATGTACCCTTTTATGAAATGTGCATGAAAAAGGCTTTTTTTATTTGTAATCAGGCTCAATTCATGGGATAACCCCTATGAAACTTTTCCATCTCATATCCCATGAGATATAAGCTCACAAAATGAAGTCAATCATTGCCTCCTTGCTTTGTTTTTTTCTCTTGAAAATTATTTTTTTTGAGGGATTTTTTCATCTCATGCAGTTTGGAGAATTTTATTTGAACTACACTAAGTTTATTTTGGGGTAAGTTAGATAATTTTCTCTAGACTACACCATTACATGCAAAATTGGGGAATTTTTCCAACTTTGCACATGTTGAGTTAGAGAATTTTTTTGACTTTGCACATGCAAAATTGGGGAATTTTTCCAACTTTGCACATGATGAGTCAGATAATTTTTTTGACTTTCCACATGTAATGTTAGGATTTTTCTCTGATATTTCATATGGGACCCACCACCCATGGTAATTAATATGTATTTATTACTACATTTTATATATATTATGCTTGGTAATTTTTATTTTTACAACTTGTTTTTATTTTTTCTCCTCACCATTTTTGAGCTCTATTTCACTCCTTTCAGCATCATTTTTGATCTCATCAACACTTCCTCTACCACCATTTTCTCAGTTGTTTTTATCTTGCACATGGATCAATATTTTGATCACACTTTTTAGATAGGGTTCATTATTGTCTTCTTTCTTTTTTGTATTTATTTATTATTGCTTTTTTTTCTTAGTTTTTTTATTGAGTTAAATCCTTGCTCAATTTACTTTATTATTATTATTATCATCTTGAGTTTTGATTGTTTTCTTTTCCCTTATTTTCCCCCTTTGTCATTTTGATTTTGATTATTGGGGTTTTTATCTTGGTTTTTTATTTTTTCCATCTTCATTTACATCAGAGAATTTTATTCAAAGATCATTTTCTCTTTATGCACTTTAGAGAAATTTCTTTGATGTGCATAAAGTTAGCCATCCCTTTTTGTGTAGTTCAGAGAAAATTCTCTGACATGCAAAAAATAGTCAAGTTAGATGCAAGTCAAAGAATTTTTTCTAACCTACATCTAATTTAAATCTATCCTTATACAAGTCAAAGAATTTCTTTGACTTTCACAGAAGAAGTTTTGTTTCCTAAGTTAAACAAGTCAAAGAATTTTCTTTGACTTACATCTCAAAACCTTCCAACTCCTATCTAGTTTAGAGAAAATTCTCTGAACTACACAAATTTCACCATATCTCATGTAAAATCATTATTTTCTACTGATTCCACATTTTTTCAAAAAAGAATAAAAAATGCTAACTTTGGATAACCAAATTTTCCCACATGTAGCTATCTAATCAATTTCAGACATCTCTCCAAGCAAAAAAGACAATGAAGTATAAGTATCAAGGTGTGTTCCCATTTTTCATAGTTGATTGAAATGTGGATCAAATTGGGGATATAGAAATTTCTCATGTGGACATATATGAGTTTTACAAAGATTGGGAAGGGAAACCATTGCACATCATATACTACTAGTACTTAATAGTGAAATCTATTTGGCTATTACATTTCTTGTATTAGCAAAAGACTCTAAATTTGTCTAGACCTTGGTTGTACATTTTGATAAGGAAAGTAGATCAATCAAGGATTTAGAGGGTAAGGTGATCATTCACCTCGATGAGGAATATCTTGATAAAAATTTTCACCTCTTCAATATTGAAAAATATTATAATTTAACTATGGAATCAACTCAAGAATACTATGATAGAGATCTTGAGAAGTGTAAGAAACATATTAACTTCAAATGGCTCAAGACTCCTCGACCCACCATTGGTAGATGGCCCAAGTATTTGTATCATAGTGAATTTTTGGAGGAGATAAGATATTTGATTACTCTCCTCAACAGAGTGAAAGGGTTTTCTACTTCAAACATTTTTCAAGAATGAGTGTATCAATACATTCTAATTATCAAAATAAATAAGCAAAGGATCTTTTGGGGTAAACAAATCAATGATTCGATTTGTCATCAACTCTCTAAGGAAGATTCTTCACTCAAGTTTTACATGAATTCATATATTATGTATGTTGTAGCCAATATAAGTCTTTCTTGGGTTTAAATTCTATAACTGAAAGGAAACATTTTCATATATATGAGCACTATACAGAGCTAACTCTAAAATAAAGCATCAATCATTACATGAGATTTAATGATGCTTTCTTATATAAATTCATTTACACTTTTGAGAAAGAACTTGAAAATAAGAGAGATTTATATTAGGCATGGGTAGAAATCAATAAGGTTGGATGCATTTTCTTACAATTACCAAATTTAACCTACATCAGGGTAAGAGGATTTGATGAACAACCTTACATGCTACCCAGATACCCAAGTGATAAACTAATATTAATGGAGATCTGTAGACAAGTGATGACCATGCATAAAAAACATTAGATTCTCATAATAAAGGTTTCAAATTTCCAATCAGTATTGGTTGGTATATAATTTCCACTACTCCAAAGGATAAGACTATGGAAATTGAGTTGTAGTGGATTATACTTAAGAAATTCAAAAGTAGAGAAAAATTTGATTACAAAATGATGAAGAATAAGCTCAAATGAAATATCACCCACGTGCACAAAATTAAATATATTTAGGCATAATGTAGAACTAATGAAGATATAAGGAGACTTGATTATAGTCTCCTTACTATTGATTAGATTGTCAATTTAGAATTGGAAAATATTCTTGGGGATTTGATAGATGGTGGGAATATATTGGATTCTTCATATGAGTAAAATCAAGTGGCTTCAACTCATATCCCTCCCATCCAATGGTTAGTTAAAGAATCCACTTCTATTAGAGACATATTTCAACCTATTCTTGCAAGAACTAATGTTTGGCTGGAATATAAAGGAATTAAGTTAAAATGTTTTAAAATTGGTTTTGAGGAAGAGTATGATGAAGAGACTACTAAGAAATGAGAGGAGCTAAGAACAAAGAACAAATAAGAGCCCTCTACTTCCAAACAAAAACAAAATTTTCATTTGTTAGTAAAGGAAAGAGGAAATATAAAGAAGCAAGTGTCAAGGAAAGTGCTCAAGTGGAGAAGAAAGAAATCCTAGTCACAAGTGAAGCACCACGTCAATCAACATTATCACAAGTGTCTTAGCCAGTGCTTCAATAGAATATAAAAATAGAGATGACTCAGCCAAAGGTTCCTTTGACTAAAGCTTCTCAAGCCATGGTTTCATAGGTAACATTTTCCATAGTTCCTCTCATGAATACCACTATATAGGTTGATCATATTCCTTCTCAATTTGTTCTTTCACCACCACCTTCACCTCCTCGTACCACATTTTTTCATGTTTTTTCACAAGTTACACTAGACCAAGTTTTTGATTCATTGTCAAATCTACCTAGTCCTTCAAAGTCATTAAGATCCCAAACTAATTTATATTTCACCCAACAAGATATGGACAAATTTATGTCTATACCTTCTTCAAAGACAAAAAATCAAGTTCCTGTCACTCCAGTGTCCAATATGTCAATAGGAACTAAAGTGATGGTTACTCCAGCCAAAACTCCACCTATTATTACTAAAATCCAATTGGTGTCAACCCCATTACTACATACCTATGTCACATTACCTTCTATTCCACTTCACAATCCATTATCCCTCTCCAATTATCCCAAGATTTAACATCCTTTGCTCAATGAGATCCATCTCCTCTTCCTCCTTGGATAGGATCACAAACACCTAAGAAGAAGAAGTGAGCACTATCATTGAAAGACTTTGATTTTGGCTAGCTTGTGCTAATAAAGCCCAAAAAAACCAAGATGGCCAAAACTATGTCAAGGGTGATATTTGAATTTGGGCATAAGTATGTTGAAGTTTTAGTTACTCCTAAAGATAGAAACATTAAAGATATTCAAGTGTTTGAATATGTAGTAGGATTAATATGTCTTGGGAAACAAACCCATGAAAGCATGAAGGAAGATTTTCAAGTAGCAGTGGCCTCCTTTATTGAGAGATATGATAAAGATATTAAGGATCAACTCAAAGTATAAGTAGAATAGTTGACCTTTAATTTACTAAAAATCACCCAACCTTCTAAGTCTTTTGATCCTATTGTGCATGAAAATACTAAAAAATTCATTCAAAATGTAGAGAAAATTAGATCTTAGGGTCATGCGGTCAATGCCTGGATTGAGAGATTAACAACACAAGGTACTGAAAGGTTGCAATCTACCATTGAATTTTTGAAGAACCTAAGTGAAGTGAAAATATAAATTTAGCAAATAATTAAAACACTAACTCAAGATTTTGAATTGACTAAAAAATATATTAATACATGGACTCAACTACGTAAATTCAAACTAGAGCTTTTGGTTGAGTAGAAGGTCATTCTAAATAGGAAAATGTTCATTGAATATAGCGAAGCTATGAATAATGAAAGAGAAGTTCTCAAGAATCTAGTTAAATATCTCAAAGAAAATAAAGATATGTTTGATAATAATATGTTATATCTTTCAAAGAAAATTGGAGAGCTTCCCTGCCAAGTTAAAAATGATCTCAATAAATGCTTCTTATGGAGACTATTATTCAAGAATTTACATATTTGCTTCAAGCAAAGATTTAAAAATGTACTTTCATGCTAGATTTCATCAACAAATTGATTGAATTTTAGGTTATTTTGAATAAATTACAAAAAATCATAGACAAAAGAAAATATTTGTCAGTTAACGTAGAATATTAAATCACAAGGGTGCTTGTTATCTCCAAAAGTACATCTAACCCAGATAACAGTGAGGTTCAAGCTATATTGAAGAGATATGAGGAATTTTTAGAAAAGAATAAAAAAGAGGAAATTCATGTGTCTAAGGACACTTAGTTTATTTTTGTAATTTTCCATATGTAATTTTGTTTAGTCTAAATTACACATAGGAAAAGTACATTGTCCTAAGTAAAATAAGACTCTATCAATGAATAAGTCAATGCATTTATGTTTTTCTTATTTTTGTTCATAGCTCCTCTCTATAAATAGTAGTATGCTATTTGTAGAAAGGATGACCAATTGTTGTATAAGGGAAATCTTGTTGAATTAAGAAACAATTTTAAAACTTTGTGTTCATATTGTAAAGCAAAAATTCATTCAATAAAAGAAAATCAAGTGATCTTTCAAACTTTGTTGAAATATACTTGTGGTGTATTGGGAATGTTTTTTGGTCTTTTCCATTACATTTTTTCTACTTTGAGTGAATTGTGGTGTGAAATTTCTACAAGATATAAGGTGCCAAGAAGCTAGTTTTGGAGTCTTTAAGCTGATTTTTAGTTACTAGGTTTATGTTCACATTGATAATGAATTACTGAGGAGACTTTGGGCTGCCAGTTATTCTTCCTTGATAATTTTTATCTTTTTTAGAAATAAGGTGAAGAATTTAGACTACACCTTATTCTATCTTTCAAGTTTTTTCTATAGGTATTATTGTTGTCAATATTTTAGCTAACAAATCTAAATATCGATTTTATTTGGTTCATCAAGTGATCTTATATTTTCAAAGTATATCACAAAGAATGGAAGGAAGTTTGTGATTTAACATCAATTATAAAAAAAGAGAATTAAATGATATGACAACACCCACTATGCTAAAATTATTTTAAATAAGTGTAAATAATTAAGTGTTGTGCTAGTTAACAATAAAAGGGAGCCTCCCCTTGTCTTGAGGAGACATTTTATCTCATCACACTATGGTTGAAATAATCATTTTACTATCATTTTATTGGTAATAAAATATTCACCCAAAAAACTTAAGATATGAAGCACCAAAATTAGTTCATGTAAAGAATACCATGAGTCTTTTGATGTGTTATAATAAGAAATAAGCATTTTTACATCTTAATTTGGCCAAATTAGCAGGTGGGAGGTGTTGACCAAATTTGACCCTATAGGTTAAATTGGGACCCCTATAAATAAAAACTTGATTTTTAGATGTTTACTCAATCAGCTCTTTACCGACTTCTACTTCCAATCATGGTGAAGTACATGTATGGGGCCTATACAACATGTTCACAAAGTTGTGATGAAAGTTACAAAGCCTTGATATGTCCTTTATCAACATGGAGTAGTAAGTTGAGAATTCAAGTGGTTGAGAGGATAATATAGCAGTCATATTGAACACTTTCACATAGTCTACCATGGATATATTCATCTACAGATGCTTGACATAGGAAAACCATGTTGGATTAGAGGTTTTGAAACTATTTTCAAGACCTTCATTATGATAAGCATGATTTAGAGAATTAGAAAAGAGTCTAGGTCTATTCATGTGGTCTAAATAATGCACATTCCCCCAATTCTACTCACTTCATATATGCAACTCAATGTGCACCTACAGGAGTCTCAGAGGATGACATCATACTAGAAAAAGAATTTATAGTGGTTATTTCAAATACTTATTAATAATAAGAGTGCATTGGGAAGCTTTAAGAGGAATTAAGGTCAACCACAATCATATAAATCTTTCATCCTACCTACATTACCATTCATTTCCTATAGAAATGATAAATCCACATACATGTGATGTTAATAGGGAGATGAGAACTCTTGATGGAGGAGTTGGACAAGCTAGAACTTGCCTTGGAGTCCAAGTGTGTTTTAGTGAGCATAAAAGACTTGTTTGAAGTGTGAGATTGGAAAAATAGAAGTGAAAACTATTATTAATGAAGAATGACTATTTTTAGGGACATTTTCCCTAAAGAATGAAAATAGAGGTCTAGTCAGTTTTGCCAAATTCATACAACAATGTTACTAAGACTTTGGATGCATATAAGTATGTTTACCTTTTAGTCTCTACATAGTATAATAGCCATGCAAAATATGGAGGGTAGGAATTTAATGGAAGTTATAAGTTTGAGAGCCCAAAGTTACACTTTTATGCACTAATTTTGGGTAGTGAAGCCTATAGGATTTTGAGCTTTAAGGCCTTTACACCCAAGGTACACGATTGAGAATTTTTTTCTTTATTATGTACCTAGAGTATGATTTGAAATTTTTTGAACATGAAGACCACAAATAAAGGTTATTATATGGATTTTTTATCATAAAAATACCTACAGGTGTCCCCTCAAGTGTAATGAGACACAATGAAAAAAAGGGTGATGGTTCTTGATGTGGGGGTAGCCTAAACATGAGACAAATGGATAAAATCAGGTACCAAGTGACTCTAAAGAAATATAAATGGGTACATATACATTAAATTCAAGTTTATAAATGTTTGGATAACCTACAATAATCATCCTTTGGTAAACACATAAAACATATAGTCAGTTGTCTATGACTAGCCTTAGAAACAATCCAACTTCAAGGTATGAAATGACCTATAACATAGATGAAATGAGTTTTTAAATATTAAATTAAGTCTTAAAAACTTGATATTAGGGTCTTAAACACACAATCATTGCCTATAGGCTCATTTTTCCTGAGTAAGCAGGGCCAACTTACCAATTAGGCCCAACTAAATAATGGTATGTTCTAAGGTGCAAGCATGGGTTATAAGGGTTTATGAATATTTTGAATGAACTCACCATTGTGTCATTGACATATAATAGTATTTTTAGGCATGAATTAAGAGCATAAAACTTTTCACAAGTAAGGCATAGTTCACATGCCAAGCCCTACACACAGTTTTTCCTAATAGGTCTATATTAGATTCTAAACGTTTTAGACGGTCAAATCATAAGACGAAGGGATGAATTTTGGTATAGAGATTATTTAAAACCTGATTAATCCTATCAAATATTAATTTTTTTTTAGATAATATGGGAATTTCCCTCTATTTTGACTCAAGCAGAGGGCACTCCCTTTATGCATAAAACTTGCACTCTTGGAAAATAAGGATGAAAGAGTGAACCAGAGGTTAGTTGGACATGATAAGTAGGTGTGTTGAGTTGAAAAACACCTTAAAAAACATGTAAAATGAATCATAAAATGATTAATCTCAATAGGATGGCTTGGACTATAGGGATTATAGTTAGACTTATTAGGCAAGGTTTAAGCCTAAGGTCAAATGGGAAGTCACTTACACTTCTAGCATGAGATATGCTTCCTAACATATTGGATCATGATTATAGGGTTATTATAGGTGTGTTAAATCTTTAAATTTGTATAGGAAACATTATAAATTTCATTTTGATCTCAGAGTTACATTAGACTTATGCAAAGTAGAGAATCAAACTCGATATAATAACTTTAGAAGTTCACATCTCCTTAAAATTTTTGCATGGAGGTCAAAGAAGTTTGGAGGAGTTATATAGGGTCTTGAACAAAAAATTTTTGGAATAAATTTGATATTTTGATTTTATACCTTTATTTAACATCACTAAAGGTCAAAACTACTCAAAACCCTTGCTAAACCCTTAGAAGGACCCAATTGGGAAAATGAGGTCGGAGGGATATATAGATGTTTTAGAGTGACCATGAAAGTTATTGAACCTTTTATAATAATATCTCAAGATATTACTCATGATTATCCAAATCACATAAGCTTTTTTTGTAATAAATTTAAGAAATAAGAACAAAACAACAATAATAATGTTATCTCTGAGAAGAGATATTTTATTCATAAAAATTTGCAGATCCAAACAAATGCTTATCTCTAAGAAGAGATGTTTTATTTCCATTTTAGGTTAAATATTAATTTTAACACATTTTTAATGTAGGATTAGGATGTGTAATCTCACCAATCTCAAGGGATATTAAGTGGTTCAACTTCCATGATTTACAACAATATAAAATTTGAGGAATTACTATTTTTAGACTGCACTACTAAAATTAAAATTTGGGGAACTTACATTGGGTTTCAAGGGGTTAAAATACATTTATAAAATTTCAATTCCATCTCACCATTCTCTCCTCATTCTTATCTTTCCAATGGTTCAAATGGCGAGTCGATTAGAGCTACGATGCAAAAGTTATGGCTCTTGGAAGTTCTACTACCAATTGGGGTAGAACCATCACCCGAATTGTCACTTGGAATGTTTCCTAGATCATTCCTTCCTCCTTGAGAATAAATGGTCACCATTGCATCAATATTTGTCATCAAGTGTGGAATTTGTGTTTTAATATGATTCATGATGCATACTTGGAATGGATTGTGCTTTATGGAGTTGTGTAGGGCTCGATTGTTCACCATTTCTGTCTGACCATTAATCTGTGGATGGGAGGCTATGAAATTATTTAGATTGTTATTTATTGGCTTTTTTTGTTGTATTATTTTTTTATTCAAGGCTGAAACACCATCCCTTTTGGATTCTTATGGCTTGACCACCATGAGAACAAAATTCTTGGCACTAATAAGAGAGAGATGTGGAAGGTGGTACTTCTAGTATCCTTTAATGCCATGTTCCAAGAGTGAGGGTGATACTTTGAGTTATTAATTCATATATTCCATGTTGATCATATATGAATAGCTAACCAAATAGTACATCATAAACATCCATATTGACCACATCACATAAGACCTCATCTTGGAAATGTTTTATTGCATATGAGAGAAGACATTGGTGGGTGACACGAAGGTTTCTCCCTAGACTAAACCATCCAATACTTTATGGCTTTGGGTGAGGCTTCATAAACAAATTTAGGCTTTTCACAAAATTAGCAAAGATTAAATTTTTTTGACTCCCACTATCAATAATGAAATGCAGAGGCTTACCTTTCACCCATAACTTATAATGAAACAACCTTTCCTTGTCATCTAGCCACTTCTCATGGGTCTGTGATGAAATAACTATGGCATTAGGCTCAACATCTACAATCTCTTCTTCATCCTCTTCAACTACAAGTTGTGTATGAGGTAGAGTAGTAGATATTGAGGATTGTAACTTAGAAAAGTAAGGACTTGATGGCTCGACATACTTCTTTGGAATGAGTTCTATATTTGTGATAATCACACCATTTTCCAGTCTTTCCTTCCTTTTGCTTCTAATTTTGGCCTCGTGTTTGACCTTATTTGCCACTCTTCCATTTTGAAGGATGAATCTTCATATTCATTCTTCCATAATTATGCTCAATCTTTACTATGAACTTGTACACCTAACTAAGGGTCTTGAAATTGAAGAGTTCCATTTCTCCCCATATATACCATTGTAGTTCTCCATGATATCTAAGAGATTTGTGTTTCTCACTTTATTGGATGCACAATCTCATAGATAAATAATGAAAAATGTCAATGTAATCTTGAATAGACTATTCCTTACCTTGGCAAAGTTATTGCCACTCTATATACATATCATCATATGCTCCAATGGGGTAGTATTCTACCTTTATAACTTCTATGAAATCATCTCAGGTAGGTTCTAACTCAATTCCAATATCATCTACACTAAATCTCTTTTTGTACACTTTTCACCAATTTTTGATAGGCAATTAAGCTTTTAAAAGAACAAAAGTGATCTTATCTTTATCAGTGAATTTATTTATAGAAAATAAGATGAAAATTGATCCAACCAAATTTTCTACTACATCAACATTATTATGCCTTCAAATGTAGGTATATCAAAATTCACCTAAATATTGAAGGGTGTTGGGGCACTAAAAGGATGTGGGGTTATAGATGAGGAGCCAAAATTTACCATCAAAATTTATTGGAAAATTTAGGAAAATTGTTGTAGCATCTACACTTTTTGTTGTTGGAGGACTTCATTCACCATTTCCTTGAAAGGATTGAATGTCTCAGTGTTGTCCACCATTTGAAGTCATTTGGAGCAAAAAGGTGGATAGTCTACTGGTTCTATTTTCCACCCAAGCTTCTTGTAATCTGACCTCATCCTCAAGATCATACACTCTAAAAACAAACTAATCTAATACCACTGATCAAAAAATTAGAATCTTTAGTTGAAATAAATTCAAGAAATAATAAAAACACAATAACAATAATGCTATCTCTGAGAAGAGATGTTTTATTCATAAAAATTTGTAGATCCAAACATATGCTTATCTCTGAGAAGAGATGTATGATTTCCATTTTAGGTTACATCTTTATTTATACATATTTTTAAGGTAGGAGGAGGATTTGGAAGTTCACCAATCTTGAGGTAGATTAAGTGGTTCATCTTCTATGATTTACAACAATACAAAATTTGAGGAATTACTATTTTTAAAAACATACTATTTTTAGAATGCACTACTAAAATTGAAATTTTGAGCACTTTGATTGGATTTTTAGGGGTTTAAATACATTAAGTTAAGATTAATTCCATCTCATCACATTCTCCTCATTCTTATCTTTCTAATGGTTCAAAAGACGAGTCAATTGGAGTTACGATGCAAAAGTTATGGCTCCTGGAAGTCCTACCACTAATTAAAGTAGAACCATCACCTAAATTGTCGCTTAGAATGTTCCCAAATCATTCCTTCCTCCTTGAGAAGCAATGGTCCCCATTACATCAAGATTTGTCATCAAGTGTGGTATTTGTGTTTTTATTTGATTCCTAATGCATACTTAGAATGGACTGTGCTTTGTGAAGTTGTGTAGGGCTTGATTGTTCACCATTTCTATCTAACCATTAATCTATAGATGGGAGACTGTGAACTTCTTTAACTTGTTATTTATTGGCTTTTTTTGTTTTATTATTTGTGTAGTCAAGGCTGAAACATTAGCCATTTTGGATTCCTATAGCTTAACCACTATGAGAACAAATTTCTTGGCACTAATCAGATTGAGAGATGTGGAAGGTGGTACCTTTGGTACCTTGTAGCACTATGTTCTAAGAGTGAGAGCGATCCTTTGAGTTATTGATTCATAGATGCCATGTTGATCATACATGAATGTTTGACTAAAGAGTACATCATAAACATCTAGATTGAACACATCACATAAGACCTCATCTTGGAAAAGTTTTATTACATATGAGAGAAGACATTGGTGGGTGACATAGAGGTTTCTCCCTGGACTCAACCATCTAATATTGTATGGCTTTAGGTGAGGCTTCATGGAAAAATTTAGGCTTTTCAAAATATTAGAAAAGATTAAATTATTTTGACTCCTACTATCAAGAATGAAATGCAGAGGCTTACCTTTCACCCATAACATAGAATAAAAAAACCTTTCCATATAATCTGGCCACTCCTCATGGGTTTGTGATGAAGTAACTATGGCATCAAGCTCAGCATCTATAATCTCTTCTTCATTCTCTTTAACTACAAGTTGTGTATGAGGTAGAGTAGTAGATGTTGAGGATTGTGACTCAGAAAGTAGGGACTTGATGGTTCGACATTATTCTTTAGAGTGAGTTCCATATTTGTGATAATCACACCATTTCCCAGTCTCTCCTTCCTTTTTCTTCCAATTTTGGCCTCGTGTTTGACCTTCTTAGACACTTTTCCATTTTGAAGGCTGACTCTTCATATTCGTTCTTCCATGCTTCTACTCAATCTTCACTAAAAACGTATATGCTTCACTGAGGTTTTCCAAATTGAAGAGTTTCATTTCTTCCCATATATACCATTTTAGTCCCCCATTATATTTGAGAACTTTGTGTTTCTCACTTTCTTGGATGCATAATCTCACAGATAGAGAATGAAAAATGTCAATGTAATCTTGAATAGACTATTCATTACCTTAGTGAAGTTATTGCCACTCTATATATAGATCATCATATGCTCAAATGGGGTAGTATTCTTCCTTTACAACTTATATTAAATCATCCTTGGTAGGTTATTCCTCAAGGCTAGTATCATCTGCACTGAATCTCCTTTTGTACATTTCCCACCAATTTTTGATAGGCAGTGATGCTTTCAAAAGAGTAAAAGTGATCTTCTCTTAATCGATGAATTTATTTACTAAAAAGTAAGATGACAATTGATCCAACCAATTTTTTAATACATCAACATTGATTTTGCCTTCAAATGTAGGGATATTAAAATTCATCTGAACCTTGAAGGATGTTGGGGCACTGAAAGGATGTGGGGTTATAGATGAGGATCTAGAATTTCCCATCAGAATTTGTTGAAGAATTTGGGTGAATTGTTTTAGCATATATACTTATTGTTGTTGGAGGGCTTCATTCACAATTTATTTTAAAGGATCACATGTCTCAATGTTGTCCACCATTTGAAGTCATTTAGAGTGAATAGGTGGATAGTTTACTAGTTTTATTTTCCACCCAAACTTCCTATAATGTAACCTCATCCTTGGGATCATAAAATCTAAATATAAACCACTCTAAAAACACTAATCCAAAATATATAATATTTTTTTGAAATAAATTCAATAAATAAGAACAACACAATAATAATAATGTTATCTCTAAGAAGAGATGTTTTATTCATAAAAATTTATAAATCCAAACATATGCTTATCTCTAAGAAGAGATATTTGATTTATATTTCTAGTTACATATTCATTTATACAAATTTTGAAGGTAGGAGGAGGATTTGGAAGGTCACCTATCTTGAGGGATATCAAGTGGTTCAAATTTCATGATTTACAACAATACAAAATTTGAGGAATTGTTATTTTTAGATTGCACTACTAAAATTGAAATTTGGGGAACTTCCATTGGGTTTTTAGGGATCAAAAAAAATTGAGTAGATCTCAATAAAATCTCATCATGTTATCCTCATTCTTATCTTTCCAACATTTCAAACGGTGATTTGATTAGAGCTATGGTGAAAAAGTTATGGCTTTTGGAAGTCATGCCACCAAATTGAGTAAAACCATCACCCAAATTGTTGCCTGGAATGTTTCCCAGATCATTCCTTATTCATTTATAAGCAATGGACCCCTTTACATCAATATTTGTCATCAATTTTAGTATTTGTGTTTTGATTTGATTCCTAATGCATATTTGGAATAGACTGTGCTTTATGGAGTTATGTAGGGCTTAATTGTTCACCATTTCTATCTAACCATTAATCTTTGGATGAGAGGCTATGAACTTCTTTAGATTGTTATTTATTGGCTTTTGTTTTTATATTATTTGTGTAATAAAGGATGTAACATCAACCCTTTTTGATTCCTATGGCTTGACCACCATGAGAACAATTTTTTTGGCACTAATCACACACACACACACACACACACACACACACACACACACACACACACACACACACACACACACACAGAGAGAGAGAGAGAGAGAGAGAGAGAGAGAGAGAGAGAGAGAGAGAGAGAGAGAGAGAGATGTGGAAGGTGGTACCTATGGTACCCTATAGTGTCATGTTTGAAGAGTGAGGGTGATACTTTGAGTTTTTGATTCATAGATGCCATGTTGATCATACATGAATCACTGACCAAAGAGTACATCGTAAACATCTAGATTGACCACATCACATAAGACCTCATGTTGGAAAGGTTTTATCGCATATGAGAGAAGACATTAGTGGTTGACATGGAGGTTTCTCCCTAGACTCAACCATCCAATAAGGTATGGCTTTGGGTGAGGCTTCATGGATAAATTTAGGATTTTCAAAATATTAGTAGAGGTTAAATTCTTTTGAATCCCAGTATCAAGAATGAAATGCAAAGGCTTACCTTTCACCCATAACTTAGAATGAAACAACCTTTCCTTATCATTTGGCCACTCCTCATGGGTCTGTGATGAAGTAATTATGGCATCAAGCTCATCATCTATAATATTTTCTTCATCGTGTTCAATTACAAGTTGTGTATGAGGTAGAGCAGTAGATGTTGAGGATTGTGACTCAAAAAGTAGGGACTTGATGGCTTGACATTTTTATTTGGAGTGAGTTCTAGATTTGTGATAATCACACCATTTCCCAATATTTCCTTCCTTTTGCTTTCAATTTTGGCCTCGTGTTTGACATTCTTTGTCACTTTTCTATTTTTAAGCCTGGCTCTTTATATTCATTCCTCCATGCTTCTGGTCAATCTTCACTATGAACTTGTATGCCTCACTAAGGGTTTTCAAATTGAAGAGTTAAATTTCTCCCCATATATACCATTGTAGTCTACCATGATATTTGATAAATTTGTGTTTCTCACTTTTGTGAATGCCCAATCTCATAGATAGAGAATGCAAAATGTCAGTATAATTTTGAACAAACTATTATTTACCTTAGCATGGTTATTACCACTCTATATACAGATCATCATATGCTCCAATAGGGTAGTATTCTTCCTTCATATGTTATATGAAATCATCCTAGGTAGGTTCTACCTCAAATCTAATATCATCTGCACTGAATCTCTTTTTGTACACTTCTCACAAACTTTTGATAGGTAATGATGCTTTTAAAAGAGAAAAAGTGATCTTCTCTTTATCAGTGAATTTGGTTATAGAAAAATAAGATAACAACTGATCCAACCAATTTTCTATTACATCAACATTGATTTTGCCTTCAAATTTAGGGATATCAAAATTCACCTAAACCTTGAAGGGTGTTGGGGCACTGAAAGGATGTGGGGTTGTAGATGAGGAGCCATAATTTCCCATCAAAATTTGTTGTAGAATTTGGGTGAATTGTTTTAAAATCTACTCTTATTGTTACTAGAGGGCTTCATTCACCATTTCCTTGAAAGGATCGGATGTCTTAGTGTTGTCTGTCATTTGAAGTCATTTCAAGTGAATAGGTGGATAGTCTGTTGGTTCTATTTTCCACCGAAGCATCCTGTAATCTGACCTCATCCTTAGGATCATACACTCTAAAGACAAACCACTTTGATACCATTGATCTAAAAATTAGAATCTTTGGTTGAAATAAATTCAAGAAATAAGAACATAATAATAATAGTGCTATCTCTAAGAAGAGATGTTTTATTAATAAATGTTTTTAGATCTAAACATATGCTTATCTCATAGAAGAGATGTCTAATTTCCATTTCAGGTTACATCTTCATTTATACACATTTTTAAGGTAGGAGGAGGATTTGGAAGGTCACCAATCTCAAGGGAGATAAAGTGGTTTGACTTGTATGATTTACAACAATACAAAATTTGAGGAATTACTATTTTTAAAAACTTACTATTTTTAGATTAAATTACTAAAATTGAAATTAGGGGAACTTTTAATGGGTTTTTGGGGGTCAAATACATTTAGTATAGCTTAGTTGTATATCATCACATTCTCCTCATTCTTAGCTTTCCAATGGTTCAAATGGTGAGTTGATTGGAGCTACAGTGCAAAAGTTATGGCTCCCAAAAGTCCGACCACTAATTAGGGTAGAACCATCACCCGAATTATCACCTAGAATGTTTCCTAGATAATTCCTTCCTCTTTGAGAATAAATGGTCCTCATTGCATCAATATTTTTCATCAAGTGTGGTAGTTGTGTTTTGATTTTATTCTTGATGCATACTTAGAATGGACTATGCTTTTTGGAGTTGTGTAGGGCCTAATTGTTCACTATTTATGTTTGACCATTAATCTATGGATGGGAGGCCATGAACTTATTTAGCTTATTATTTATTGGATTTTGTTTTTGTATTATTTGTGTGGTGAAGGCTACAACATCAGCCATTTTGGATTCCTATGGCTTGACCACCATGAGAATAAATTTCTTGGCACTGATCAGAGAGAGAGATATGGAAGGTGGTACCTCTAGTACCTTATAACACCATGTTCCAAGAGTGAGGGTTATCCTATAATTTCTTGATTCATAGATGCCATGTTTATCATACATGAATAGATGACCAAAAAATACATCATAAACATCCAGATTGACCACATCACATAAGACCTCATCTTGGAAAGGTTTTACTACATATGAGAGAAGACATTGGTGGGTGACATGGAGGTTTCTCCCTAGACTCAACCATCTAATATTGTATGGTTTTGGTTGAGGCTTCATGGACAAATTTATGCTTTTCACAATATTATCAAAGATTAAATTCTTTTGACTCCTATTGTCAAGAATGAAATGTAGAGGCTTACCTTTCACCCATAAGTTAGAATGAAACAACATTTCTTTATCATCTAATTGCCTCTCATGGGTCTATGATGAAGAAAACATGGCATTGAGATCAACATCTACAATCTCTTATTCATCCTCTTCAACTATAGGTTGTGTATGAGGTAGAGCAATAGATGTTGAGGATTGTGACTTAGAAATTAGGCACTTGATGGATTAACATTCTTCTTTGGAGTGAGTGTTTCTATCGCTAATTCGATTTCTACATTCAAAAGATGAATAAAGAAACTAAGGAAATGGGCAAGGCTAGAAGTACCTAGATATAGACTGTGCACCGTAATCCAGATGCTTGTGAGCACCCCTCTTTGGCTGTGGAGGAATGACACCTGCAAAGAAAAAGAACTTGGATAAGAAAATGTTAGATGGATAGGCGGTGGGTTGCCAAGCGAAAGCTTGTTCCCGGAAGTGTGAAAACTTCCTCAAGGGAGGTCAACCCACTGATAACAGACAGATAAAAGACCAAGAAAATACAGGATGCTAGAATACAAAAGTGATAAACAAATTAGAAAGGAAAGAAAAGACAAATGATTACCTGAAAGGAGCTGTCGGGCTGATGACAGTCGCCGAGGTCGGAAATGTCACCAGCGTCAGTTAGGTGATCTGCCGACGTCGGTTGGGGAAGTGACCGGCGTCGGTCGGGGTTGTGGCCTGTGGTCGGGTCTGGTTTGGTTTTGGTCCATGGATGGGTCTGAGACAGAGTTTATGGACGTGCTTGGATGGTTTGGAGAATGGTCTGGGTCTGGTTGGGTGCCCTGTGTAGGGTCTTTTGTTGGCAGGAGGGACGAGGAAGTTGTCTGGGACTAGATTAAAAGGGGGACAGGAAAGAGGAAGATGGACAGGGGACAGGGTCTGAGAAGGCTTTTCAGCCTCTCAAGGGAAGGACACATCAAGTAGAAGACAGTAGATAGGATAGATAACTGAGACTAAATAAAAGAATGGAATAAAATAATGAAATTGCTTACCTTTTGGCTTGCTGACTGAAGAACGGAGGAGCTATTGTTGGAGCCACAGAAGACTTGTTGCAAGAGGAAATCCCTGATCTAGAGTCCCTGCCTCTGTTGCTGCTATTGCACGAGGTCCAGAGAGAAGAGAATCAAATGCCAAAGCACCGAGATGATTCTATTTGCGAGCTCAAGGGTCCAGGGGCTGCAACGGATGCAGAAAGGGGTATTGAAGGCTACCGACACCGGCAGTTTTGCTGACGTCGGCCGAAGGGTTGCCGACATCGGTGGTGGCAGAATGGGGACAGAGGCTAAAAATAGCCTCTGCGCATTCTTGCATGCCGCCGAGCGAGGGTTTGTGGGAAGAACGGTCATGAGGGTACTTAAATGGGCATGGGGGGAAGATAATGAGGATATTTGGCATAATAAATGCTAGGGGGAAGGTGGAGGGATTCAAGGGAGGATCCAAGGTGGCAAGGGTGAGGTGGAAAGGGGGCCACTTAATTAAAATATTTAAGTTATTTTAATCAAATGAATGGAGGGGACTAAGGCCAAGGGTTAGGATAGGGGTTTGAGGTGGACAAGGGGGTGAACCAATGTGTAGACACATTTGTGGTGTCTACATTTGCCCCTTTTTGTCTTGTTGGTTGTTCTTGATGAACTGCAAGACAAAAATAGGAGTTGGTTGCCCCAGGAAAAGGATGAGGTGTTCCCCCCTCAAAGCGATAGTCGAGAGAAGGGAACCAAAGATCGAGTGTCGATTTGACAGAGAGATGGATAGAAGAGTGTGAGCGAAAATGCCGCAATAGTTGTGATTGTGCGTAGTCCACTTCACGGGAGGGTCAGGTCAAATTATCGCATGTCGAGGGTCAAGGAGTGCCAAAATTGAAGTAACTGGGCTCCAGCATTTAGTCGTCTGCTGATCAGGTCACTCAATCTAAGCTGAAGCTCCAAATGGTCATCGTGTTCCAGGTATCCCAGGCTCAGGAAGTGCTCCCAGAAACACGAGAATGCCACAAGTAGTAGGGATCAACTGGCTTGTGATCCTATACTTGTGAAGGGTCAAAAATTAGGGTCTGTGGATAATTCTGCTAACCAGCCGTGAGGTAGCACACACGCAAAAAACAACCAAGGAAACATTGGCTTGGAAGTAGTCGAAGGTCGAAGGAGATATGCATGATCTCCAATGGTCATTGGTCAAGGGGATGGATGGATGAAAGGATGTGGCCGAGCTAACCTCAGAAAACGTCATGTGATCTGAGTGCTACCTACATAGCCCTTGTGTGAAGGGCCTCAGGCCAATGTAGTTCTCCCTAAAAAGGAGGAAGGGTCAGAGAGATTGATTGGTCTTGGTCAAAGTCATAGAAGAGAAGTTTTGTCCATCAAAGAGATGAACATACGGGGGTGGTCGAGCTAACCTCAGAGGACATGGTATCTGAGTGCTACCTACATAGCCCTGGTCATAGGGCCTCAAACCAATGTAGTTCAGACAAAAGGTCTGATTGATCAATGATTGGATGTGGTCAAGTGTCAAAATGATGAGGGTAAGATGATGCTACAGATGTCATATTGGTCGAGAGGCTTTCATCTCTAGCAAGTTTCCATAGTCGTGATGGATGTATGCTAAAAATGAATGGAAGTCTATTTATGCTTTAGCAAGTATTGGTTTATGCTTAACATAAATTGGGTCTGGTCGGTAATTTCCATGTGTATTGGTGTCCATAGAAACTATGTGAAATGGACTAAGATGATGTCAGTTGAAAATGATGAAAATGGCTTGGTTAAAGATGAGTCGACAATTGATGTGGTTAAATGTGACCAAAGTGTAGAGAAAAGATGAAAGGAAAATTGCTCTTTCATTGACAAGGACCAGAAAGGAAGCATAGATAAGGGTTATTAGAACCAAAGCCCCGTTCATGCATTACGTCATTGACCAGTGTGGTGTTAGAACGGTAATCGAATCACTTTGACATTAAAGTGAGCTCGAAGTCCCATGAGCAGGTGATAGGAGGTGGATAGGGTAACCCAGTTTAAGAGCAAGAATAACCTTGCCCCTTTTTATAGGAGACCCTGAGACAACTACAAGCCAAGTCCATGACCTATTTTTTTTTTTTTTCTTTAGAGTCACGGACAAGGCTGTAGAAGTTTAAGGACTCCCTTTCATTAGGGCAAAGCATGCATGCATCATAAAAGGGTTGTAGAGGACTTGTTAAAGGGGAATAGGGTTGAAAGGGATGAGGATTAAGAGGATGAGGATTTCTCAAGGGACGAGCTCAAGTTACGTGTCAAGTAGGCGAGTACTCGACTAACAAAAGAATGGTCAAAGATGCAACGCATTAAGAGGCTCAGGTTCTGGCTGTCCGTCGAGGGAGGACAGACGATAAGTCCTTGACCCATACTTGTGCATGATGATAAAAGGTCCAAGCCAATTGGGGGCGAATTTGCCTCATTTACTTCACTCCATATTGGTCACATGCTGATTCTCTTTGAGGATGAGGTCTCCGATGTTGAAATCTTGTTCTCGCAAATTTTTGTCGTAGGCCCGCTTGATGCGACTTTGGTAGACACGGAGATGATTGAGGGCAGCAAGACGGTGCTCATCGAGTAACTCAAGTTGAGCTAAGCGATCTTGACGAAAGTCATCGTTGGAGAGAATGTCATGCAGGGAGATGCAGAGAGATGGGATCTATACTTTGAGAGGTAAGACAGCCTCTGTTCCATACATGAGGGAGAAGGGAGTAGCACCCGTAGAGGTTTGGATGCTAGTGCGATAGGCCCACAAAGCGAAGGGAATATGAATGTGCCAATCCCTTCCTGTATTGTTGACCACCTTCATGAGAATTTTGGTGAGAATTTTGTTGGAAGCCTCAGCCTGCCCATTTACTTGTGGGTAGTAAGGTGAAGAAAAGCTGAGTTTGATGCCAAATGAGTCACATAGTTTTTAGACAGTCTTGTTTTTGAAGGATTTGCCATTGTCGGTGATGATTTTGTGAGGGACACTGAAACGACAGATGATGTGGCTGCTGATGAAGTCGACAATTTTGTCAGCTTTTGTGGAGACAAGAGGAATGGCTTCCACCCACTTGGTGAAATACTCAGTGGCAGTGATGATGGACTGATGACGAAGGGACAAGTGAGGGTTGATCTCACCGATGAGATCCAAGCCCCACTAAGAGAAAGGCCAAAAATCTTGAGCGACTTGCAAGGCGTGGCTGGGGAGATGAAGCAGGTTAGAGTGCTGCTGACACTTGATGCAGCGCTGAACATAGTCGCTACAGTCTTGATGAAGGGTGGGCCAATAATAACCCAGGCGAAGGATGCGCTTGGCAACCGAGTTTCCACTGAAGTGTCCACCATAAATCCCATCATGGACTTGCTTTATGGCTTGAGAAGCTTCAGTGGAGGTTAGACAACGAAGGAGGAGGCCGTCGAAGCCTCGCTTATAGAGAAGACCTCCTAGCATGGTATAGCGAGCTGTGCGCTTGATGAAATCTCGCTGCGCATTGCTAGAGAGGTTGGGAGGAGTGGCAGAAAGAGACAAGTAATCCATGAGTTGCTTATACCAGTCATCTCGTGGGCTAGAATTGATAGTGTTGATATGGTCGATGTGAGGAGAGATGTATGAAAGCAAAGGTACGCGATGCACTATGACAAAAAGGCGAGATGACAATGATGCAGATGGGATATGCGAAGCAAGAGAAGCCATGGTGTCAGCAAACTTGTTCGTAGAGCGTGGAACAGTCTACAAGAGGTAATGGTCGAAAGATGCCAAAAGAAGGTCAGCATGATTTTTATACCTCTGTAAAACTTCATTTTTATAGAGATATGAACCGTTAACTTGATTAACGATGAGCTGCGAGTCACCGAAGATATTGATAGACTTGATGTGGAGGGAAAGGGCAGTCTAAAGTCCCAAAATTAAGGCCTCGTATTCGGCCATATTATTGGTACAATCAAAGTCAAGTTTAAAAGATAGAGGCATGGGCTCCCCTTCGAGTGGGATGAGGATGACCCTTGCACCCCCACCGAGTTGACATTTGGAGCCATCAAAGAACATGGTCATTTGGTAGACGGTGTCATCGGTGGAAAGGGTAGCGATAGACTCGTCAGGGAACTCACAGTGTGAAGGTTGGTTGTCAGGAAGAGGGGCATCTGCCAGTTGGTTAGCGATGGTTTGCCCCTTGATAGATTTTTGCTAGATGAATTTGAGGTCAAACTCAGCAAGCAGCATGAGCCACCGAGCCATACGTTGATTCTGATATGGCTTGGAGTGCATGTACTTGAGAGGGTCAGTGTGAGTGACGACAAAGGTTTTGTGGTTGAGGAGATAGTGGCAGAGCTTGGTGGTAGAAAAGACTAATGCCAAACAGAGTTTCTCGGTATGAGTATATCGAGTTTCATAGTCGACCAGTGTTCGGCTGATGTAGTAAACCGCTTGCTCACGATGATGCTCGTCTCGGTGCGTGATCATGGCACCTAACGAATGGTTGGTGGCAAAGATATAAAGGTAGAAGGGTTGGTTGTCTTTAGGTGGAATGAGGACTGGTGGAGAGACCAGATAGCTTTTGAGGGCTTTAAAAGCCTCTTGACAGTCCTTATCCCATTTAAAGGAGACGTCCTTCTTAAGGAGGTGATGAAAAGGTTGGCAGCAGTCTGAAAGCTGCAAGATGAAATGGCGAATGGACTGGAGCTTCCCTTGTAGGCTGCGAAGCTGCTTGAGATTGGTCGGGGGTGGCATTTCGAGGATAACACGGATCTTGGCGGGATCTATCTCGATACCACGAAAGGAAACGATGAAGCCGAGAAGCTTGCTTGAGAGGACCCCAAAGACACACTTTTTGGGGTTAAGGTAGACATTGTATTGAAGAAGGTAAGAGAAGATGATTGTGAGAATGGTCAAGTGGTCGCGGCAAAGTTTGGACTTGCCGAGAAGGTCATCCACATAGTCTTCCATGATTTTATGGAGGAGATCATGGAAAATGTAGGTCATGGTGTGTTGATATGTGGCACCAGCATTTTTCAAGCCGAAAGGCATGACTCGATAGCAGAAAGTCCCCCACGGGGTGATAAAGGTAGTCTTCTGCTGATCTTCTAGTGCGATCAGGATTTGATTGTATCCTGAAAATCCGTCCATGAGAGATAGCATCTCATGGCCGGCCATGAGATCATTAAGCTGGTCAATGTTAGGAAGAGGGAAGTCATCTTTGGGACAGGCTAAGTTAAGGTCGCGATAGTCTGTGCAGATCTGAATCCCCCCAGTTGCTTTAGTAACTGGGACGATGTTAGAGACCCACTGTGGATAATCGATGGATTGGATGAAGGAGACAGAAAGAAGGCACTGAAGCTCCTCTTTGACAAGGAGCGCAATGCGAGGATGCATCTTTCAAAGCTTTTGCCTAACAGGCTTAGCCTCTGGTTTGGTGACAATGTTATGGGTAGCAATAGTGGGGTCGATGCCAGGCATGTCGCTGTAAGTCCAGGCAAAGGCCTTGCTATGGTTGGAAAGGAACTGGGCATAGTCAAGCTGCTCCTGAGCGTCTAAAGATTGGCCAATCTTTAAGACGTGAGGAACATCAAAAGAAAAAGGGAGGTTGATGTCAATGATGGATTCATTTAACATAACTTGGGTCTCAGAAGGGAGGAAACGCTGGATGAAAGAGTCATCAGCACCCATGTAGGAAAGGATGGCGTCATCATCAACGCAGTGGACAGTGTGAATGGTTGCTGACTCATCCTCTACCATGCTAGGAAAAATGAGAGGGAGAGACCTGGACACCCCATTGAGCTGATAGGTCAGGGGTTCCAAGCGAATGGTGTTTATGGAAAAAAACTAGGAGGGATGGAAACCACCGACTCCGTAGGTGACGAAGGAGAAATGGGTGAGTTTTTAGGAGATTGGTCAATGGTTGGCTCGGGACAAAGGTCAGAAGGAGCCTGAGTGGGGTCATGATATCCCAAGCCATACCGTTTCTTGGCATCGTGATCATTGAGCGGCTCGATGGGCTGATGGGAGCCCTGCTCATAACGTCCGAAACCAAAACCCTTCCATGCACACCTGTGAAGGTAAGTGTGTGCAAAGGTGGGGTTGCCAAGAAATGAGAAATCAGATGTGAAAGGTTGGGGTGAAGAGAGGGAATTGACGTTGGTAGGAGCTTGATTGAGCCCCCCATAGACAAAGTTGGTTCGGAAGTGAGGAGGACCATAAGGCACGACCATCCCGATCCAATGGTCGTAATTGGGACTGAGGTGAAGGCGTCCATACTCTTGTGGAGTTTGGAACATGTATAGGGTCAACAAGCGATATTCCCCAAGTGATAGTCATTGGAAGATGTCTTCCATGGGGTCTTTGGTTGGCGCTTGAAGGGGAGGGGTGAGGGCGACCGCCGATTGCAAACTGGTCGAAGCTTTCGCAGATGGAGGTGGTGCCAGAGTTGACAGCTTGATGGGAATGAGAACATCGTTGGGACGGTAGGTTGTGTTGCAAGTCTTGAAGGGTGAAGGGTCAGCAGGGATGGTGTGGACTTGCCCGTCATGCTCAAACTTCACACAACGGTGCAGGGTGGAGGGTATACAGGCCATGGCACGGATCCAAGGTCGGCCCAGTAGAAGGTTGTATTGAAACTCTCCTTCGATGATATAGAAGAGCTTCGAGACTGTGCGTGGACCAATGCGAATGTGAAGGATGACTGTGCCAATGGTCGTGGCGGTGGTGTCATTAAAAGAGCGTAAGATCACGTCAGTTTTGGAGATGCAATTCTTGGGAAGAGCCAACTGATCGAAGGCATGGGTAGAGATAATGTTGATGCTAGCGCCGCCATCGATCATAACGCGTTTAATGCATGTCTGATCAACATAGGTAGTGATGAAGAGGGCGGCGTCCTGATCTTCTGTGTTAGATGCAGGAATCTCAGAATCACTGAATGTGATGGAGGCGACAGGAGATAAAGAATGGACGAGGGCAGCGAGTGGTTGGGGTTCCTCGAGTTAGACCTCCGCTGCCTGCAAGGCTTGGATGAGGGCTTGTCGGTGCTGAGGTGAGGTTTGGATAAGGTCATAAAGAGACATCTTTACAGGTGTCTGGTGAAGCTGCTTCAGCATGGAGTCGTGAATTGGCCTAGAAGAGGAAGACGAAGAAGGCTAGGATGCGCCAAGGATAGAAATTTTAGGCTTGGGCACAAGAGGTGGCTTGATGAAGGGATAGGTCCAAGGAATGGCAGCTTTTTCTTTTGCCTTGTCCTTTTGCGACCTAGTGGTTATACGAATAGCATTGATTTCAAAAATAGGAGGTGAAGAAGGGGTCATGTCTTGCTGGTGAGATGTTGATGTGGTAGAAGGGGTTGGATGGGAAGGAGTCAAGGTCTGGTCAAGAGTGTCCTCAAGGAGAAGAGTGTCCTTCTCCATATAGCGGTGGATGACGGCTTTGAGGGTACAACAAGTCTTGGTGTCGTGTTCTGGTGTACGATGATATAAGCAAATTTTTGTGTCGTCGAACCAGAAGGGCTTAGACCTAAGAGGTTGGAAAGGCTTGATGGGGGGAAGGGTTATGTTGGAGGTCTGCAGAAGTTAGTGCAATATCAATGAGTATGAGCCCACTAAGGGGTCCGTGCCAATTGATATGCGCGAGGTTGGTGACTTTTACTTAGGTGAGGTTAGAAGAGGTTTCTGTACCACCTTATGGGTTGATGGTGTGGTGCCTGACGGAGACGGCTCTTTCTTGGTGATTGGTACCACCTTTTTGGGAGAGGGACGACTGGAGGTAGGTAGAGGAAGCAAAGGAGGCAATGAGTTTTGTTTGGAGGCCGGAGTGGGGAGGATGCTAGCCAAGGTCGAAGGATGGGGGCCTAAAATGGATGGCAATGGTGACGGGGAAGGAGGCGTTCACTTCTATGGTCTGGCAGTCTTCTTTGATTTGGTTGGAAGACTGCTACTGGTCGAGGTTTGGCCTAGGTCCACCTTCACTTGTGGGTGAGTGAGGGTGGAGACAGAATGAACGCCAAATGATTTGATGGGCTTAGACGAGATAGATGTAGGTTTTGGTTTTGATGGGTTTGGTTGAGGTTTGAGAGTCTGGTCTTTGTCAAGAGTCTGACGAGATTCTGCCTTGGGAGGATTAGCAGCATGTGATGAGAGGGCGCAGGTATGTTGAAGGGCTTTAAGACGCTCCCACAACACCTGAGGCGTCACTTTCCTCGGAGGGAGAAGCTCAATTTTCTCCACTAACCAGGAAAATGGCTGAGAAGAAGATGTTGATGGTTGCGAGGTTGAAGACAAGATGGGTGTAGTGGTCTTAGACGCATGGTGTGGTGAAGTCATGATAGATTTAGATGAAGATGAAGAGGAGACAGGTTCTTCCCCAGGTGGAGAAGAAACTGGGGAGCGAGGCTCCTCCAGCGGGTAAAGGGCAGGGATGATGGTGCCCTCCACTTGCGGCTGAGGAGTAGGAAGGGTCGGGTCCTCCATAGGCAGCAGAAAGGAGGATGGTGAGATCGGTGGTGCTGGTAAAGCCGAGGCATCCTCCAAGATGAGAGAGGTCGATGGAGAACCAGCTGGGGAGAGGGGTTCGACCACATGTGACAAACTGATTGATGGACTAACCTCTTGAGGTTGATTGGGGACGAAGGGAGAGACCGTATTGACTGTTCGAATATTGTTTTCATGATTGTCGTCAATTAAGGTCTGGACATTATTTTGAGTTGGTGGATGATTGGGGAAAGGTTGTTTGAAGATGTCAATGGCCTAATTAGGAGGTGCATTTGGATTGTCTAAGATGAGATCCCCCTTTTCAAGCATATCTTGGATTATGTTCTTAAAAGTTTTATAGTTTTTCATGTCATGGCCCTTAACACGGTGGAAACTGCAGAAGTCTTGCTTCCTATACCACGCGGGGATGGCACGTGAGGGATCAAATTGTGGAGGAGGTCGGGCTTGAGGGAGATTAAGGGCCCCCTGTTTAACAAGCTTTTCCAGCACAGATGCGTATGATTCTCTGAGAGGAGTATACTGTCGTTGTACATATTTTTTCTAGAATTGGTAAGTGGCACTCTGAGATGTGGATGGCTCAGGCTGATTAGTCGAAGGTGAGGAGGATGAAGGCCTAACGACCACAGTGTTGGCTAAAGCCTTGGATTTAGAGTTGGATGATGATGGCTTAGTAGAAGAAGAGTCATTGGCCTTAGAGTTGGGATTCTTGCTCCGCAACTTGACTTTATTCTCCTCGATGGCACGCAACTCAAGCTTGCGAGCCATCGTGAAGGCCTCGTCAAAAGTGCAGAAGGTTTGAACCCTCAGGGTGGAAGAAATATGTCTGGCACAGGCTTGGGAAAAGAGTTCAATAAGCTCGGCCTGGGGTAAGAAAAAGGAAAGTTGATTGATGAGGCCTCTCCACCGAGCAACGAAGTCAACTATGGACTCGTCCTCGAATTGCCAGATAGAATAGAGGTCCGTGATCGAGACCTTCTTGGTTATGTTGATGGAAAAGTGATCAAGGAAGAGCTGGGCCAATTGTGTGAATGAGAAGAGAGAATGGCTGGAAAGGGAGCTGTACCAGTTGAGCGCAGCACCCAAGAGAGACATAGGAAATGTGTGTAAGAGTAACGCATCATCATGGGCAATGAGGTAATAGGCATGTCTGAATGCCTGCAAGTGTTGCTGTGGGTATTCCTTGCTTTGAAAGTGAGAAAACTTCGAAAGCTCCCACTAGCTAGGATATGGTCTGATTGGGACAGAAGGATGAATGGGCTCGTTGCAGATCTGCTCGTATGAGAGAGTGTTGTGCGATTCGGAAACAGAGGTCTCTAGACTGGTCATCTTGTCCATCAGCATTTTGATGATGTTTGCTGATGGATTGACGGGTGGCACGCCCCCTAAGTTGTAGGGTGCTTAGAAGAGGCTAGGGGAGGCATATGATGTAGTCAGTTGCCCCTGTAAAGGTGCAACATAGGGGTAACTAGTCGTAGGGATAGATGAAGAGGCTAAAGGTGGTTGGGTAGAAGGCATAGCTAGGCCCGATATTGCTATGAGAGGTTGGACTGTGGTAACGGGGGCCAATGGATAAGAAGCCACCCTGGTGTTGATAGGGGCCAGGGTAGGCAGAATAGAGACGACAAGGTTCTGAAAAGGAGTGGATAGCGGTTGAGCGGGTTGAGGTTGACAGGGGGCCAGAACCCCAGTGGAAGTGGGCCCAATGATAGAGGGAGAGGCCACACCTAGAGGATTGGTCAAAGTCTGGTCAGCGGTCGAAGCGATGGCTTGAGTGTCCAAAGGTTGGACTACAGATGTTGTCGATACAGCTGTAGTTATGGCAAGGGAGGTTGGCATTCTGTAGATTGGATTGCCCAAGGAGTCTCACGTTCGGCTATGTGCGAGATAATGTTGCAAGGCCTTGACGTTGAGGTCCAAGAATCATTCGAAATCTTGGTCCCCTTCTTGGACAATAGGAGTCTACGGCGGGGTTGGATAGGTAGGAGTTCTTTCGGTCTCCGAGTTGAACTCCATTGTAGGCTCGGTCACGGATGGGGTAGACGGAAGTGGTTGGTGGCTGGCGTGGTTGACAAGAGCCTTAGCTTGGCTACGAGTCAAAACCATGCAAGGCAAAGAAGGTTCAGGTTTCAGGAACTGTGTTGTTTAGTTTCAGAAAACCAAGATGGAGTCTTTGACAGAGAAGGGATAGGTTTTAGGCTGTTGGTTTTGAAAAAAAGGACAGTGATAGAGACTGACGTCGGTTAAAAAAACCAATGTCGGTAAGAGATATGGCCGACGTCGATCAGATAACTGATGTCGATAATAGAGGAAAGCCGACGTCGGTGACAGAATCGATGCCGGTGACTGTGTTTTCCAGAGAACCAAAAGATTTGAAGATTCTTGGAAAAACAATGAAGAAAGCATCCTCACTCACTCAAACAAATAGATGAGAAGAGGAAAATAGAGAGAGACAGACAAGCCTAAGCGATAAATCCTAGGAATTAACTTTAGAAGCTGTGGCTTATGCCTTAGATGAATGTTTTGGGAGATTGGCTGTCAAGAAGGTCCTAGAAGAAGCAGTCTAGAGCTGGTTTTAGGTCTTGTTTTAGGTGCTCAAAAATCTGTGTTAGGGTCTGGTACGTGGCCTGGTGCTAAGGAGCAAGCTCCCCTCACTTCACGATTCCAGTGGTTAGCTGGTCTCACTTAGCCAAGATATACCTCACCTAGAGTTTATCCTCTGCCAGAGAACGGAGTGGGCTTCCCCCTTGGTGATGAAATCCAAGTAGGGTCACCGGGACGGGTAAGGTATCTGCTGGGGGATAAAATCCCAGTCGGGCCTTGTCTCAAGTAAGTTTTATGTTCGTTTTAGTGCATGTGGTTTGGTAGTGTAACATCAAGTGTCTACGATTTATTCAATATGCATCTAAGTTACTAGATGTGGACTAAGAAGATGCAAGCACAAGCAGAAATGAATGCAAAGTGTTTTAATGCCCAAGTCGAAATGTGATGTTTGTTATGAAGACAAGTTTGAGAAAAGGTTGAGAGTATGATGTTTAGACTAGTCTAGAAAGTGCAAGAAAGAAAGATTCTTTTTAATTTCCTGCTTATAGTGTCATTGAGAAGAAAATAAGGAGGAGGAAAGGTAAGAACCTAATGCTCCTAAATGAATGAAGAAGAAAAGGAACCCAGGAGGAACCTAGGGTCCCACCGGGCATGCCAGAATGTTTCTATCGCTAATTCACTTTCTACATTCAAAAGATGAATAAAGAAACTAAGGAAATGGGCAAGGCTAGAAGTACCTGGATATAGACTGCGCACCGTAATCCAGACGCTTGTGAGCACCCCTCTTTGGCTGTGGAGGAATGACACCTACAAAGAAAAAGAACTTGGACAAGAAAATGTTAGATGGATAGGCGGTGGGTTGCCAAGCGAAAGCTTGTTCCCGGAAGTGTGAAAACTTCCTCAAGGGAGGTCAACCCACTGATAACAGACAGATAAAAGACCAAGAAAATATAGGATGCCAGAATACAGAAGTGATAAACAAATTAGAAAGGAAAGAAAAGACAAATGATTACCTGAAAGGAGCTGTCGGGCTGATGACAGTCACCGAGGTCGGAAATGTCACCGGCGTCGGTTATCCTACTGACATCGGTTGGGGAAGTGACCGGCGTCGATCGAGGTTGTGGCCTGTGGTCGGGTCTGGTTTGGTTTTGGTCCGTGGATGGGTCTGAGACAGAGTTTATGGACGTGCTTGGATGGTTTGGAGAATGGTCTAGGTCTGGTTGGGTGCCCTGTGCAGGGTCTTTTGTTGGCAGGAGGGACGAGGAAGTTGTCTGGGACTAGATTAAAAGGGGGACAGGAAAGAGGAAGATGGACAGGGGACAGGGTCTGAGAAGGCTTTTCAGCCTCTCAAGGGAAGGACACAGCAAGTAGAAGATAGTAGATAGGATAGATAACTGAGACTAAATGAAAGAATGGAATAAAATAATGAAATTGCTTACCTTTTGGCTTGCTGACTAAAGAACGGAGGAGCTGTTGTTGGAGCCACGGAAGACTTGTTACAAGAGGAAATCCCTGATCTAAAGTCCCTGCCTCTGTTGCTACTGTTGCATGAGGTCCAGAGAGAAGAGAGTTGAATGCCAAAGCGCCGAGATGATTCTGTTTGCAAGCTCAAGGGTCTAGGGGCTGCAACGGATGCAGAAAGGGGTATTGAAGGCTGCCAATGCCAGTAGTTTCACCGACGTTGACCGAAGGGTTGCCGACGTCGGCGGTGGTAGAATGGGGACAGAGGCTAAAAATAGCCTCTGCGCATTCTTGCACGCCGCCGAGCGAGGGTTTGTGGGAAGAACGGTCATGAGGGTGCTTAAATGGGCGTGGGGGGAAGATAATGAAGATATTTTGCATAATAAATGCTAGGGGGAAGGTGGAGGGATTCAAGGGAGGATCCAAGGTGGCAAGGGTGAGGTGGAAAGGGGGCCACTTAATTAAAATATTTAAGTTATTTTAATCAAATGAATGGAGGGGACTAAGGCCAAGGGTTAGGATAGGGGTTTGAGGTGGACAAGGGGGGAAAACCAAGGTGTAGACACATTTGTGGTGTCTACAGTGAGTTCTAGATTTGTGATAATCACACCATTTCTTAGTCTTTCCTTCCTTTTTCTTCTAATTTTGACCTCGTGTTTGACCTTCTTTATCATGTTTCTATTTTAAAGGCTAACTCATCATATTCATTCTTCCATGCTTCTACTCAATCTTCACTATGAACTTGTATGCCTCACCAAGGGTTTCCAAATTGAAGAGTTCCATTTATTTCCATATATACTATTGTATTCCACCATGATATTTGAGAACTTTTTTTTCTCACTTTATTGGATGCCCGATCTCATAGATAGAGAATGAAAGATGTCAGTGTAATCTTGACCAGACTATTCCTTACCTTGGCAAAGCTATTGCCACTCTATATATAGATCATCATGTGCTCTAATGGGGTAGTATTCTTCCTTTACAACTTCTATGAAATCATTTTAGGTATGTTCTACCTCAAGGACAATATCATCTACACTTAATCTCTTTTTATACACTTCCCACCAATTTTTGATAGATAATGATACTTTCAAAAGAGCAAATGTGATCTTCTCTTTATTGGTGAATTTATTTACATAAAAATAATATGACAATTGATTCAACCAATTTTCTATTACATCAACATTGATTTTTCCTTAAAATGTAGGGATATCAAAATTCCCCTGAACCTTGAAGGGTGTTGGGACACTGAAACAATGTGGGGTTACAGATGAGGAGCCAGAATTTCCCATGAAAATTTATTAGAGAATTTGGGTGAATTATTGTATCATCTATGCTTATTATTGTTGGAGGGCTTCATTCACCATTTTCTTGAAAATATCTAATGTCTCAGTGTTGTCTTCCATTTGAAGTCATTTACAAAGAATAGGTGGACAGTCTATTGGTTCTATTTTCCACCCAAGCTTCCTATAATTTGACCTCATCCTTGGGATCATACACTCTAAAGATAAACTCCTCTGATACCACTAATCCAAAACTCAGAAGTTTTGGTTGAAATAAATTCAAATAAGAACAACATAATAAAAATAATTCTATCTCTGAGAAGAGATATTTTATTCATAAAAATTTGTAGATCCAAACATATGCTTATCTCTAAGAGATGTCTAATTTCTATTTTAGATTACATCTTCATTTATACACATTTTGAATGTAGGAGGAGGATATGGAAGGTAACCAATCTTGAGGGAGATTAAGTGGTTTGACTTCAACGATTTACAATAATATAGAATTCAAGGAATTACTATTTTTAGAAACTCGCTATTTTTAGACTACACTACTAAAATTGAAATTTGGAGAACTTTCATTGGGTTTTTAAGGGTAAAAATAAATTTATCAAAGCTCAATGCCATCTCATCATGTTCTCATTCTTAACTTTCCAATGATTCAAATGGTGAGTCAATTGGAGCTACAGTGCAAATGTTATGGCTCCCAGAAGTCTTGCCACCAATTGGGGTAGAACCATCACCTAAATTGTCACTTAGAATGTTGTCCAGATCATTCCTTCCTTATTGAGAAGAAATGGTCCCCATTTCATCAATATTTTTCATCAAGTGTGGTAGTTGTATTTTGATTTGATTCTTGATGCACACTTGGAATAGACTATGCTTTATGGAGTTGTGTAGGGCCTGATTGTTCACCATTTCTATCTAACCATTAATCTATGGATGAGAGGCCATGAACCTCAACTTTTTATTTATTGGCTTTTATTATTTTAGTATTTGTGTATTCAAGGCTGTAACATCATCCCTTTAGGATTCCTGTGGCTTGACCACCATGACAACAAATTTTTTGACACTAATCAAAGAGAGAGATGTGGAAGGTGGTACCTATTGTAACCTATAACACCATGTTCCAAGAGTAAGGGTGATCCTTCAAGTTCTTGATTCATATATGCCATGTTCATCATACATGAATGACTGAATAAAGATTACATCATAAACATCTAGATTGACCACATCACATAAGACCTAATTTTGAAAAGGTTTTATTGCATATGAGAGAAGAAATTGGTAGGTGACACGGAGGTTTCTCCTTGGACTCAACCATCCAATACTATATGGCTTTGAATGAGGCTTCATGGACAAATTTAGGATTTTCACAACATTAGTAGAGATTAAATTATTTTGACTCCCACTATCAAGAATGAAATGTAGAGGCTTACCTTTCACCTATAACTTAGAATGAAACAACCTTTCCTTGTTATCTGACCACTCCTCATGGGTTTGTGATGAAGCAACTATGGCATCAGGCTCAACATCTACAATCTCTTCTTCATCCTCTTCAATTGTAGGTTGTGTATGAGGTAGAGCAGTAGATGTTGAGGATTGTGACTCAGAATGCAGGGACTTGATGGTTTGACATTATTCTTTGGAGTGGGTTCCAAATTTGTGATAATCACACAATTTCCCAATCTTTCCTTCCTTTTGCTTCTAATTTTGGCCTCATGTTTAACCTTCTTTGTCACTTTTCCATTTTGAAGGCTGACTCTTCGTATTCATTCTTCCATGTTTCTGCTCAATTTTCACTACAAACTTGTATGCCTCACCGGAGGTTTCCAAATTTAAGAGTTCCATTTCTCCCCATATATACCATTCTAGTTCACCATGATATTTGATAACTTTGTGTTTCTCACATTCTTAGATGCCCAATCTCATAGATAGAGAATGAAAAATGTTAGTGTAATCTTGAATAGATGGTTCCTTACCTTGGAAAAGTTATTGTCACTCTATATATAGATTGTCATATGATCTAATAGGGTAGTATTCTTCCTTTACAACTTCTATGAAATCATCTCAGGGAGGTTCTACCTCAAGACCAATATCATCTACACTGAATCTCTTTTTGTACACTTCCTACCAATTTTTGATAGGCAATGATGCTTTCAAAAGAGCAAAAGTGATCTTCTCTTTATCAGTAAATTTATTTATAAAAAAATAAGATGAAAATTGATCCAACCAATTTTCTACTACATCAGCATTGATTTTGCCTTCAAATGTAGGGATATCAAAATTCACCTGAACCTTGAAGGGTGTTAGGGCACTAAAAGGATGTGGAGTTTCAAATAAGGAGCCAAAATTTCCCATCAAAATTTGTTAGAGAATTTGGGTGAATTTTTGTAGAATCTACACTTACTATTGTTGGAGGGCTTCATTCACCATTTCCTTGAAAGGATCATATGTCTCAATGTTGTCCACCATTTGAAGTTGTTTGTAGTAAATAGGTAGATAGTCTATTGGTTCTATTTTCTACCCTAGCTTCCTATAATATGACCTCATCATCAGGATCATACACTATAAAGACAAACCACTTTGATACCATTGATCCAAAACTTAGAAGCTTTGGTTGAAATAAATTCAAGAAATAATAACACAATAACAATAATATTATCTCTGAGAAGAGATGTTTTATTCATAAAAATTTATAGATCTAAACATATGCTTATCTCTGAGAAGAGACTTTGATTTTCATTTTATTTTACATCTTCATTTATACACATTTTGTAGGTAAGAGGAGGATATGTAAGGTCACCAATCTCAAGGGATATTAAGTGGTTCAACTTCCATGATTTACAATAATATAGAATTTGAGAAATTACTATTTTTAGAAACTTAATATTTTTAGACTACACTTTTAAAATTGAAATTTGGGGCACTTCCATTATTTTTTCAAGGGTAAAAATCCATTGATGAAATATTAATACCATCTCATCATTTTCTCCTCATTCTTATATTTCTAACGATTCAAACGATGAGTCGATTGGAGTTACAGTGCAAAAGTTATGGTTCCTAGAAGTCCTACCACCAATTGGGATAGAACCATCACCTAAATTATCACTTGGATCATTCCTTCCTCTTTGATACGAAATGGTCCCCATTGTATTAATATTTTTCATTAAGTGTAGTAGTTGTGTTTTTATTTGATTCCTAATGCATACTTAGAATGGACTATGCATTGTGGAGTTGTATAGGGCCCGATTATTCACCATTTCTATCTAACCATTAATCTATAGATGGGAGGCCATGAAATTATTCATCTTGTTATTTATTGGTTTCTATTTTTTTATTTTCTATGTAGTTAAGGTTACAACATCAACCCTTTTGGATTCTTTTGGCTTGACCACCATGAGAACAAATTTTTTGGCACTAATTAGAGAGAGAGATGTGGAAGGTGGTACCTCTGGTACCCTATAGCACCATGTTCCAAAGTGAGGGTGATCCTTTGAGTTCTTGATTCATAAATTCCATGTCAATCATACATGAATGGTTGACCAAAGAGTACATCAAAAACATCTAGATTGACCACAGCATGTAAGACCTCATCTTGGAAAGGTTTTATTGCATATGAGAGAAGACATTGGTGGGTGACACAGAGGTTTCTCCCTGGACTCAAACATCCAATACTATATGAATTTGGGTGAGGCTTCATGGACAAATTTAATATTTTTACAACATTAGCAGAGATTAAATTCTTTTTACTCCCACTATCAAGAATGAAATGTAGAGGCTTACCTTTCAACCATAATGTAGAATGAAACAACCTTTCCTTGTCATCTGGCCACTCTTCATGGGTCTGTGATGAATCAACTATGGCATCAGGCTCAGCATCTACAATCTCTTCTTCATCCTCTTCAACTATAGGTTGTGTATGAGATAGAGTAGTAGGTGTTGAGGATTGTGAATTAGAAAGTAGGGACTTGATGGCTCAACATTATTATTTGGAGTGAGTTCCAAATTTGTGATAATCATGCCATTTCCTAATCTTTTCTTCCTTTTGATTCCAATTATGGCCTCATGTTTGACCTTATTTGTCACTTTTCCATTCTAAAGGTTGGCTTTTCTTATTAATTCTTCTATGCTTCTACTCAATCTTCATTGAAAACTTATACACTTCACTGAGGGTTTCTAAAGTGAAGAGTTCCATTTCTCCCCATATATACCATTGTAGTCCACCATGATATTTGAGAACTTTCTATTTCTCACTTTCTTGGATGCCCAATCTCATAGATAGAGAATGAAAAATGTCAATGTAATATTTAATAGATTATTTCTTACCTTGGAAAATTTGTTTCCACTCTATATACAGATCATCATATGCTATAATGGGGTAGTATTCTTCCTTTACAGCTTCTATGAAATCATCCCAAGTAGGTTCTACCTAAAGGCCAATATTATCTACACTGAATCTGTTTTTGTATACTTTCCACCAATTTTGTATAGGCAATGATGCTTTCAAAAGAGTAAAAGTGATCTTCTCTTTATTGGTGAATTTATTTATAAAAAAATATGATGTAGATTGATCCAACCAATTTTCTACTACATCAGAATTAATTTTTCCTTCAAATGTATGGATATCAAAATTCACCTAAATCTTGAAGGGTGTTGGGGCACTGAAAGGATGTGTGGTTGTAGATGAGGAGCTAAAATTTTCCATCAGAATTTGTTGGAGAATTCAGGTGAATTATTGTAGCATCTACACTTATTATTTTTAGAGGGATTCATTCACCATTTCCTTGAAAAGAATAGATATCTCAATGTTGTCTATCATGTGAATTCATTTAGAGTGAATAGGTAGATAGTCTATTGGTTCTATTTTCCACCCAAGCTTCATATAATCTAACTTCATCCTTTAGATCATACACTCGAAAGACAAACCACTCTGATACCACTGATCTAAAACTCAGAAGCTTTGGTTGAAATAAATTCAATAAATAATAAAAACATAATAATAATAATTCTATCTCTAAGAAGAGATGTTTTATTCATAAAAATTTGTAAATCCAAACATATGCTTATCTATAAGAAGAGATGTCTAATTTCTATTTCAGATTACATCTTCATTTATACACATTTTGAATGTAGGAGGAGGATATGAAAGGTAACCAATCTCAAGGGAGATTAAGAGAGAATATTTGGTTGAAATAAATTGAAAAAATAAGAACACAATAACAATAATGCTATCTCTGAGAAGAGATGTTTTATTCATAAAAAAATTTAGATCCAAACATATGCTTATATCTAAGAAGAGATGTTTGATTTCTATTTTAGGTTACATCTTCATTTATACACATTTTAAAGGTAGGATAAGGATGTATAAGATCATCGATATCAATGGATATTAATTGTTTCAACTTTGATGATCTACAATAATACATAATTTAAATACTATTTTTAGAAACTTACTATTTTTAGATTGCACTTCTAAAATTGAAATTTATGGAACTTCTATTGGGTTTTCAGGGGTCACAATCCATTGATCAAATATTAATTTTATCTCATCATGTTCTCCTCATTCTTAGCTTTCCAATGGTGAGTCGATTGGACCTACGGTGAAAAAGTTATGGCTCCCTAAAGTCCTACCACCAATTGGGGTAAGAGCATCACCCAAATTGTCACTTGGAATGTTTCCCTAATCATTCCTTCCTCCTTGAGAAGCAATGGTTTCTATTGCATCAATATTTGTCATCAAGTGTGGCAGTTGTGTTTTAATTTGATTCCTATTGCATACTTGGAATGGACTATGCTTTGTGGAGTTGTGTAGGGCCTGATTGTTCACCATTTCTATCTAACTATTAATCTATGAATGGGAGGCCATGAACTTATTTAGATTATTATTTATTGGCTTCTATTTTTATATTTTTTGTGTAGTCAAGGCTGCAACATCATCCCTTTTGGATTCCTATGGCCTGACCACCATGAGAACAAATGTCTTGGCACTAATCAGAGAGAGAGATGTGGAAGGTGGTACCCCTGGTACCCTATAACACCATGTTCTAAGAGTGAGGGTGATCCTTTGAGTTATTGATTCATATATGTCATGTCTATCATACATGAATTGTTAACCAAAGATTACATCGCAAACATCCAAAATTGACCATATCACATAAGACCTCATCTTGGAAAGGTTGTATTGCATATGAGAGAAGACATTGGTGGGTAACATGGAGGTTTCTCCATAGACTCAACCATCTAATACTGTATGGCTTTGGGTGAGACTTCATGGACAAATTTAGGATTTTCATAACATTAGTAGAGATTAAATTCTTTTGACTCCCACTATCAAGAATAAAATACAGAGGCTTACCTTTCACCCATAAATTAAATTGAAACACCTTTTCCTTATCATTTAGCCACTCCTTATGGGTCTATGATGAAGCCACTATGGCATCGAGCTCATCATCTACAATCTCTTCTTCATCCTCTTCAACTATAGGTTATGTATGATGTAGAGCAGTAGATGTTGAGGATTATGACACAAAAATCAAGGACTTGATGACTTGACATTTTTCTTTGGAGTGTGTTCTAGATTTGTAAAAATCACACCATTTTTTAGTCTTTCCTTCCTTTTACATCCAATTTTGGCCTCATATTTGACCTTTTTATCACTTCTCCATTTTGAAGGCTGACTCTTCATATTCATTCTTCCATGCTTCTGCTCAATCTTCACTATGAACTTGTACGTCTCATCGAGGGTTTTTAGATTGAAGAGTTTTGTTTCTCCCCATATATACCATTATTGTCTACCATGATATTTGAGAACTTTGTGATTTTCACTTTTTTGGATGCCTAATCTCATAGATAGAGAATAAAAAATGTCAAGGTAATCTTGAATAGACTATTCCTTACCTTGGTGAAGTTGTTACCACTCTATATATAGATCATCATATGCTCCAATGGGGTAGTATTCTTCCTTTATAGATTTTATGAAATCATCCTAGGTAGGTTCTACCTCAAGGCCAATATCATCTACACTGAATCTCATTTTGTATACTTCCCACCAATTTTTGATAGGCAATGATGCTTTCAAAAAAGCAAAAGTGATCTTCTCTTTATCAGTGAAT
Source organism: Torreya grandis (assembly GCA_037957365.1). NCBI lineage: Eukaryota > Viridiplantae > Streptophyta > Pinopsida > Cupressales > Taxaceae > Torreya > Torreya grandis. The sequence continues at coordinate 2,909,545 of JARHVA010001626.1, forward strand.
TTATTTACATAAAAATAAGATGACAATTGATCCAACAAATTTTCTACTACATCAAGATTGATTTTGCATTTAAATTTAGGGATATCAAAATTCACTTGAACTTTGAAGGATGATGGGGCATTGAAAGGATGTGGGGTTGCAAATGAGGAGCTAGAATTTTCCATCAAAATTTTTTGGAGAATTTGGGTGAATTATTGTAGAATTTATGCTTATTATTATTTGAGGGATTCATTCACCATTTCCTTGAAAGGATTATATGTCTTAGTGTTGTCAACCATTTGAAGTGGTTTGCAGTGAATACGTGGATAGTTTACTAGTTCTATTTTCCATTCAAGCTTCTCATAATCTGACCTCTTACTCAAGATCATACACTCTAAAGACAAACTACTCTAATACCACTAATCCAAAACTTAGAATCTTTGGTTGAAATAGATTGAAGAAATAATAACAACACAATAACAATAATGCTATCTCTGAGAATAGATGTTTTATTCATAAAAATTTGTAGATCCAAACATATGCTTATCTCTGAAAAGAGATTTTGGATTTCCATTTCAAGTTACATCTTCATTTATACACATTTTGAAGGTAGGAGGAGGATGTATAAGCTCACCAATCTTGAGGGAGATTAAGTGGTTTGACTTCCATGATTTACAACAATACAGGATTCAAGTTTTAAAAACTTACTATTTTTAGACTGCACTACTATAATTGAAATTTGAGGCACTTCTATTGGGTTTTTAAAGGTCAAAATATATTTAGAGGATCTCAATTCCATCACATCACATTCTCCTCATTTCTATCTTTTCAATAGTTTAAACGGTGAGTCGATTGGAGCTATGGTGCAAGAGTTATGGCTCCCAAAAGTCCTACCACCAACTAGGGTAGAACCATCACCTGAATTGTTACCTACAATGTTGCTCAGATAATTCATTCCTCCTTGAGAAGCAATGGTCCCCATTACATCAAGATTTGTCATCAAGTGTGGTAGTTATGTTTTGATTTGATTCTTGATGCATACTTGGAATGGACTGTGATTTGTGAAGTTGTGTAGGGCCTAATTGTTCACCATTTCTATCTAACCATTAATCTATGGATGAGAGGCCATGAAATTATTCATCTTATTATCTATTGGCTTCTATTGTTTTATTATTTGTGTAGTCAAGGCTATAACATCAGCCCTTTTGGATTCTTGTGGCTTGACCACCATGAAAACAAATTTCTTGGCACTAATCATAGAGAGAGATGTGGAAGGTGGTCCTCTAGTACCCTATAGTACCATGTTCTAAGAGTGAGGGTGATCCTTCAATTTCTTAATTCATAGATGACATATCAATCATACATGAATGGCTAACCAAAGAGTACATCCTAAACATCCATATTGACCACATCACATAAGACCTCATCTTGGAAAGGTTTTTTTGCATATAAGAGAAGACATTGGTGGGTGATACGGAGGTTTCTCCTTAGACTCAAACATCCAATACTGTATGGCTTTAGGTGAGGCTTCATTGACAAATTTAGGATTTTCACAACATTAGCAGAGACTAAATTTTTTTGACTCCCACTATCAAGAATGAAATGCAGAGGCTTACCTTTCACCCATAACTTATAATGAAACAACTTTTCCTTGTCATCTAGTCACTCCTCATGGGTATATGATGAAACAACTATGGCATCGGGCTCAACATCTACTATCTCTTCTTCATCCTCTCTAACTACAGGTTGTGTATGAGGTAGAGTAGTAGATGATGGTATTATGACTCAAAAAGTAGGGACTTGAAGGCTTAACATTATTCTTTGGAGTGAGTTCTAGATTTGTGATAATCACATCATTTCCCAGTCTTTCCTTCTTTTTGCTTCCAATTTTGGCCTCTTGTTTGACCTTCTTTGTCACTTTTCCATTTTGAAGGTTGATTCTTCATATTCATTCTTCCATGCTTCTACTCAATCTTCATTGTGAACTTGTACACCTCACCAAGGGTTTTCAAATTTAAGAGTTACTTTTCTCCTCATATATACCATTATAGTCCACCATGATATTTGAGAGCTTTCTGTTGATCACTTTCTTGGATGCCCAATCTCATGGATAGAGAATGAAAAATGTCAGTGTAATCTTGAACTCCTTACCTTGGAAAAGTTGTTGCCATTCTATATACAAATCATCATATACTCCAATGGGGTATTATTCTTCCTTTATAGCTTCTATGAAATCATCCTAGGTAGGTTTTACCTGAAGGCCAATATCATCTGCACTAAATCTCTTTTTGTACACTTCTTACCAATTTTTGATAGGCAATGATGTTTTTAAAAGAGCAAAAAGTGATTTTCTCTTTATCAGTGAATTTATTTATAAAAAAAATAAAATAATAATTGATCTAACTAATTTTATACTACATTAGCATTGATTTTGCCTTCAAATGTAGGGATATCAAATTTCACCTAAACCTTGAAGGGTGTTGGGGCACTAAAAGCATGTGGGGTTTTAGATGAGGAGCCAAAATTTTTGATCAAAATTTGCTGGAGAATTTAGGTGAATTGTTTTACCATCTACACTTGTTTTTGGAGGGCTTCATTTACCATTTCCTTGAAATGAGTGGATGTATCAGTGTTGTCCACCATTTGAAGTTGTTTAGAGAGAATAGGTAGATAGTCTGCTAGTTCTATTTTCCACCAAAGCTACCTATAATCTGACCTCATGCTCAGGATCATACACTCTAAAGAGAAACCACTCTGATACCACTAATCCAAAACTTAGAAGCTTTGGTTGAAATAAATTTAAGAAATAAGAATAACATAATAACAATAATGCTATCTCTGAGAAGATATGTTTTATTCATAAAAATTTGTAGATCCAAACATATGCTTATTTCTGAGAAGAGATGTCTGATTTTTATTTCAGGTTACATCTTAATTTATACACATTTTTAAGGTAGGAGGAGGATGCAGTTGCTCTTGTATTTACAACATCTTAGCTTCCACTTTGAATTCATCTTATTTTTCATTTTGAGAGATTGGATCATGATCTTATTTGACATTGAGTATTTCAATGATGATGTTCTCCTCATTGTCATGTAATACTCTTTCATATTCATATACATCAGCTATAACTTCTTCACTTTCCTCATAATAGAGAGGCTCTTTTTCAAGAATTGGCATGGTAAACACCTACAAATGCTCAAGAAGATGAGAAAGGTCCAAAGGAGTTACCATGGATACTTGATTATGTTCATGGGGAAGCTCAACCTTAATCACCTTCACCTCATCTTTGTAATGCACTATTTCTTAAATAACTTTCCATGAAGGAAATTCCTTGGGCTTTTGAGGAGAAAGGAGTGGAGACTAAATGACCTCTTACTTTCTCTTGATTTTAACATCTTGACTTATGCCTCAATGCTCTTCTTTCTCCCTAGACTATTGTATCTATTTCTAAGTCATGAACTTGGGCTTAGGAACTTCTTATTTTCTACTTATTATAGCCATGGGTATAAAACAAGGATTTTTTTGCTGATATTGCATTATCTTTACAACTACCATTGATTTTTAAAGATGATGATTTGCAAGCTCAACTTGCTTGGCTAAGTGAGCCTTAAAGTCATGAACTAACTCACTAGATATGTCTCCCTACAAAACTAAAGATGAATATTCCTATATGATTTACTATGAAACATGAGAATTATCCCTCTCAAAACATATTTGTTAAATATTCTGAGGTCTCTCTTGGATAGATTTCCAAGTAGGAAAGCTAGGAAAGGTTTTAATTGAATATTGAGGGTTACAATATACTCAAGATTTTTTTTGAAAATGGGGCCCAAGAAAGGAAGAGGCTGAAAGGTAAAATGCTAGAAGGTGATCAAGAATTACTAGTTATGTCGAGCGAGTCCAACAAAAATCTAATCTAAAGATAAACTAATCCAAAAAAAATGTGGATTTTGATCCATGGTTCTTGTCGACTCATAGTGACATCCACCTAAAAAGGAGAGAACCAAAAACTATAGTGTGTAGACCAGTCAAGGAAAAATTTCAAAATAGGAGAAAGGCTTGGTAACCTACAATTTTTGAAGATCCACCTACAAAGGTGCCCACTCTTCCTCCCTGAGTTGGGTCTTCTTCCTAAGAGCCTTAAAGGCTTTATCCAAATCAATAATCTCCTTGAAGGAGATTCTTTCCAAACGCTGAATAACTACCATAATTTTGAATTCAATCTGGGTAAGTGGTTGTAATATATTCTCCACTTTAAAGACACTAGGTGACTAATTTAGATCCATAAAAATGATCTAGTCCTTTTGCTTTTATTCTAGCAATGATTTGATATGGTCTTTGGGGAGGATTCTATTATCTACCAAGAAATGGGAGGGGATTCCTAGTTGGACTAGTTATTCAATGTGCCTCTGCCTATCTTAGACCACCTAGTCTAAATCATTAAGGAATACCTTATACTTGTTGGCTACCTTATTGTATCTTAGAACCTCATTAACATTTTCCTATGGTTGGCCACCCTTGTTGCCAATAGAGTCTCATATAAAGTGTTGTAGAGATTTTGGATGAGGAGTTATGAATTTAAGACCTTGAGAGCCACAAAGGAGATAACCTGATCAATGGACAAGCTCATTTGCGAGCTCAAATTCTATGAATCTATGATGAAGGTGAGGGTTGGCTTCATGTTTATAGTCCTAACCTTTATCCTCTCCTAGTAATATTTGTATAGATGTTAGACCATAGGGAGGATTTCTATGGCCTATGGATGGGAAACAAAGTCATTCTTTAGTTTCTCAATTTCTTGGTCCTTGATTGAGGATTAATACAATGCTTATCATTATAATTTTTGAAAAGCTTAATTAGAATCTGAGAGCTTTTAACAAGTTTGTGCTAGTTCAGTCTCTCTTTTCTATAGCTTTATTGGAGACCACTCACATATTGGATTCCACCTAAAATATATCACTAGAGATGTGGCTCTAAATTTCGGATCTTGCTTTATTAAGCTCTATATCTTTTGTTTTAGCCTTAGTAGTGAGGTGGTCAATTGTAGCCTTCACCTTGGTGAGTTACAACTTGGTCTTTTCTAGTTATCGAGTTACCTTAATGTAGTTTGTAGTTATAGAATTCTATGTTTCCTCTATCAACTTGACCCTATTAGTGGGTCTATCTTGGTTGAGATTGAGTCTGATAGATTGTATGGTATAGTCCTTTAACTACATCTATTCTTTGGTCTTGATTATTTGAGGGTCTAGATGAGAAATCATGAGAGATTATTGTGTGAGGTCATATAATGACTACATGTGAGTCTATGTAGGGGTCCTAGCCTAATTTCCCATTTTATTCTCCATTTAGGCCTCATGGACCCTTCTTACCACATCCATCTATTAATAGTACTAATCTAGTGCTTGAATTCTCTCCCCTATGACAATGTGAATGGAATGGTCACTTTTTGTTGTGAAGTAGTATACCTTATCCTTGTAGAGGTGAGTGAATGGAGGGTGAGGGTAGAAGGTCAGAAAGGTGGGAATCTATGGGTTGGGTGAATGGTGACTCTGTCATGACATAGGATGAGGTGGATAATTAAGGTAGAGGGGTTATAAAAGGCATGAAGGAAGAGATTGGGATCATAGAAGAAAGTAATGAGAGCTTGGTTGTGGGATGAGTAGATGAAGAGGAAAGTGGGGCCAAAGAAGTAATTGGTTGGGTAGTAGATAATGTTACAACTTAATTCAAGATGGTGTATAGAGACATGAGGGAAATGAAGGAGGTGGTGGTTGAAATAAGGGGATCTTCCAAGTGAATCTTCTTCTATGTGGGTTCTAGTGAATATTTTTTTTGTTCATCTTGATAAACTAACATTTCTCCTAAAGAGTGATTAGTGGCAGATATGTAAAGGTAGAAAGGTTAGTCATCCCTAGGTGGGATAAGAACTAGCGAAGAAAGTAGGTACTCCTTGAGTGAATCAAAGGCTTGTTGACAATCTTAGGTCCATCTAAAAGAGGTGTCTTTTTTTAGGAGATGTTGAAAGGGTTGGTATCTATCTGATAGCTAGGAGATGAAGTGATAGATAGATTGGAGTTTTCCTTATAGACTACAAAGTTGTTTAAGGTTTTTTGGTGGAGGAATTTTCAAGATGGCCTTAACCTTGGTAGGATAAATTCCAATTCCATGGAGGGAAATCATAAATCCAAGGATCTTCCTAGAGAGGATCCAAAAAATGCATTTCTTGGGATTGAGCCTGACATGAAATTTGATAAGTCGATCAAAGATGATAGTAAGAATAACTATAAAGTCCTTACGGTGTTTTTATTTCTTGAGGAGATCATCCACATAATCTTTTACAATCTTATGGATAAGATTTTGGAAGATATAGGTCATAGATCATTGATAAGTCATTCCTGCATTTTTCAAATTGAAAGGCATGACTTGATAGCATAAGGTTCCCTAAGGAGTAATGAAGGTGATTTTATGTTGATTTGAGGGGGCAATTGGGATTTGATTATATCCTAAAAAGCCATCCATGAGAGATAACATCTCATGGCCCATGGTAAGATCAAATAGTTGGTCAATGTTGGGTAAAGGAAAGTCATATTTGGGACATGCAAGGTTAACATCATGGAAATCCACACAAAGATGGAGTCTTCTAGTGGGTTTGGTAATGGGAAAAATATTAGAGACCCATTATGGATAGGTAATGGGTTGAATGAAGTTGATGAATAAAAGATGTTGAATCTCTTCTTTGATGAGAAGAGCTATGTGAGGCTACATTTTGCTATTTTTTTACCATACTAGCTTAGCCTCAAGATGGGTAATGATGCTATGGAGAGCAATAGAGGGGTCAATCCTAGGCATACCCTGATCAGACCATGTGAATGTGATGCTATGATCTTGAAGGAAGGTAAGATAATGTTGTTGCTCATCTAAGTTTAAAGATTGGCCAAGTTTAATGATATAAGGATCCTCTTAGGTCCCACGTTAATGTTGATAGTTGATTAATTGAGCATGGTTTGGTTTTTAGGAGGGATAGATTTATGTATATAAGAATCTCTTACACCCAAGTAGGTGAGAATGGAAGAATCATCTTGTCATTGGATGGTGTGAATAGTGGGTGAATCATAGTCAATCATCTCAAGATGTATAAGAGGAAAGGTTTTAGTTTGGCCACGTTATTGATAGGTTAGTGGGCCTAAAATAATGACATTGATTAAAAAAATGGTAGATGGGATGATATTGGAGTATTTAGATTAGTAATACGAACTAGGTGAGGATGGAATCTCTCCCATAGGGGTAACAATGGGTTTTGGTGAAGTGGGTTCTTTTGGTGGTTCAAACCTAAGCCCAAAGAACTCATGAGGTTTTTGAGTTTTGATAATGGGCAATTCATGACATCCTTATTCATAGAGACTCATACCAAATTATTTCCAAGCCAAATGATAAAGACATGTTTTGGCAAAGGTTAGATAGATTAGATAGGAGAAATCAGAAGTGAAAGGTTGAATATATCGAGTGGTGATAGGAGTGTGGAGTGGTCGATCAAGTCCCTCATAGATAAAAAATGTGTGATTGTTGGTAAGTCCAAAGGGGATGATGGTTCTTATGTTGGGATCATAATAAGGGTCATTTTTAAGGTTCCCATATTCATGTAGAGTGGGAAAAGCATCTAAAGCTAAAAGTTTATTCCCCAAGGGAGAGATGTTAGAAAGTTTATGCCAAGGAATCCTCAATGGGAATTTGGGAAGAGGAGATAGATGCATTGGTTGAGGCTTCATTATTGTTGATGGTAGAAGTACTATGGGTTATGGTTGGTGGTGTAGTTATGTTAATGGGGTTGATTAACTATGTGGGAAATGAATGTGGAAGAAGGACATCATTAGGCCTATAGGTCATAATGCAAGATGTAAAAGGATTGGGATTAGCCTTGATGGTTATAACCTATCATTTATGTTCAAATTTGACACAATGATGTAAATTAGAGGGGATATAACTCATAGCTTAGATCCAAAGGCATCCAAGTATAATGTTATATTGGAACTTACCCTCTACAACATAAAATATCTTAGGAATGGTGTGAGGCCCCAAGCATATTTGAAGGACAATAGTCCCCAAGGTAGTGATGATTGTGTCATTAAAGGAGCAAAGAACCATTGTGCTTTTAGCCATGATGTTATTTTGTAAATGAAGATAATCAAAATCATGAGAGGAGATTATATTGATGTTAGCTTCTCCATCAATCAACACCCTTTTGATGCATATGTGATTAATGTATGTGGTGACAAAGAGATGTGGGTCAGACTCCTCCAAATGGGTTGGAGGTATCTCAAAATCTTGTAAGGTGATGATGGTAGAATGTTGGAGGGTTCTAATGAAGGATGTAAGAGGTTGAGGGTCATCTAGTTAAACCTTGATGGATTGTATAACATATATTAGTGCCTGATGATGATTAGGTGAGGATTGGATTAGGTCATAGAGACTCATCTTCATCAGTGCTTGGTGAAGTTTCTTCAATATGGTTTGTTGAATGGATATAGAAGAATTGGTGGAAAGTATACCTAAGATAGATACTCTTGGTCTAGGTGAGGGTATAAGTGGAAGTATTAGTGTTTAAGCTTGGTTGAAAGGCTAATATTTTGAAGGATATGTCCATGGAATGGATGCATGGGCTCTTCCCTTACCCTGTTGTTATGCCTAAGATCGAGTAATCATATGAATGGTGTGGATGACATGATTAGTTAGACTAGGTGATTGCTTCAGTTTCTCCATGTCAATTTGAGATTAAAGTCAGAGAGCAAGTATAGGTGGGACTAGTGGTTGGATTAGTTGGATTGATGGCTAGGTTGGTTGGGATGGTAGTTAAATTCATTGGGGTGATAATTGGGTTGTTTAGGTTGGTAATTGGATTGGTTGGGCTAGTGAAGGTGGTTCATCCAACAACAGATTATCCTCATCATATAGGCTATGGATAAGGGATTAGAGAGATTTTCATTTCTCTATATCATGTCTTGGTGTTCTATGATATGTAAAAATCAAAGTATCATCAAACCAAGAGGGTTTGGTATTAGAGGGGGTGAACAAATTATTTGGTGGAATTTTAATGGATTATGTTTGCAATAACCTCTATAAAAATAATTGAGTAAGATTCACTCAGAGGTGTTGAGGGTGTTGAAATGCTCATTAAGGAAATAAGAATCTTATTAATCATGGTCTTGACCTTAAAAATGGTAGGTGGTTGAGTAAATTTGGTAGGTGGTTTGGGTTGGGTTAGCTTAGCTATGATTGGGTTACTAGTAGATGGTTTTGAAGTAGAGGATGAGGGGTTGATAATATGTGGGAAAGTGAAGGGGGATAAACTAGCTAAGAAAGATGAAGAATTTGATGGCTTGGGTGGTGGAAGGGAAGGCATAGAAAAGGGTGTTGGTTTAATTGAATGGGAATAGGTGACTAGGATGGTAGAAGGGTGAGGTCCTAAGATAGATGGTAAATGAGAAGGAGGTGGCATAGGTCAAGCTCAAGGATGAGGTTTAGGTAACTGTACCTTTGATCTATCTTGGTTGGTGATTTTTAAGGTAGACTAGAGGGGGTTATGTCCAATTTTATGGGTGGCTCGGTGATGCTAGGTGTGGGAAGGATACCTAGAGTCTTGGCTAGTCTAGCGAAAAAATTATGAAATGATCTGGGTGGAGGTGGGTGATACCATTTTCTCATGTCTTGGGAAAAAGAAATGTTTGATGATGGGGTGATAATAGGTTCGAGTTTGGATGCCAATGAGGTTTAGGATTTGGCTCTATTTTGTTATGGGAACCCTAGATAGTGCCAAAAGGTGGCTCTATCCAAGTTAGGCTATGAGGAAAATTTTAGACTTTGCACTAACCAAGAAAAGGGTTTGTAAATAGGTTTGGTTACTTGACCAATTGTTTCAAAATGTTAAACCCTTAGGTGAGGAATAAGGTAGTATTCCTTCATCTTTACTTGAGATAGAAGGTTTTGGAATCCCTCGTTGGGTAATTGAGGTAATGGTTTCTTGTGGGGTGATTAGGAGAATGGATGGTTCTTTGATTGAGGGTGTATGTGTGGTCTCGATTTCTTCCTTTGTTAGGGTATCTAAAGGAAAAGAGGGGGGTTATGCCATTCTATTTAGTGGGGTAGAAGAATAGGTGGTTAAATCAATAGTTGCTTCTTTGAAAGGAGAGGCAGGTAGGGGTATGGTTTGATCAAGTGAAGACACGGGGGCTATATATTCTTTTATTTGGGTCTCTAAAGGGATAAGAGGTGAACTTGCTTATTCTATAGGTGAGGTTAGTGGAGTGATAGAAGTGTGGGGCTCATCCACCATGGGATCATTTATGATGACATTTATTGTGTGTGCCTCATGAGATGATGACGGTTCAAAGTTATTGTTATGAGGTTGGGTAGATGGAGTATGATTAGGAAAAGGTTTGAAAAAGATATCAAGAGAATGATTAGGAGGTGTGTTAGGGTTGTTAAATGATAATTCAACATTGTCAATCAAGTTTTGGATAAGGATTTCAAAAGTGTTACACTAATTTATGTCATGTCTAATGAATCGATGGAAAGTATAATGGCCATTTTCATTACACCACCTAAGCACAAGGTGAGAGGGGTCAAAGTATTGAGGTGGCTTGATTAGTAAAAGTTGAATAAGGTTAGCTTTGAGTAGTTTTTTTAGTATAGAGGCATAAGATTATCTTGTAGGTGTGGATTGTTTAGGTAGAACCCAATTTTTATTTTGGTTTGGTGGGTAAGAAGGGTTAGAAGGCATGGATGGAGGTTGGGTAGATTTCAACACAATTGAGTTTACAAAATCTTTAGCTTTAGGAATGGGTTAGTTGGTTATCTTGGTGGTAGAGGAATCATTGGGTTTGAAAGTGGAATTCTTATTTCAAAATTTTAGTTTGCCCTCATCTATGGCATGATTTTCAAGTTTGCACACCATTGTGAACACTTCATCAAAGGTTCTAAATGTTTACACCTGAAGGATGGGAGCAATGTGTTTTGTGTATCCCCTAGAAAAAATCTCAATGAGTTCTTCTTGGGGTAGTGAAAGGACAATTGATTGATGAGACCTCACCATTGTGTGATGAAGTTAATGATTAACTCATCATCAAATTTCATGATAGAATAGAGGTCAGTTATGGAGACCTTATTAGATATGTTCACCAAAAAATGTTCTAATAATATTTGGGTGAGTTGGGAGAATGGAAAGATAGAGTACCTATGAAGGGCACTATAACAATCCATGGTGGGCCTTGATAAAGACATAGGGAAGGTTCAGAGAAGGAGGGCATCATCATATGTGATCAAGTAACAAGAATAGTGAAACACCCTCAAATGTTTCTAGGGATCCTCATTACCATGAAACTTAGAGAATTTGGGGGGCTCCCATTGAGGAGGATAAGCATGAATTGGGATAGATGGGTTGATAGGTTTGTTGCAGATTTGGTTGAAGGATAAAAGGTTATGGGACCCAAAGATAGATGACTCAAGTTGGGTCATATTATCCATGAGCATCTTTATTAGGTTAGATTGGGTTTGGGTAGCCACATAATTCAATGGTAAGTTTTATTGACATTGGGTTGTGGCTATGAATTGGTATGCAGTAGGAGGTACAGAAGTAGGCACATATTGGTATGTGGTAACTTGAGGTTGGGATAGTGCCCCAACAAGATTTATAGGCATTAAGGGTTGAGTGGAAGGTGAAATATATCCTTATGGGTTTGTAATATATTGATAGGGTGTTGTGGTGGCTTTTATGGGAACTGATAATGGTTGGTTTAGGGTACATTTGGGTTGGTTAATGGGGGCATGGTTTAGATTGGTAATGCTAAAGTGCTTGGGGTTATTGATGGGTAGTCACCCTAGTGATAATGGGGGGAAGTGTTTGTGGTATGGATAACACCAAGTTATGAAATGTAGTTGAGGTTGGTATATTGGTGAAGCTAAAAGGAATGGTAGAAATGGGTGTGGAAGACACCGTACCAACAAAAGGGGTATAAGTAACAAGGGGAAATGTTGAGCCAATGTTAGAAGTATTAGTTAGGGTAACAAGTGTTTAGGTGGTGTTGGTAGATGAACCAATGGTAGGATAAGAAGATTGGATAACAGAAGGTTTCATTGATGTAACACCAATCATGAGGTGGTGTGGCATACCATAGGGTGGATCCATAAGAGGAACTAAAGCCATAAAATTATGAAAGGCTAAGGTATTAAGATAGTGTTGCAAATCCCATAGATTGTTATCTAGAAAGGTGGAAAATATGGGTCACCCTTAGGAATCATTAGAGGCATGGTAGGTGGGGGAGAATGGTGCAACAAAGCATGGGGTGATTTATCAACATCTGAGGTGTAATCTATGGATGAGGATGAAGAGGAAGATGGTGGTTGGTTGTTTTGATTTCTCACTTATTTGGTTAAGACCATATGATAAATTACAAATGGATAATAAACCTCTCAACTCAAATAATGATCAAATAAATAAAATCCCAAAATAATCAAAGCACACACTAAAAGCACAATTAATCCTAGGATTTGTTTTAAATCACTTTTGGATTATGCCTTAAAGAATGTGAAAGGGAAAATTGGCTCATAGGTTGGGTACTAGAAGTGATGTCTAAGGATGGTTTCATGTTAGATTTTGGTGCTCAAATAATCTACAATAGATCAGGTACATGGCCTAGTATTGGGGGCTTGCTCCCTACACTTCACAAACCTGAAGCCAAGCCAAGATGCTTAGCCAATAGATTTTGTTAGTCTAAAGTTTATAATCTATGATAAAATAGAGTGGGTCTTCCTCATGCTAATGAAAATCCAAGTGGGATCATCAGGTAGGGTAATGTGATCCAAAGGGTGATGAAATCCCAATGGGCCTTGTCTCAAGTAAGTTTTGATGCTTATTTTGAACAATTAGTTTGGTAGTGTAACATAAGTTTGATACACTTAATTCACAATGCTTTTAGTTGATCTAGGTGAGCTAAGCATTATGTTGGCAAGATAATGAATGTGCTCAATTTTAACCCAAAATAAATTTTTGATGTCTTTGCATGCAAACAAGGAAAAACTAAAAATGCACTTCGTTCAAGATGAAAATGCAACCTATCCCTAAGATGAAAACTTTTTTTATTTATATAAAAGAAGAGAAAAGAATTTTTTAATATTTTAGAATTTATAAATAATATAAATATAATAACATGAATTTTCACTAATGCAACTACATGCCTAAAAAGGACTACAGACCTAGAAGAGGTCCCACTAAGTGTGCCAAAATGTTTTCTACTATTTCTAACTTTGAAAAAAAAAAGAGGAAAAATAGATGAGGGGTGTGTACCTAGTTAAACATTGTTCTTGTTGATGACTAGACAAAGTGGGAGCTCTTTTTTAGAGAGGAAAGACTATCTACAACAAGACTGCACTAAACTAACTTGTTTGGTAGAGGAGTACGAAGGGTGGACTACCTAGCAATACACTATATCCAAGAATAAAAAGCTCCCTTTGATGAATATCAATCCACTCCCCTAATGATAAAAATGTTTTGAAAATAGAAATGAAAGATGATAAACTCATAAGAACATAATTCTTATGCAAGAAATAAATAGCATACCTATTTAAAAAAAGTATAGCATAACAAGTTAATACCATGCACAAGTGGATCAAGGTTATGTCTAGAGGATGTGAATAGGGTTTATAGATAGGCCAAAAGTAGAGATAGGGTCTGATTAGGTGTGAAAGGGGAGGTAATAACAATGTATTATTTTTCTTGATAGTGACTATTGGCAAATAGGATGACCAGTGATGGTTATCTTGATTGATGATGGTTAGATAACTGATGATAGTTGATGTAACTAATGATGGTTGCAATAACCAGTGATGGTTGACTATGGAAAGTTGTGTGGAATTGCAATGGAGTTGGGGATGAAGTGGTAAGTGGGTCAAAGGTTAAATATGGGTTCTACAAGTAAGGGATAATGTGTAGGTGATCTAATTTGAGATAGCAAGATTTAGTGGAGAAAAGAAGTGCTAAAAACAAGATAAAAATATCCATATGATGCAAAGTGGAAGATAATGATAAGCTAAATGAAATTGGATAACATAACAATACTCCAGCCTTCAAAATTTATGTGGATAGAGTTTCAGGATCTTGGATGCTTGCATAAAAAAAACAAGAGAGCATAGATGCAATTTTTGGATCATCATCTCCTCTAAGAGCCTTGCATTTATAACACAAAATTACTAAATAAGGAGAGAGAAATTTGATAATCGAGGTCAAGATAGAGATTCCAATTCAAAGGGACAAAAATTTGTAAGGTGTGCATGAGAAATATTCCATTTTGCTCATGCATGCCTGGCCTACAACTAGATGTTTTTATGTTACAGGTTTGGATACTTGACCACCGACAATTAGGTTGACCATCAATAGTTGGACCCTATGTTTAAAATGGGTCTAACTGATGTTTTAAAAATGTTTAGAAAAGGGTGTCTAGGTGTATTAATCAGTGTAAAATTAATTTTAAAGGTGAGTTAAATAGCTAACTAAGGTCGAGGATAGGTCCAAGGTGACGTGACATCAAAAACTAGTTGAGGGGACATTTTTGAGTGTCTACCCTAGGGATCGATGAACTGATTCCATAGAATTAACACCAATTAAAATTGGCTATAGATAAAAATTCCCAAACTACACCTCAGGAGTACACTAAGATTGAGTTACATTATATTTAGTAAATGGTATAAAAACTCAGTAATGACTTTTTAGAAATATAGACATAGATGAGTAAGTATAATGCATAAATTTCCAACAACTTTACATATCAAATACCTAAAAAGAACTATAACCTCCCTCATAACCCCCCATAACTTTCACCTAGTAGACTACCCAAGATAAATATCTTTAAGATAACCTTGCCTACCTGGTGTTGAGTACATAACATGATAACACAAGGGGAATTGAAATACATGGAGTTTGATTTCTGATTTTGAAATCTTCCAAAATCAAATGGAATAATATTAAGTGGTCCCTAATAGTCCTAAATCTTCTAAATTGGGTAAATTCCCTAGTCCTATTATGGTGTTAGATACCATGGATTTTCCTAACCAAGAATAAAATAACCCAAAGGAGGGTATTAGTAAGGTGCAAGAATTTCATATCTATAAACAACTACACCCTCAAGAATATCTAGAAACAACACCCCCTTACTACCTCAACATTGATTAATAATGGTGAAACCCCACTAGACAAAAATGCTAGGAATGGTCCCTCACCTCTAAGACGTTAATAATTTAGGGCACCTATAGAAACCCCTCCAGTCTAAAGTAAATGAGGTTACAATATAATGAAGGATATGAAAAATATCAAGGAAAATATTTTCCTTCATGATCTTACTCAAATCATAGAGCAATGGGATCTCTTGTTGAAGTTTTTGAGTCAAAAATTGACCCCATAGGCCCAATGAAAACTAAGAGTAGCATATACTAATGTGTTCATTCAAAAAAATAAGATGGAGGTGTCCCATTTCCTTTTACCCATATGGATATTTATAAATAATCTTCATAACTACTTAGTATATTTAGTAGCCTCAACCAATGTAATCCCATTAGGCATATGTAAGAAACTTGGGTTAACTCTCATAAATTTGAGTAAGGCAGTGGTCCAGTTAGACAAGTTAGAAGTAAAGCGATATGTGAAATGTTGAATGCCCATATCAAATTAGAGTTTGAGCCTAGGATTTAACACTTCACATACATTCAAGTGGTGGATATCTTATAATCCAATGGCATGGTCCATAAAAAATATTAGTCCAAAGCCCTAAATGGGTATATGCCAACCAATTTCTCCCATTTGTGGTTTCCATGGAGAGGAGTGTAGACACCAAAATCTAGCCATCAATAACCTCAAATTAGGATTTTGGTAAATTTCCACCCAAAACACATAATTTGTCCTAAAAATAATAAAACATGCTAAATGATGTGAAATTTATATATTCAAGTTCCAATTTTGGCTAGGGTATCACCAAATAGGGTAATGCAATTTATGGTCCAACTAACTTTGATCAGATCATTTCGAGTCAAAATGCCAATTTTGCACCTGGGTGTTATAGATTGCTCTTTCCTATCAAATCTTCTACATGAGACATATGCCTTTGTTATTTTTTGTTGGTAACATCCTAAATGGTAATATGGTTCCAATGCATCTAATATCACCTTCCAATTCTAATCTAGCAAAATTTTAGACCAATAACAAGACATTCTAATCAATTTGAGTAATTTGTGCACAAAGTGTTTAATTATGCTTAAGAGATAATTAACTAAAGTTAAAGCTTAATCAATAATTTCATGGAAACTTGTTGAATACTTGTATTTAGAAATAAATATTTAATATCTGCATCATCAAGTGGCCTCATTTCTTGGAAAGACATCCCTAGGCCATAAATGCCACAAATATCAGGATTCATGCCCTCCATGCCTCATCAATGCCTTCTATGATGCCTTATATGCCTCTTAATTTCCCATTCTTCCAATTTCATGATGAGGATAATTAAAAAATTAATTCCAAAAATTTAATTAATCCTCAACCACACATCTCAATCTTGAGATGGACGGTTTAGGTTGATTATGATCAAATCCAAACATCTATAAATAAGAGGCCTTGCCATATCATTTCTAAGCTATTTTGATGCAAAGTTATAATTCCAAATTGGTTCTAAAAAGATTCAATAAATTAGTATTACCATTCCAAATTTATTCCAATCTAAGCCAAGCCACAAGCCAAGGGTGCCAAGGAGAGATGGAGGTAGCCAAGATTCCATTGCCAAGGACTTCATGAGCACAAGCTAAGTAAGCCACTACTACAAAGGCATTTAGAGCATATAAGGAAGGTGAAGGAATTATTGTGTTTGATTTCTTTATTTTTAATTGTGTTTATCATTTTCTTTTATTAACTAAGCTCTCCCTAATGTCTAGGCCTAGAGATGATATGCTATTAGTGTGTTTCTTTCATTTTGTTTTCATTTTGGAACTAACACCATACTAACCATCCTCTCTTAAGTCAAATTCTTAGATCACATAATGGCATGCCTGATGGGATAAAACTCATCCCACACAAGAATACTATCAATTTTCAATTTTAAAATCTTCATTTGGATTATTAAAACTCTTGTAATTTGATTTTCTAACTTTGTTTTGCCATTTTTCTTTGTCACAAGTTTACACAGTTACCGATGTTAGTTAGTAAAACTATCATCGATTGGCATAACTATCATTGGTAATTATTTGTGTAACTAATTTTTGTTAGGTAACCATCATCAGTTAGTAATTATAACCAATGTCTCTTATATAATTGATGTCGGTCACTGTGTTTTCTTAAAAACACAAACCTGAGAGCTATTTTAAAATGCTTGGTTTGGGGTCATACAAACTCTATTTTGGATGGTTTTTTATTTAAAACCACATTTTTTGTCATAAATTGACATTATTTTAGCTTTAGGTTTCATATAATTTTTAAAATTTTGTAAAATCAATTTAAAATGTTTCTAATCTAACATATTTTCTTTTGGGGTAATGCCTTAAGGGTAGACAGGTAACTAACAGATTTCAAGTTTAATAAATCATGTTCTAAAACATATTGTGTATGTTTTAAAATGAATTAGGAACATTATTTTGGTTCTTAAAGTAACATTTAATGTGCTTAAATAAGTTTTTTTAGCATTATTTTTCAAAGTTACAACTAAGACCAAAGGGTCAAATGAACACCACCAAATATTTCATTTGGGTTTAAAATTGAACATACTTGTCAATTATTGTTTGCAATATTTGTTTAATGTTTGAAAAAATAGGAATGTTGCATGTATTCTCTTCCATTTGTCCCCTATAGGGAACCCTTGGAATCAAAAGTTCCATTCCTATTACAAGTAGCCTAGTCCAAGGCTTAGAAAGAAAGTCATCTAAATCGCTCCCCAAAAACTTGTCAAAGTTTGGGTGACCTTGAAAATGACCCTAAAGTCTTTATAATTTCATGCTTTATTTATTTTCATGCAAACTTGTCTTGTGAGGGGAACTTCATCACCTCTAGGGTTTCATCTTCTAGCATTGACTTAATCTAGCTCCTTTGGAGTTGCACACAGGACATAGTGGCACTTTGGACATCGCACTATACTGAGAGAATAATAGGATGTAATGGTTAAAAAAAGGACTAGACATTTTTACAACAATCCAAGTGATATGGACCCAAAATTTGTGCTTTTATTTTGCATTGTTTGTCATGAAAGTCATTATGTAATTGATTCCCCTAGATAATTCAAAAACTTGTTATATCTTAGAAAAATCCCCATTTGTTGCAAAAGTATTATTGGTGCAAGGTGAACCTCAAGGTCCATATCATAGTACTACCATTTGAGAGAAGGGGGGTGTAAAAACCCTATTATATAATATGTATTTACTTTTGGATAAATACTTAAAATCCTCTCAAATGATGTATATTTATGGATTCCAACAATACCAAACAACCTTGTCAGTTTAAGATCTAAGGGAAATTAATTAATTGGTCTTGTCCTAGATTAAACTCTTGTTATGAGTCAAAACTTGGTGGAAAAAAACAATCCAAACCAAACAAATTGTCCAAATTTTCCATTGAACAAAGAGGCATTATGTTACCCACATGAGATCATCCATTTGCCTTGTTCAAAAGTTCATCAAAAGCTTGAGAGTCATATCATCCACTTTGGAATAATTATGTTGCCAAATTGAGTCTAGATATTTCCAAAAGTTGTTTAAGTCCTTCACTTATAAATATAAATTTGGAATTGCACCTTTACAAGTTCATAAGGTTTATGTGTTAAGTGGGTTCACCATTTGCACTAAACTTGAGGGAACTTAGGTTTAATTTCCAATTTAGGTTGATGGTCATTTAAGACTCATAATCATTGTCATCACTTGATAGACTTAAGCCATTTTGTGCTAAACACTTTCACTTTGAGTCTATGCACCACAAAATTTTGAGTCAAGAAAAGTAGTGTTGTGCTATCAAAAGTGTGGAAAATTATCTTTGCCTTAGATATTTTTTGAAACAAACTTTTTTGTCATATCTTTTGGGTAGTATATCATCGTTACACTACCCAAAACATTTCAAATATTGTTTCATAGACCCTCTTACATAGAGTTTCAAAATTGTTCCTACATTTTTAGACCAATCTAAGTGTACTTTTTGTGATCCTTGGTCTAAAGCACAATTATGATATTCACCTTTGTCTAGCTTGTTTGTAAAAAAGAACCAAGTTTTATACCATTATTTATGAGAAAACAAATTATTTCTAAAGTGACTTTTGTTTCATATGTTATACTTAGTTGATCAAGTTTATGACCAAGAATCAAATGCCTAGTGTTTTTTAGAAGTGTTTCAAATCCATTAAATTAAAACTTTCATCTATTTTTTAAAGTCTAACTTTTGATGCTATTTGGCCAAGAGTCCTAGCACATGCCTTGTTTGAGCCTAGATTTTGATGCCACATTTGGCCAAAAGACCTAGAAACTTTTAAATTCCTAGATTAGAATAATTTGAAACACTTCAACCTTAAAATTTGGCATTTTTATTTTTAGTCCATTTACTTGCGTATCTTTATGTGAACAACAAAATGTTAGATACAGTACACTAGCTTATTTCCTCACAAATATTTTCATAAACCTTTTGATCCTTTTAACAAATATAGACCAAGTTGAAACATCATCTACTTTAGATTCTATCCTTTTTAGAGATTATATAACTCTTTGACCTTTTATTGCAAAGCATTGACTATGGATCCCAACATGTATTCTTACACTCATAGTGGACTCATGTACAATCCAGTGATTAGTAATGTATTTTTACAAAAATAAATGGTGTAAGACCCCTATGTAGATAATATTTTTTATGAGATGGATTCTTAACCCTCATATAATACTCAATCAAGGGCACAAAGCCAAGATCCATTGGCTAACTATCTAGTTAACACACTATCTTATTCAAAATAGGTCTAATAACAAATCACACAATACCTAGCTATAGTACCCACAGTGGATGAGCCAGTTCTTTAATAGTCATATTCTACTAATACGGCTTCCACGTATGATCCATTTTTGTTTGAGAAATATTTGTTAGAAAACAAAGATGAGATTTTGGTCAGATCCATAGAGGTAGGGGCCAATTTTCTAGCATGAAAATTCCCCCGTTGAAATTTACCAAGTCTAGTAAGAGTGACCCACAATATCATTTACGATCAACAAGCTTCTTCTAGCAATCCTATGGCTCTAGTCCAAATAATGTATCAAGACCTTAATGTATCTAATCAAGGCAAAAACATCATGGAAGATAACTTTAGCGAAATATAGACAACATATCAAACCTACCTAAATTTAGCACATGATTTCAATTAGATGAACATGCTGAGTAAGCCTCTTATTGACCTAGTTCTTTCAACAAGAGTGTTGATAGAGTTAACTAATAAAGAGAATATGAGTTTTGACCCATTTGTATAAATCACTTTGATGGATAACTTGATGTTTATGCCTATTATTGAATAAGTGTCATCAACCTCTACATTGAATAGTGAGCCAAATTTATTAGAGAATATGCAACATCCAATCCTGATCGAAGTGGTACTAATGCACAAAAAACAAGCCAACAACATGTGCCTATAGTTAATCCCATGAGTAGATCATCATACTAGGGAATAAGAATTTTTACATCCCAACCTCAACAAGTTACTTCCTTAAGTTTACAACCAATGAGATTGGGTAATCAAACAATGGCTAATGTCATGCCTCAATGACAAAATGTGATGAACCCTACTCCTCAACAAGTAGCGAGTAGTATTCTATAATATCATACACAATCTAATGTATCAATGCAAGAAAGGAAAAATACATTTCCACCTCAATCAGGGGCAACTTATATTCCACCTTGCTAGGTAATGACAAACACACCTCTTCATTTGTAGACTAATATGCTAATTCAAAACTAGGCAATGACTAGTCAATAATGTGCAAATATTGGTCAGTAATAGATATTAAATCTGCAACCTACTTTCACTTCTCCATAGGGATTCATGAAACAAAGAGGCCCCCATATTTCTCAAATGCCTACTAGACAACCATTGGTTCAAAATGTGCCACAAATTTAGAGATAGGATCTTGGTCGACAAGTTCCCTCTCCACATCAAGGTTTGATTGGTCATTAACATGTCCCTTTTCAACCACAATAGACACAATATATTTATATCCCTCCATCCTAACCACAAAATCCTCCAAGTCAAATATTTATCACCAACTTGAACTAAAATATCATGCAACCAAATGTGTAATTTCAAGTACATCCCAATCCACATATGTGTATTCTTAGTCCATTTCCCAACCAAACCAATATACCCCAACAAGTATCTCCATCATACCTTGGTCAAAGTGTCCCACTTTTGACCACCCAAAAACTAACTGAAACCAACATTCTCCCTCAAACTAATGTCCCTTATAGTTTCCTATTCCAAAAATTACAATAGATGAAGGATGCAATTATTGCCATTCAGGCTGGGAAGCAAAGTA
The DNA here is from genome assembly GCA_037957365.1 of Torreya grandis. Classification (NCBI taxonomy): domain Eukaryota; kingdom Viridiplantae; phylum Streptophyta; class Pinopsida; order Cupressales; family Taxaceae; genus Torreya; species Torreya grandis. Next base: position 2,931,094 of record JARHVA010001626.1, read on the forward strand.
AAATGTTCAAATTAGATGACGTGTGTTCCTATCCATTTAACATGGAGTATTTATAGATACCATTTTCTCAAGGATATGAACCACCAAAATTTGATAAATATAAAGGGAAAGGTGACCCTAAGGCTCATTTGACCAAATTCTTTATCACTTGTCAACCAGTGGCATATAGTGACATATACCTTTTTTTATTGTTTCCAAGGAGCTTGGTAAGACAAGCCTTGGAGTGGTTTTTAAAGTTGTCCAAGAATTTAATAATTCACTTTGATGATCTTTCTGATAAATTTGTGCAACACTTTTCCTACAAGCTCAAGCATGAGATTTTATTAGTGGACTTAACATAAGCAAAGCAAAAAGTTGGTGATAGTTTTGCAAGTTATTTATAGTGATAGAGAGCCCTTACAAGCCATTTCACCCATAGTTTACTAGATAAATAATTAGCCATTGTGTTTACTAAAAATTTACATAGTGAGATAGCTTACCATCTGGAACTATAATGTGTACATATATTCAAAGAGATCACTGATAAAGTTTTGTTGATCAAGTAGGAACTTATCAATAAAGGAGTTATCAAGCATAATTCAACTAATGAAAATCAAGGTACCAATTAGGGAAATGGCCAACATGAACATCCTATTCAAGTGCAAGCATCACAACTGGCACATGCTAGTAACCAAGAAAGATAAAAACAATCAACTGTAATAGGAATATTATGGGAAATGGAGTAATCGAATCCCATCATGTTCAAATAGTGAAAACATCATTCACACCACGTTTTTATCTTACTCCTACCTATAAACCTCTCTAACCAATGCCATAAGCACAAAACCCAAAACCTACATAGTAACCTTTACCATTGCAAACCCCTCCTCTTAAGAGAACCATGCCAACACATCATGTCTTTAGTGATCGAGGAGAACCTATTGAATTTGTATTTTTTAAGCTTGATACTAATAATATGATTAGTTGGCCTATACCAAAGCATCTCTTATCCTGATTGGTACCGTGAAAATGAATTATGTGACTATCATCAAGTCAATGGGTATAATCTACGAAGATGTGTCCAAATCAAGCATTTAATTGAGAACATGTAAAATGGGGAGATAACATTAGATAATGGTGATTACACTTCCAATAAAACTCTTAGGATTTATAAAACCCCTTTCCCTAACATAATAATAATCAATAGCAAAATAATCAACAACAATAACTAGTGCAATAGCAAAATCAATAGTATCAAAATCAAAGGTCAAACCAGTAGAATCAACAAAATCAATAGCAGAACCCAAAATGACAAAACAATAGACAAAACCAAAGTTAGAATGATAAAAACCAATGAACCTACCATGCAGTTGTACATGACTATAATAGGGTTGTAGGTCATATTGTAAGGGGTAGCATTAATACCATCTATATTAATCCTAGACCAAGCACTAATCAGTCTAGACCATTGCTAAAAAACAATATTTATCCAAATTACATGGATAATCTTTCTTTGACCTAGGAACGTATATAGGAAAACCAAAAAACTAGGACTTCCCCTTTTGGACCTTATATCAATAACTCATTCTTGCCATGTGACCACATGTAAGTGCACTGGCAATTGAGACTTGTCTTGTCTGGTCTCACAATAATTCCAACATTAGTTTGCAATAATGGTCTAGTATTTAATCCCAATTGTGTAATCACAACTTAGAGGTCAAAGGTTACTATCCTAGGCCCACAACCATCTGCCACTTTTCCTATCATCCAACCAACCATTTAGTTGTAGAATAAACCATTCACTTCTATTTATATTGTGGAACAATTGTTTAAGACACTAGCACAAATTTATATCTTAGATTTTTTGTGAATGTCAATAATTCATAAGAACATATTAAATGAATTTTTGACCCAATCCATTATTGCTAGTGACATATCCCCTGATAAATTTCAAGATTTAGTAGGACACCTTGCTCTAGTCCAAAAAGTCACATTCAACCAAAGTGATATGTCTTCCCTTGGCCTGCTCCATAATAATCCATTATACATATAAGTTTATACAAGATCGCATAAAGTAAACATTTCCTTATAGACAATGGATTCAGCCTCAACATAGTGTCTCTAAATCTCGTCAAGCTTCTTAGATACATAATGGTAGATCTTCAACCAGAAACAATAACCATCAAAGCTTATGATAATTAGGAAAGAGAATCATAAGGCACTAGTAGTTTTTTAGTTATCATTGGGCTTCTGACCCATGATACACTTTACCATGTGCTTAATCTAGAGTTATCATACAATATGCTTCTAGGTAGGTTTTGGTTACATGATATTCATGCAGTCCTGTCAACACTGCACCAATGTATCAAGTTTTCTCACTCAGGGATGGAAGTGAATATTATAAGAGATGTACACCCATATGAACACTGTAAGCATCTTGAGGCTGAATTTCAAAGCTATAATTATTAGTACAACATGAATCTAAGTTACAATTAGGATAAAAGAAAGGCTATACTTATTGATCCTTTACTAGATAATTACATAGATCCTAATACCTTAGATTCCCTTTCCCATGTGCCACCTCTTGAAGCTTGCAATCATTTCACCATTTCAAATAATGGATTGGGAGAGTATGTGACCCATGATAAATTTCATATTTTCAATCTTCCTTAGAATCTAAAAACCTTTGGGTGACTCAAAGTCACCCCACTTATGCATTGGCAACAAAATAATAAAGATATAGGACCGGACACATTTGTACCGGTATCTATCCTAGAACCTGACACTCTTAAAGGGGATGCATCATGGTTATACAATGAAAACCAAGCTGATTGTTATAAAAGTGAAAAGTATCCTATTGCCAATAGGATCATGGAGCATAAAAAATATGAAGGAAGAGGCCTTAGACCTAATAAACAAGGAACCATTGAGCCAATTTCCATGACCAAGTATGAAAGACCTTATGAACTTGGATTTAAACCACCTAGCAGTGACCCCACATATCTTATTCAAACTCTATCACTAGTGACTAGTGATGATGATTCTGACAGCAAAGCAAAATCTAATCATAGCCTCACCTTTGATGACCTAGCTGAAACCAACCTATTTCATAACAATACCATTTATATCCTTAACTTGGCCATTCATCACAACCCATTACCATTATATTATCACCAATTGATAGATTGGGACCAACAAGAATCTAGTATGTTGATTAATGAGTTCCAAAATGATGAGGCATTCTATGATTTCTTAAGCCTTAAAGACTATGTTCCGTTGGGAGATCACAAATCACGATTCTCAATCACATTAAATCCTATATCCTATTTTAGAGAGTGAGTGAACACCTTTAGCTAAAAACAAATAAGTAAAAAATTGAGGTCCCAAAGTGAAAACCTCTTTAAGGTGATTTTTGACTAGGGAAAAAGTAAAGATAAAGGCCAGTCTAGTGGTGAAAACTTGTTTCAGGTACTATTAGATGGAGGTGTTCATTCTTCTTCAAATTTAGACTAGGATACCACCACCAAAGAACTTTCATGTGAATCCAAGTTTAGCTTTGAGGAACAAAAAGTATTTGCTCAAATTATTCAAGAATTTTTGACTATTTTGGTCACATGGCCAGATCTCCCATTAGGGCACTTAGATTCATCATGCCTAAGAGAAGTTGAAGAGCTAGTCCTAACAAAGGACCCTAACATAATTCAATAATTCAAGTCATTTCCTACTACCCTAGAAGATGGTTCACACCTTCTAGTCAAAGATACAATAGAGTTAAATATCAGGCTTCCATTAGACTTGGAATAGATAAAATTAGGTGCATCCCTCATTGAGGAGGAACATGACGTCTTTACAGCTCTATTGAGAGAATTTATAGATATCTTTATATGGGCTTATTCTAACATGCCATATTTAGACCCTACATGCCTTTTTCTCTCACTCACTTTACATTTTTCAAGACTATGCCTCTTCTTCTCTCACATCCATTCTATTTATTTTTGTCAGTTATCACATTCTTCCCATTCCCTGGGAGAACTACATTTGGCCTAAAGTTTTTTATTAGATATTACATCCATAGAACTGTGTAGGCAACATCCACTTTCCTAGTTCATATGGTGACAACTTGGCCACCCCCTTATTTTTATTTTATTCCCCTATTTTTTTCATTTGTTCAGTTGTCTCCTATTTTTTAGGGGCAATGTTTGTAGGGTTTCTATTGCATTGTTTGTTTGTTTGTTTGTTTGTTTTTACTTATTTATTTTTTGTTTGTCTATCTATTTATTTTCTTTCAACACTGTTGCCTTAATTCAATTTATGTGTTTTCATTGGGTGATTCCTTGTCCACACTTACACTTGAATACATCCCTATTCATATGTTTACATTGTCATCATGGTTTTTATCATTGGTGCATTGTCTTCTATTGAGTATTGGATTACAAAAGTCATTCCTCATGATGTTATACCATGATGCCTATCGACATGTGCTATAACAAACCTAATTTTCAAAAAATCTATTCAATAATGGCTACATCTTTTTGGCACTAACATCCCCATTCACTCCCAATCATATCCCAAACAGAGTAATTAACCATGATAGAATTTCAACCTTTATTAGTTAAAATGAGCATCTCCCTACTAGTAGGTTGTGAAAATTCATCATTATCCTCTGTGTTAAGTTATCATTATCCTTAGTGAAGTTTATCATGTTTGCCATAATCGATGTCCAATGATTATAACCACTTATGGGCAAATCATTGCACACCATCCCCCCTACATTTCTCAATGATTATAACTACCTTTGGGCAAATCATTGTGTAGTCACCACTTTAATTTTTTTTCCCATATAGGGGCATGTTATTTTCTTATTTGTCTATCCTAATTAGGGCAGCCCCATCTTCTCAATGATTATAACCACCTATGGGAAAATCATTGTGTTATCATATCATGTTGCCATTATTGGGGTACAATGTTTATAACCACCTTTGGGAAAACCATTGTACGCCATCCCAATTGAATTATTGATTATTTTGATTAATTTTTCAATATCATTATGTTTTCACCCCATTATCTTTCCTTTCTTTGATCCCCTCATTTTACTTCTTATCGAGGGACCGTTTGCCAACCTGCTTTTGTCAACCATTCCCTCGAAGGGGCATCATAAAGTTAGTTTATCATTATTGTAGTTAGAGGCATACAAGACCTTTTCATTATTTGAGAATATTTTACTATTATTATAGCTTGTAATGCCTTCCCAAATAGGGAAAAACTATAGACACCTAAATATGGCCACTGATAACCTCTAATCAGGGTTTTAGCTAATTTCCACCTAGAATGCACAATTTGGCCTAAAAACACTAAAACATGATAAATGATTTGAAATTGATATATTCAAGTGAAAATTTTGGATAGGGTATCACTAAATAAGGTAATTGAATTTATGGGATAGCTAACTTTGATAGATCATTTTGAGTCAAAATGCCAATTTTTCCCCTAGGTGCTTTGGATTGCTCTTTTCTATCAAATATTTTGCATGAGACATGTGCCTTTTTTATTTGTTTTTGGTAACATCCTAAATGATAATATGGTTCCATTGCATCTTAAATCACCTTCCAATTCTAATTTAGTCAAATTTTGGACCAATAACAAGGCATTATGATCAATTTGAGTAATTTATGCACAAAGTGCTTAATCATGCTTAAGAGCTAATTAATCCAAGTTAAAGCCTAATAAATAATTCCATGAAATTTTTTTGAATTCTTTTTTTATAAATTAATATTGAATATTTGCATCATCATGTGACCTCATTTCTTGGGAAGACATCTCTAGGCCATAAATGACACAAATATCAAGATTCATGCCCTCCATGCCTCATCAATTCCTTCCATGATGCCCTCCATGCCTCTTAATTTCCCATTATTCTAATTTCATGATGAGGATAATTATAAAATTAATTCAAAAAATTTAATTAATCCTCAACCACAAATCTCAATCTTGAGATGGATGGTTTAGGTTGATTTTGATCAAATCCAAAAATCTATAAATAAGAGGTCTCACCACATCATTTCTAAGCTATTTTGATGCAAATTTATAATGTCAAATTGGTTCCAAAAATCTTCAATAAATTAGTGTTACCATGACAAATTCATTACAATCCAAGCCAATCCACAAGCCAAAGGTGCCAAGGAGAGATGGAGGTATCCAAGCTTCCATTGCCAAGAACTTCATGAGCACAAGCTGAGCAAGCCACTACTACAAAGGCATTTGGAGCATCCAAGGAAGGTGAAGGAATTTTTGTGTTTGATTTATTTCTTTTTAGTTGTGTTTGTCATTTTATTTAGTTAACTAAGCTCTCCCTAGTGTCTAATCCTAGAGATGTTATGTTATTAGTATGTTTCTTTCATTTTGTTTTCATTTTGGAACTAGCACCATACTAAGCATTCTCTCTTGAGTCAAACTCCTAAATCACAAGGAGTATCCAACAAAACAATAGTAGGTATAGAACCCTACATGAAACATATGATAATAAAATACAATTCCATTAATGAGAAGGTAAATCAAGTTTCCTCATACCTAGGCATCTACATGTTGAACACAAAGCCACCCAAAGAATAAAGTAGTCACAACCTAGGTTTGCTTAGCCTATAGTCTCTTTATGTAGATAGGGCTCAATCTAAATATGATAGTGGTTCTATTTTTATACTTATGCATCTCATGGGGGGAAAACATCTAGAATCATATAGGTTGCAATTTCCCTACATTAATAACTTGGTAGAGTATGAAGCTTTAATCCTGTGATTGTAATTTGCACTAAAACATAAGGTAAATGAATTAAGTATATTTAGTGGTTCTGAGTTGGTGGTAAACTACATCAAGACTAAATTTGAATGGAAGATATCATACCTCAAAATGTATAACCATAGAGATTAGGACCTAATCAAAATGTTTAACGTGTTTAATAACATCTAAATTCTTCAAGAGGAAAACCAAATAATAGACTCACTAGCATCTACAATAGTAAACCTAACTCCCTTATATGACACTGAGCTAAAAGAGATATCTTTAGATCTTGTCCCATGTACCTCTATTCTAGACAATGTCACAAACTTTTAGTTCTTTGAGAATGACCAATAGATCATCTAATTCCTTAGTAATGAGGGAATATTGTAGGCCCAAATTATAGATGAAAAAACAAAGATAACCTTGGGAATGAGTTAGATAATGATGGGATCTTGAATATTCATGGGAACTAAATCTTAAATGGGATGATCTCATTGGAAAGATCATTTTATGTGTTAAACCCAATATACCAAGCTAAAAAAAACCAAGTTTGAGGACAAAAAGTGTTGACTCATCAACCTTAGTCCTAAAGAAAATCCCTATATAGTTATTGTGGATCCTAATTGGATGAACCATTAATTAGAGAATTTAAAAAGGTTACTACTAATATATAAGGATGTGATTTCTTGGGCCTATATAAACCTTAACGTCTTTGACCCAAGAGTAATCACTCATACTATCCCCTTAAAACCTATCTAAAAACCCTTTAGTCAAAGACAAGATAATAAACATGATCTTAGATCCCTCAGTACATAGGAAAGTTCATAAGTTGTTCTTCATAGGGATAATTTTCCCAATTCACCAGTCCTCTTAGACGGCTAGGCTAGTCCTAGTGAAAAATAATAATGGATAAATCTCCCTATGTGTGGACTTTCATTTTTTGAACTAGGCCTCAGATAAAGATAATTACCCATTGCCCTCTCTAGACGAGGTGATCTAAATGGTGAGTGGGTCTCAAATGATGTCCTTTTTAAATGGATTTTTAGGACACAACTAGGTCTTAGTCAACCTTAGATATAAAACTAAGACTACTTTCACCATCAAGTGGGTTACTTTGGCTATGAATGAATGCCCTTTGTGTTAATCAATGTTGGTTCCACTTTTCAAAGGGAGATGGACTTCACTTTTTAAGGACTAATAGGTAAATGTATAATAATCTATATGGATGACCTAAATATGTTTTCAAAATATAGGTTAGATCATGTGTGCTACTTAGATAGGGTATTTGAGAGATGTATAAGGTATGGAATTTCCTTAAACCTGAAGAAGATCATGTTTGATATCACTAAAGGTAAGCTTATTAGTCACATTGTCATAAAATAAGGTATTTCCATCGACCCCAAAAGGATAGATGTGATTTATAAATTACCTCTATCTAAAAATAAAAAGGAATTAAAATATTTATTTGGGAAAATCAACTTTGTGTGTAAATTTATTTTTGGATTTGTTGAAATAGTGAAACCTTTGAGTGCTATGTTGAAACAAGATGCTAAAGTGGAATGGCATACAGAATCAAAGAAGGATTTTTAGGATAGTAAAGACTTTATTATAAAAGCCCCATCTCTCATCATACTAGAATATATGAAATATTTATATATCTATCCCTTTTCTTTAGATCAAACCATCATTTCTTACCTCACCAAAAAGGTTAGAAGGATAATAATACCTCATGGATTTTATGAGCAATAATCTTAAGGATGTTGAACTCAGATATTCTACCCTAGACAAACATGCTTATGTCCTAGTTAAGGAGTTAGATAAATTCTAAAATTACATCCTAAATAATTTTTAAAAATTAGGATAAATCATTTTAATTCATTTTGATCAAAATAATTGGTAATGATCTCTACATCAAAAACACAGTCAAACTAGAAATGTAGTAAAAATCATTTTTTACTTGCTTTTCTTGGTGCCTAACAAGTTGTTTATTGACTGTCTAGCCCTATTTTTCTAGGGAAGTAAGGAGTTTTGAGTTTGAAACATAATGTATCAAAAAAAATTATTTCAAAACACATTTGTCTTTGGTGTGATTTTAATAATAAATGACAATCATATTTGAATCAGTGTCAATTACAAAAATTGGCCACAGTCCCTACAATAATCATCGATGATTTCTCTATGTTTATATTTTTTTTAAACTTGAGAGTTAAATTTTATATTTTTATTTGGATAAATTTCATAAATATCAATTTGGATTAAACATAAATTATTCCAATAACTTTTTTTTAAGATAATTAATCCAAGAAAGAATAATTTTGAGTGTTTTTTAATCAATTTTTCATTTTACAAAGTCAAAGTTTACAAGGTTAAAACTCATTAACATTTGGTTAAGGTGATTAAAATTAACTTAAAATTTTATCTTTAGAATTTTACAATATTTTAAAAGTGTAAACATGGCCAAGGGGCTAAAAATTTCAAACACATTTCAATTTAGTATCAGTAAAAAGATCCATCTTTAGTTAGAGCTCCTAAGTGTTTATAAATTTCTATTTGTTCTTTAGACTAGTTTCAAATTACTTAGAATAAATTATCTTATTTTTTTACAAAAATAAACTTTATCATGTATGCTATCCCCCCGTCCCATTTAGGAAACTTAGGTGACCAAAAATGATTAGTATATTGTCATTATTTATAGAAAATTTTATCAGAAAGAATGTCATGTATGCTCTCCCCAAGCTCTAAGCAACTTTGGTGATTCAAAAGCAACCTATAAAGTCTATACATTTCCATTTATTTATTTTTATGCATTTAAATTGTGGTTAGGATTCCATCATCTCCCCATGAGTTTTTTAGGCATGCATTGACCTAGGGATTCACCTCCCATCATTGTACCAATCCCATTCCATGATAGGGTATACAAATTGGGCAAACCATTGGATGGGATAGTGGTGATTAGTTAACTTGACCATCCCAATGGGTAACAAGGCCATGAAGTAGCCAAACATTATAATAAACTAATAATTACATGAATTAATTTGTTATGGAAAGGACTAAACCATTTCATAACAAGTTAGGTAGTTTGGATTCAATTAACATGATTGTGACCTTGTGTTAACCACACTTTTGACCATCTACTATGTGTGAAATTTAGATATTTTTAGTCAAACCCCACTTGCCATATAATTTCATGATAAATGTTGAGTGATACTCACTCTAAAATCATTTTATGTACCTTTGATTGAGAGATAGAGGGGGGCATAAAAACTCTACCTACATGTATACTTTAATTTTTGGATTAACACTTAATTTCTTACAATCATTGGTATATTGGTGGAAATTTTGGATGAATCTATGCACATCCATGTCATTTATAGGGATAGGATGAGACATTTGTGTTAATATTATTTTATTTGATTTATATGTGTGTTTTAAATACTAGAAATTATTTATTTATTTATTCAAAATAAGTCATAAACATCACATGTATTTACACCACTTTAACCTAAGAGATATTATTCTATCTATTTGGTGTCACACTTTTGCCTTAGACTCTTTTCAAAAATATTTGGGTGTGTCAATTGTTTAAATGAGGCATAATTATACTACCTATTTTGTCTAAAATATTTACCTTGTAGTTTTGAAAACCATTGTCATACATTTTGATCAAAGTAACATCATTAAACTACCCATGTTATTTTAAAAACATTTCCTTATTTCAAACTAAGATCAAAAACCATGTGTGCCTTTGGTCTAAAATTGATGTCACTATGTAGTCCATTTGGGTCTAAAATTTTATCCATTTTAAGAATCTAATTCTTTTAAACCAAGTTCAGGTTTTGTATTGTGAAGTTCAAATTCAAAAGTTAATTGGTTTACACCTATGTATTTCTTAATTTTGTCTTGGATGTTTACATCTTATCTTTAAATTATGCAACCTGGACTAATTCGTTGCTTGATTTTAAGAATATTTTTACTTATATCTATGAGGTGGTATATTTTTGTGTGCCTTGTGTCAATTTATTGCCTTGAACTAAGGTTAAAACTCTCTTTTCAAGTAAAACCTTAAGCATAGTTAGTTTACATTGGAGCCTTCCTTATCACTTAGGATTGAATGATTTACTCATCACTCAAATTTTGATTACTTGAGATTTACTTTCCCAATTAATCTTAGGCATGTGCCTAGAGTGAAAGTCTTACATCAAGGTTAATTTATTTTAGAATCCATGTGACAAGATTGAGTCAAAGTGTTTCAAACTATTTTCCTTAGAAGTTATATTAATTGTAATTTTTTACCTTGGCCTTGTTTGTTTTAAAATTTTAGCTTTGTGCCTTCTTACCAAAGACCTATCATTCACCTTTGTTTTTAGATTTAGTTCATACTTTTTTATTATATATTTATGCATTATTTCTAAATTTCTAGAACCATTTTCATTTTAGACCTATATTAGATTTGTTGAAAACACTTTGCCAAAACTAGGATTTAAATTTGCTATTCATTTGACTATTTGTGTGAAATACCTTAGAGTATTAGAGATATTTGAAACATTTTTTTTTCATTTATAATTTTTAAGAAGAGATACATTATAGTTCAAGTTTAAACCATTTGTAATAATATATTGAGTACCTATTCCAAGTCCCATTGTGTTTAAAACCAAGACCTATTCCTAGACCAATGTTACTTTATGACCTGTACCTAGACTAAGACCATTTTTTAGACCAAGACCACCCTCTTTGGGTTAATTGTCAAACCCAATGATGTAGATTATCATATGCCAAGATTGACCTTCCTTTTCTAATTAAATTACAAAGTTTTCCCTTTCAATGATAGCGGTACCCGATTTAATACCAATACTAGTAATCCTCCTTTAGCTTATATGAGCCACCAAGCTCCATAGTGACTAAGGATCACCATTATAGACCTTAATTATTTAGCCTAAATTAGCAACCCAGCTCCATAGTGCCCATTTATTAGTATTTTAGGCCCTCATATTTTAGCCTATGTTAGAAACCAAGCTTTATAACACCCATTCATTACCATTTTCAACCCTCATCCTTTGACCTGTGTTAGCAACCAAATTTCACAACACCCATTCATTGACATTCCAAGCCTTCATCCTTTGTCATCAATTAACCAAAAATATTCACAACACCCATTCATTACCATTTCATGCCCTTCAAATTATGGTAGCTCTTTATCCCAATAAGGCTATGTAATTATGACCAGATTGATCATAGTTACCATCCCAAACCCATAACCATCCTTTATTGAGCCCATCTTTGATGAGCCTATTTAAAAAGAGATAATTATTGAACCATGGGTTATTATTCATCCATTCATTATTTTCTCCCACTTTAGAAAATACAAGATGCTCTTCGAACCATAATTAATCCAATCATTACCTCTCCAAGAGTCATCTTTCAAAGACTAATATGTGTTCAAAAATGATATTTTAAAACTAAATGTAAACCAAGGCCAAGAGAACCAACCAATACATGATGTTTTTATTGAAACACCTATTTTTGATGAGTTATCTTATTTTGAATCACCCTTTGAACATTACCCTATTTTTAGGGAGCTTCACTTTTATAATCTAGTCTCTATGGAGTTTCCTATTGACCCTTTCCATTTGGTTAAGGAGTCTCACTTTGACAAGCCAGTATTGTTGATTCATCACCTAATTATTATAACTACCTTTGGGAAAATAATTATTTTAACCATTTCCCTATTTTTAAGGAGCCTCACTTTGATGAACCAATCTTTATGAAGTTACCTATTAACCATTTTCATTTTTATTGAGAAACCTCATTTTGATGAGCCAGTCCTTGTGGAGTCCTTCTTAGCTAAGCCTATTTCTAAAGATCCTATTGTTCAACCCCAAGCAATTACTCATCTAATACCAAGAATTCAACATAGAATATTTTTTGTAATACCAGATGAAAAATCAACATTAAATTTAGGTTTCATTCTTAAATTGATATCAGATTTAGCATCAGAAGTAGAATCAACATCAGTCTCAACATCGGATTCAAATTCCTTTGAGTTAGACTCAACTTCAAAATCCAAATACATTCATGGTTATTATAACATGGGGTATGCATGTATTAAAAATCAATCTGAATACACTTGTGATCCTTCCATAATTTTTTAGGATGATTACTTTAGCATTGACATAAGTTCTCCTAGTATCTTTTATGAGGATTGTGTTGTCTCTTCCCATTCACTACCATTCCACTTGCCATTAACACCAACAAACCTAGCCATTATATTGACATTCCACCTCTCACAAGTGCTGATTGGGACTGATAGAATCAAACATTATTGAACTATATCCATGGTGACATATCATTTGTATAATATTAAGGGTACTAAGACCACATTCATGCAAAATAAAAATAATCTCTTAGTGAAACCTTTTAAGAGATACTAGGGTGAAATAAAAGTCCAAAATTAGTATCTTATAATGAAAAATTGTTTGAGGTGATAAAATACAATAAAATTAAAAAGTTAATGTTCCTTAGTGAAACCTTTTCAAAGGTTCTATAGGATAATCAAGACAACTTTATTAGAGGAAAATCTCTTTAAGGTATCAATAGTTAAGCATAATAGTTCTTCACTAATTAGTGGAGACATTATCAAAGATAACATTAGTATAACTTCCAATATATAGCATAATCATATGGCATCTAATCTCGGGCCCAAATAATTAAAAAACTAGTGAATCTATTGAGAACATATTTAGAAGTCTTTGGCCCCACCACAGCCAAAATTATGCTAAATCTAGAATCAACAACATTATGTGTGCCTAAAAATATTGATCTTTATTTGTTTCTAAACCATTGTAAATTCCATTATTATCCAACTCTTCATTTACAAGTCAAAACTCTTATCCACTATTTATTTTTATTTACCATCCCTGGATGCACTTTCCTTTATATAGGCTCTAAAGACATATTGTCTCAAAGTTTAGAGGATACAGAATCAATAACTAATAAAGATCAACACAACATTATTGAAGTCCAAATTAGTAGTAATTTCATGACATGTCATCTATTTATAAGGGGTATGGGATAAAAATTTACATAATTGACTATTCTGGTTGTATCATATGCTGACTAAGATGAGCATCTCCACATTAGTAAGAACAACAGAACCATTTGGCTTACACTTTAACCTACCATTTACCTTACCTTATCATTAGGGGGAAACCCTATTACCATTATATCCAATTATCATAACATAATATGAGATTGATAAATTGATGAACACAATACATCTCAAGCATTATTTTTCTTGAGAAACCTGAAGTATTATCTATGAGGATTGATTACATCATACTGTAATATCATCTTCCTTGTACCATACTACATAGTATTCCTTCCATACCTTCCCTATTTACCAAATTTATTTTACTCTCCTGCCCCACCTTTCTTGACCTTGGTTCTAATCCATTCATTCTTTAGGAACCTTTAAAAAAGGGATTTGGATAAAGTTCCATCAGTTGATTTAGCATTTCACACAAAGGTAGTATTTTGGAGCACTATGATAGTGGTTTGGAAATTGCATTCTTATTTTTTGTCATATTATATCTCATTCATAATGATAAAAATTATAAACACCTTTGGGAAAATTAGTTTCATTGACCCATGTCATTATTTCTATACTATAATTGCCTTTGGGAAAATTAGGAACAACCCCATTTTGTCCAAATTGTTTCATCATTATTCTATACTACATCATTGACCTAATTAATTATCTTGATAGTACCTAGTAAAATTATTTTTTTATATGAAGGAACTATATTGACTTGAGGTCTCATTCAAGACTATGTTGGTAGTGCTCAATTCACATAGAGGTCATCTCAGTCTCCCCTTTTCTACTCTCTCACCATTTTATACTTAATTTAAGTTTGAACACTCTCTATGATTTGAGAGCATGTTTAAGACATGCTCTCACCATTTTACAAGTTGGGCCATTCTATATCTTGTAATTCTTGATTGATTTAAGATGCATAGAAATTTACAAAAACATTTAAAAACTTTTATAAAATTCTAAAAATCATGAAATCATGAAAATTGGCTTAGAATTTCCATGTGAGATATAAAGTTATCAAAAAAAATTGGGTTGGGCCATCTTTTTATTTATCTTAATTTATAGACCACCTTAGTATTTTTCCTCCCATTTTTGGGAGAAATACATTGGCTTAAGGTTTGCACAAAATATGTAGGTAGCACGTGGATAGATGGGCTATCTTTGGTTAGTTTAGACACCACTCTCGCCATCCTTTCTTTTTCAAACACTTCGTTACCATAAGGATTTTAGGACCCCTAGTTATTTCACAAGTGACCTTTTATCCTTTAATTTCCCCATTTTTATTAGCCCTATCCATATTCTCTTTCCATTTTATGAGTTTATATAGTGAGCATTTTTCATTCAAATTTGATACACTAATGACCACTTGCCTTTTTTTATGCTCTCACTATTTTGTGAATTATTTACATGCTTATTCTCATTCTCATCTTTAGACATAGTAATCATTATGAACCAAGTCATTATGTGATTGCTTATCTATTTTATTTTAGTGTTGTTTTAGGCTAAACCATACTCTCATGATCACATGATTTTTTTGTGCTGATGATTTCATGTTTGTGAATCCCTCTCTTTTCATGTGCACTTGTTGTTTTGCAAGGCCATTCCCATTTTTCTCTACACATCACTCATGTTTTATTATCATTAATTTTATTCTATCCCATATATTAGGAGAATAAATTTGGCCTAAAGTTCATGTTGGATCTTACATCCATGGAACTATGTAGGTAGTGTCCACTTCTCTAGTGCATCTGGATTTAGCTAAGCTACCCTTTCCTTTTCTTCTCTTCCCCCCATTTTATTTTTGTGTGTCATTATTCCATATAAACTAAGGAAAAGTTTATTAGTATTTTATTATTAAATTATTATACTTGCATCATCGGCATCTAGCTTATGGTTCACTCTATTTCCAAGACTAATACCTCTATTACACATGCATAAACAATTTTTTTCTATTTATACTAACATTATGATTAACTAGTGTTTCTATAATTGACTTTGTATGTTTAGAATAATTTGTTTATTGAACTTTTATTTGCTTTGGATTTTTTATTTCTTTTGTTTTTTATTCATTTGTGGCCATATTTATTTATTTTTATTGATGTTGTTATTTGTTTGTTTGTTTATTAGTGTTTTGTTGTTTATTTCTTTTTGTTTATTAGGATTTTGTTGTTCCTATTTGTGTTTGTTTAACCATTTATTTATTTATTTATTTATTTTCATTTCAATTTTACCTCTTTGACTTTTTATTTATCAGTTATCTTAGGATTATTATAATTTATTTACACTCAAGTCTTTATTACATGTATCTTCAACTTGATTTATGAATTAATGTATATTCCTACACTTAGTTTATTATATTATATTCACTTGGGATTTGATTTTTTGTATATTATGCCTAAGTGATTTGTAATTGAATTTAAAATAATATTACCATGATTTAGATACACATTATTATTATATTTGTCTATAAATATGATATATAGCATCCAAAGCTACATCAAAAATATGTTTGGTGGAGCTTACAATCAATGGTGCCACAAACACTTCTCCTTTTTCACACTTGGAGAAATTGTTGATCTACCCTAACACTATTTATTGTCACAAAATATTTCACCTTAAAGGAAGTTGTTTAGGCCTGCTCTAATATCTGGGTAACATTGGAATACCTCTTGGCCTATGGGTTGTCTATAGTAGAGGTAGACCTCTAGGTTTAAGGGTTAGCTCCCTAAATTTACCTTAAAGTGCTTATCACCTACACTAACTAATTACTTATGGGAAAAGAGGATGATATATGTATGCAAGGAAACTATATTCAATGGGTGATACACCATAAGGATTTCCAAAAGAACATCATACTTATTTCACTAAAAAATAAGACCTATAAACTAGATTCAAAATCATAAAATATTTTAACATTAGTATTTTAATATAGAGGTGATATGCATAAAAAACCCAAGAAAGTGGACCATAGGTCATATTTTAGACTCCAAGGACACTTTGAAACTTGAAAGGAGATAAACACACTAAATTTTCTCCATATGACCTGTTAGAACGAGAACTTTCATTAAACATGAAAGGATAAGGAGAAATAAGAATAGAGACACTAGACCTCACTATTGATCACTTTTCAAACTTATAAAAGATGTTTATAAACTCAAATAAATATTTAATATATTATTAAAAGTGAAAATACAACATAAAACCAATAGGGCTTCACAATATATGGTTTGGAATTATTTATAAGAGCCAAAATGGCTAGTACTTATAGAATCTAGGAGAAGAGAGAGAAGGATGGAAGTCCAAAAGTCATAAGAAAAAGTGACAAGATTTAGAGGAGTTATATTTGTAGGATAATGGATTATGAAAAAAAAATGAAATTTATCTTTGGACAAATATCCTTCTAAGGCATGAAACTCTTCAATTCTAGCATATGACCCTTCAACTAGCTCCTTGAAAACTACCTTCATCATTTGGTCCTTCTTGAGCATTCCAAGGTAGACTGCGGATAGATGAAATAGTTTAAATATTAATGGGGGTTATAAATAGGCATAAAAATGTATTTTATACATCCATAATCACTAATATTCTTTTGGATAATTATTCTCACTATATGTAATCATAATCACCCTACTTTCACTCATCCTTCAAACTTGTCACTAAGGTGGTCTTAAGTTTCTCAAAAAAATACATATATGGGATGGTATGACACATATAAAGAGTTTGAATTACCTTATATCCATTATTAAAACCTTAAAAATCCTCCTAATTGAAGTTATCACCTTCTCACTTGATGATCACCCTCATATTCACTACGCTAGTTTGGACTGGCTAGAGTGAAGGTTATTAAAAAGGTACCTATGTTATTTGAGTAAGTAATATATGGGAATGGGAAGTTATATTAGGTCACACTCTATCTCTCAAAGTGATCCTCATCCTCTTAAACCCTTATATACCTAAAAAAACATAAAAAAATTGTTAACGAAACTAGTTTAATACCATGTTCGTATAAATAGGGTAGAAGCCAACTTGATGGGAAGGAGCCATGGTGATTTCTCTATAATTTAAAGATCACTTACATCTAAAAATATACCTATTAGATGTGTTTCCTTATTTTTTTCTCCATTGGGTCATTAGCAAGGGTTTTAGGTAGTTTTACCCCTTAAGGATAGTTCATAAAATAATGACATCCAAACCCTGAATAAATTAAAATAAATTATTATTTATGACCCTATCCAATATATAATAACTCATAAAACTCCCATGCTAAGAATACATACTGATACGAACATCCAAATTTATCCTCTAGTTCTTTCCTACATTTTGCATACCTTGTCATGTTTTCAAGTTAATAAATGACTCATTCATTAATTTCTCTACAAATTAAATGCTTTGAATCACTTTATAACTCCCCATGAAGGTTATCCAATGATTTTAAATTCTCAATTGGTGTTATAAGTGAGGCTACACCTCTTTTAGGCATCAGGCCTAGTTTAAGCGTAGTGGACTTTGATTGTGTTTAGTTCCTCACCACTACCTCTTAGTGGTTGATCATGACTATGAGGGATTCCTTATTTTTTTTCATGTCCAAATAATCTTTCTAAATATCTCTAAAATATTTTATCAATCCTCAACTCACCTCTCTAACCTTTTCATAACCAACCTATAACTTTGTACTTTCTAGGAGTGCCCTCTGTCTGAGATAGAATAGAGAGCATCTCCCCGATCTTCCTAGGCAAACTAAAAGTATGTGAGGCTTAAGGGAGTTATAAGGAACTTCCATACCAATTTTAATGGTCATATTTTACTAATAGGTCTTCCAACTCATCAATAACCTCAAAATAAACTCTATGTAATAATGATGGTGCAGGATTTGCATGTATGGTTGTAGGTTGTTGTGTAGGACCTCATACATGCTCTATTTTCCATGTCTTGATAGTCTCATAAGATGGTCATTGCCTTATGAGTATGCTTTCAAATATGTATAACACCTATGACCTTTTTCTAACCCAAATTGCACCCACCTTTGTTTGACTAAACAAAACTATAGCTAATTGTAAATGTGTTTCCTTGATTAGAAAGTGACATGCATATAGGTGTATACTATAGTGTTAGGTATTGTGCATTGATTTAAGGACTTATTTAAGTCCTTTAGGATCATTTATAAATAATTTATACTTTTTCACCCAGAAATATGCTAAGCCATCCTCTAAACCACCAGGTTTTAGCTCACTATCATGTTACAGTCCAACTATAGATGTCTATTTTGAGAGCAAAAAGGGTCTTAAATATTGCATTAAACCTTTTTAACCTATGATACATAATCTAGGATATTATATACCATTTTCATCCTATAGTCCAAAATTTAGTCTCCTTTCCCTACTATTCTAAACTATCAGTATTAGATGTATCCACCTTCTGCAAATGCTCAATTTCCCTTTGAAATAAGTCCTGTTCTTATAAAGAATTGATAGATTTAAGACCTATAGGTTTTAGCTCAATATGGAGCTTATTTCACTTTGAAAAAATGCCTCAAACAAGCCTTTTCACAAGGGAATGGGCCAGTAAGAATGAAAATCTCCTACAAATCTTTGAGGGAAAATTACCCTTGTAAAGGGCAGTCATGTGCAAACTGGACCATCCCAGTAGGCTACAGAGGGAAATTATGATCCCAAGGTACCTTTGTGGAGGGTAGAGTTTTCCTTTATAAAAATGAACAAGGTAAATAATTCCTTCAAAAATTTTGTTCGAAATAAATCTACAGCAAAAGGCAAAGGTCAAAGGTCCTTCAGACAAAATGTCCGAAAGAAAAGACAAGGAAATCCAAAGGATAAATTATTTTAGACAAAATACTTGAAGGAATTCCTTCAAACATTTTTTATAAAGAAATCCATAAGTGAAAAACTCTAACGAATTCCTTCAGACATTTGTTCGAAGGCATTTTTCAAAGGATTTTCTTGAAGAAAAGGGGACCCAAAAGAAAGAAAGGGCCAAGGCATGAAGAAAGGTTTCCTTTATGAAAAATGTTTAAAGGAATTGAGAACCAAGGGAGCTCGAAGGATCTCGAAGGGCAGGTGCCCTTGCGAGGAACTCTTCATGACCAAGAAGGGACCAAATCATAAGTTTCAAAGGGGAATTTCAAGACCCAAAGGGCCCTCACAGAACGTAGTGATCATATTCATCAAACAGTGAAGGGCAAAGGATTCCTTCAAATTTTTTATCCAAAGGAAATCCAAAGAAAAGACAAGACAAGGGATTCCTTCATACTTTTATCTGAAGGAAATCCAAGGAAGGTTCAATCACAGAAAGCCAAATAAATTGCCAAAGGGGTGACAGGCCTGAAGACATCAAATTTAGTGTCACAAACTAGCCATTGGAATTCAAACATCTGGTGACGTCCCTGAAGATGTCAAATTTAGGACAATGGAATAGCCATTGGCTTTCAAATGGTGATGGGCATGCGAATGTCAACTTTACAATGATAAGATAGCCATTGATTATCAAATGTTTAAAGATGTGCCCATGCATGGAAACTTGGTGACCCATTGAGAAGAGAGCTTGAGAGCTCAAATTACTAGAAAGAGCCAAAAAATGACAAAGATAGCCCTGAGGGTTGAAAGAGCCAAAAAAAGACAAAAGCCAAAAGTAAACTCAGTGACCTATTGAGAAAGGAGCCTAAAGAGCCAAACACAGACATGGATAGAATAGCCTAGGTGGTAAAAGAGATGGTGGTAGAGGAGTTATTCTAATGGTTAGAACAGTCCTTACAAAATGGTCATCAAGGAGTGCAAACAGTGAATGACAGCCTATTTTTCTTCATTTAAGAATTAATGAGTAGACAACCATGTGAACCTCTTTAAGAATCAGTCTTGTTTTCAATCTAAAAGGCATAAGCCATGCTTTCATAATGACATTTAATATAATTTAAACATGAAAGTCAAGACTTGGATTATCGCAGCATGGCTTCCTTCACTAGACTTCCTCTTCCCAATGAATTAAATGTAGCATGGGCCACTTGTGGAAAAAGGTGCCATCGCTTTCTCTTTCTTTATATATTGTAAGCTCTCATTTGAGAAAGGATCTATCTCTCATTTTATAAGGCAAAGCCTTGCCAAAATTTCACCTTGAATCAATAAGAATGCATTTTACCTTTATTTGACTGGTTATATCTTTGAGTGTGTCTGTGTATTAACCTTGTGTTTAGTCATTTTAGCTTGATTCTTTCACAAGTTAACACCAACACACCTAGTGTAGCTAGAGTACCAATTTTGTAGGTTAACAAGAAGTGTTGTATCTCGAGTCCAAAGATAGAAAAGGGTTATCAGACAATGTATTTTCTATAGCATCTATGGTAAGTTCATTTTTTATGTGTTTTCACTAAGCCTCCCTGTTAAAACTCCCTATGATCTGGTCTTTTCATTAGATAGAGTGTATGTTCACCCTCTTCTAGTTTGAAGTGTGAGTAACTAAGTAGATCAAACTTGTTTGGTGCATCACCATCTTAGGTTAGTTTCTATTTTTAGTATCATTCTCTCTTTTCACCCCCCCACTATATATATTAGCAATAGTAGTGATATAACTTAGAGATGCATCAAAGGTAGCTAGCCCTTACCTATAGATTCTCCTCTTAGTTTTTCAAGACCCACAATAAGAGGGGAGGCTCCATTATGCCGCGTGGAAGAGAGAAGCTTAGCCTCTTGTGAAGGGTGCAATCCACAATGTTAACAATTTTTGGCACACTTGGTGAGACCAATTTTTTTTAAAACTCAAAAAAGTTCTAGGATTGATGTTGGTCCTATTACAGTAAAAAAAATATCAACCACTAATCCAACATTTGGTAACTCCATCTTCAAGAGCATCAGTCTTTGGTCAAAGATTAGTCTAACATCATATACCTAAGGTCACCACATGATCTATTGCTAAGGGTGTCACTTTTGAGTTCATCGAACTACCATTAAGCTTAGCAAGGTGACTGAGGTTTGCAAGGACTCATCCTTATATAGAAATTCTTTTTCCTAGACCTGTTATAAGATACACTTATGTAAGAAGGCCCCAATTGAATCCTATCATAGCTATGGCTTTACCTTTTGTGGCCTTTCATAGTCAGAGTCCTTTGAATCTTTTACATTATGACCCAATCCCAGGAATAGCCCTTAAGAGTGTGCCTCCCTTTAATGGAGACGGGCCTATTAATGATATTGAACATATCAAAAATATTGCCAACCTCTGTAATATTCACAATGTCACTAAAGAAAACATTGCTATCAGATTACTAGCATTGTCTTTTAAGGGCAAGGTTTTGGACTAGTATGGGACTCTGCCTATGAATTCAGTCAGCACATGGAATGAATTGGGCACCCTCTTTACAAACATATTTAGGGAGAATATTGACCACCTCTCACTTTTTGAGTAGCTAACCACCATGTAAAGATCTCCACATGAATTTATGCAAGATTTCAATACTCAATTTCAGAAGACCCGAGATAGAATCCCCATTTTGGTAAGGTTGACCCCAAGCTATGCTTTCCTCTATTATTTGAAAGCATTAAAAAATGACATTGTTGTCATGATATAGTCCATGGGAGGACAAGTGCTACCAACTACCTATGAAATAGCCATAGCCACTAAAAATTACCTGGTGCAAGTGGGAAAGATAGCCCCTAAACCTCATATGCTGCTCTTCCTTGAATTTCCCCCTCCAGTCCAGACTGTTGGACCCACTTTAGCTCTTTTTCCTAGCATAGAAAAGCCAACTACTACTTTGCTCAATGACCTTCATGAAGTTAAAATCTTGTTGCAAAGCATGACCAATGAATTGGTGGCTCTCAAAAGGTAGCAAGTTCAAAATTATCAGCCAAATCAGGGATATCAGTAATTTGGGCAAGCAAATAAACCCCCTTTCCAAAATTATAATCAAGGATAGGGTCAGTTTATAGAAGCTAGAACTTATCAAGGCTATAATCCAAGCACTCTATCATCCAAGACTCTTATGCCCACTCAAAATAATCTAGTATAAGAATATCCAAATTGCTCACCCATGGGATATGGTCAAGATTAGGTTGTTTATATAAATGAGATGTTGAGTCAATACATGAATGCACAAGACAATCAAGCTGCCCAATTCCCAAGTTCTGAGGTATAAGTGTATCCTGGCATGGATAGTAGGCAATCTCAACCTGATTCCACTCTCATGAATCACCTAAAAGGTGAATTCTATGCAATTAACTATGTGGGTAGTAAGAACAACTAAGGTGATTATGTTACAACCAACACAAGGTCTAAAAGAAGAGCTATGGAAGAATCTCAGGCTACTACCAAAATGTCTGCCACATCTTCTTCATCACATGAAAATCAAAAATTTCCAAATTATAGGCCACTGGTTACACCTTTAGCTCCTCACCCTGTGCCTCAAGCTATAAGTGACCCCAAAGAAAATTTGTAGAGGGACAACCCTTAGATTAGTGTGGTGGACCAGATGAAGAAGCTACACATGAATATCTCCTTGTGGGATTCATTATCAATACCAAGACAAAAGGACATGTTTTAAAAGGAATTGTATGGGCTAAATGAACAAGTTGTCCCATCAAAATTTGATAATGTTCTGATCACAAATGGGTACCCTTCCATAGTAGGCCAAGTAAAGAAAGAAGAAAAGGTTCCCCCTTTCTATCTATCCTTAGTCATAAGATATTTCCTAGTGCACAATTGCATTATTGATAGTGAGGCAAGCACCTTAGTAATGCCAAAATGTATAGCATATAAACTAGGGCTCAAATATGAAGAAATGATTAAGGGAGTCCTACAACTAAATGGATCACTAACAAAGATAGTAGGAGTGGTGAGAGGCTTGAAATTGACACTCCAAGCATGTCCAACTTTCTTAGTTCCCCATGATGTGGTAGTGGTATATGCTCCTCCCTACTTTTCCATTTGCTTGTCTAGCGATTTCACATCCAAAATAGGTGGGTACCTAGTAACAAACTAGTCTTACCTATTTTTTAGAACCAAATATGGGACTAAGGTCAAGATTGAGTCAGAGCCAATCCACAGAGATCATCTAGAGCCATGTTCACTCAAGGCATAAAATGTTAGCTATGCCATTATTGATTAAGAATAATTCCAAGTGGATCAATCTCTACCCTCTACCCTTGAAGGAGTTCCTGACCTGTTCTTAGATGAATGGGGAAGTAACAACTTTGAACATGACCCTTACAAGTTTATAGAAGAGGCATGCCTCAAGATTTATTTCATGCATGAAGAGGGTAATTTTATACCAAATTTGATGAAAGCAAGCCAAGAGAGTTTAGGTTTATGACAGCTTTTCTTTGATGGCTCAAGAAGCAAATTGGGGGCTGGTGGTGGAGTGGTGTTAGTTTCCCCCTTAAAGGAGACATACTTCTTGACTTTCAATTTCTAGTTTTCTTTCACATGAAATGTTTCAAAGTATAAATCTCTCATCCATGGTTTGGAGTGGGTAAGAAAAAGATGGATTAAAGAGCTTTAAGTTTTTGGGGATAATGAGTTGATCATAAATTAGGTGAGAGTCTAAAATTTGACAAATAATTCCTTGCTTAAGTCTTACAAGCACAGGGTGTGGGACTTAGTAGAGAGTTTCCTTGCTTTCAATGTTAATTCCATCCCAAGAGAGCAGAATAATCAAGAAGACAAACTAGCAATAGTTGGTGCCCAGTTTGATGTCCCCAAAGAGATAGGCCGAGACAATAGTCTATGCCATTTAAAAGTGGTAATCAGACCCTCTATGCCTGAAAACATCACCAACTGGTAGATGTTTGATAGTGATCAATAGATAGCACTCTTATTACAAGAGGAATCTGAGTTTGCCTCTAGAAACTAAGCCAAGCTATAGCAGCAGCATGGTAGCTAGATTGTTTAGCTGATGAACAATAAACTTCCAAAGGGCTTGGTCACTCTTGAAAGTATCTTCAACAAGGATGACCAATTGAAAAATTATAAAGCAAGCATCACAATGAAGAAGGAGAACTATGAAAAAGTTGAGACATTTAAGAATAAGTTACTTGCACTTGGGAAGGTATGTATAGATCATAAAAGGTAGGCTTTCATCTTATTGTGTCAAGAATTTGCTGATGTCTTCACTTAGGAGTATAGCAACTTGAAGGGTTTTGACCCAAGTTTGGCCTAACACACTATTGAGTAGGAAGAAGGTGCCAAGCCCATTAAACAAAAACAAAGGCATTTAAACCCAAAGATTGAGACTCTCATGTAGAAGGAACTCACCAAATTTATTGAGTCCAAAATCATATTTTTAATCAAACACTCTTCTTGGCTGGCCAATCTTATTCCTATCTAAAAAAGGAATGGGGAGATTAGATTATGTGTAGATTTTAGAGACCTCAATAGAGTCTCATTGAAGGACCACTATCCTCTCTCAATTATGGAGCAAATCCTCCAAATGGTGATAGGCAGTGAATGTTTCTCCCTCTTAGATGGGTATTCAAGGTACAATCAAATTTTAGCGAAAGATTGTGACCAATACAAGACAACCTTCACTACCAAGTGGGGAATGTTTGCTTACCAAAAAATTCCATTTGGGCTATCCAATGCTGGTGCCACTTTTCAACGAGCCATGGACATGGCTTTTCAAGGCTTGATAAATAATATTATACTAGTATATCTTGATGATGTGACAATATTTTCTAAGGAAGCAGGCTAACATATAAGACACCTTAGGCAAATATTCAAAATGTGTAGAGAATTTGGTATCTCTCTCAACCCAAAAAAATGTGTGTTTACTATCCATGAGGGTAAACTCCTTGGCCATGTTGTTTCGAAAGAGGGCTTGCCCATTGATCTAGAAAGAGTTCACTCCATCCTAGTGCTATCATTGCCTAAGCATAAGAAATGTCTGTAAGGCTTCTTTGGCAAAATAAATTTCATCAAGAGATTTATCCCAAATTTTTCCAAGATAGTCAAGCCACTGACCTCCATGCTGAAGAAAGATGAGAAATTTGTGTAGACAGTGCAAAGGAAGGATAGTTTTGAAGGGATCAAGTGGGATATCACCTAGGATCCTACCTTGATTAGTCCTAACTTCAAGGATTTCAACCTCTATACCTTTGGAAATGAAGAGGTGATCTCCACCATGCTTACCCAAGCAAATGATGAGAACCTTGAATAGCCACTTGTATGTTTTAGCCAAGGTTTAGAAGGTTTTGAGATCAGGTATACATATGTAGAAAAGAAATTCCTTATGGTCATACGAAGCCTAAAGAAATTTAGACATATGTTGTCTAACCATAGGGTTCATCTCATGGTGCCACATCCCAGTGTCAAAGATTTCTTGATCAACCATGATCTAAATGAAAAGAGAGCAGGATAGATCACCAAAGTAATGGAATATGACATGTACATCAAAAACACTAAGCTAGTAAGGGGAAAAGGCCTATGTGAACACCTTGATGTAGACCTTAAATAGTAGAAAGAGGACATTTTTCTAATCCATGATGAAGCTACAATAGAAGAACTAGTGGTCATGAAGGATTGGGCATCAAGCATGAAACATTTCCTTCTCATTGGTGAGTGCCCACAGGGCCTTGATAAGACCAAGGGGAGATATTTCAGACTCCAATCTCTCCCTTATGTCTTGATAGATGGGGTGTTGTTTAAAAGATATTTTTTGGGAGTACTCTTAAGGTACATAGACCTAGGTCAGGTTGACCAGGTGCTATGTGAGTTCCATGACGGGCTAGCTGGTGGTCACTTTGCTCCCAAGCCTACAGCTATAAGAATTATGAGAGTTGGTTACTTTTGGTCCACTTTATTTAGAGACACCCATGCCTAGGTATGAAAGTGCTAGAAGTGTGCTCTCTTTGATGGGAAATAATGCCTGGCTATAATGCCTCTATAGCATATTTAGGTAGAACAGCCATTCATGTAATGGGGCCTTGAATTCATAAGGATGATTAACCCTCCTTCTAGTGATAGCCACAAATGGTTCTTGACTACTACAGACTAATTTATGAAATGGGTAGAATTTATTGCTTTAAAGGAGGCTAATGAAAGTATAGTCCTATATTTTTATGAAGGCCTAGTGATAAGGTCTACCATCATCTTGGATAATGCATTGGCTTTCTTGGGAACTAGAACAAGTGAATGGGCATTGGGATACAGCATCTACCTCAGCACTTCTTCCAGCTACTACCCATAAGGGAATGGGCTAGTTGAGTCCACCAATAAGAATCTGATTAGAATTATCAGAAGGATAATGGAGGAGAATTAGAGAACTTGGCATACCAAGTTGAAAACAACCCTATGGGCAAACAGGGTTACTCCAAAGAGGGCAGTTGGTAATTCACTATACATGCTTATGTATGGAAGAGAAGCTAAACTTCTTATTTCACTTGAATTGCTAGCTTTGGATCTTACTCACTAGCTATAATTAGAAGAAGGCAATAACATGGAGGTTAGGCTATGTGAATTGATATAACTTCAAGAGACAAGAGACCAAGACATGGTTTCTATGACCAGCTATTAATAGCAAATGAAGAAGCACTTTGACAAGAAATCCTCATTAAAAGGTTTCTCTGAAGGTGACATCATCTTAAAATGGGATGAGGACTGAGATAAGCCTAGAAATCACACAAATTTTGATGCCTTATGGAGTGGTCCATATGTCATCACTCAGTGCAAGTAGCACAATACATTCTAGCTCTCCAAGTTGGATGGTGAAGAACTACATATCCTAGTTAATGGGATAAATGTTAAACACTATCACTGAGTCTTCTCTCACCATGTATATATTTCCTTATTTTTCTTATTTTTACCTAAGTGCTCTTGCACATGTTCATAGTTTTTTTTAGCCTTGTGTGTGTTTGGTTTACCATTTGGGGTGAAGGCTTCATGATTGATTCTTGGATCTCTCAAGGTTATTGTCAACCTTTTGGGTTGTGTTTTGACTTCGTGCCCAATAGACTTCCAAGTCACTGGTTTCTTAAGCATGGCAGGCATGCTTCCGATGGGAATCACCAAATTTTGTTGACCATTTTGGTCATACAGGCCGAAAATTGGTCTCCTCCTTTCCCTACTATTTTGAACTATCAATCTTGGATGTATCCACCTTTTGTAAATGCTTAATTTCCCTTTGAAATAAGTCCTATTCTTATAAATAATTGATAGATCTAAGACTTATAGGTTTCAATTCAATATGAATCTTATTTCAATTTAAACAAATGCCTTAGATAAGCCTTTTGACAAGGGAATGGGCTAGTAAGAATGAAAGTCTCCTATAAAACTCTGAGGACAAAGTACCCTTGTGAAGGGCAGTCAAGTGTAAACTGGACCATCCCAGTAAGCTATGGAGGGTAATTATGAGCCCAAGGTACCTTTGTAGAGGGCAAAGTTTTCCTTTAAAAAAATGAACAAGGCAAAGAATTCCTTCAGACATTTTGTCTAAAGGAAATCCATGGAAAAAGGCAAAGGTCAAAGGTCCTTTAGATAAAATGTCCAAAGGAAAAGACAAAGAAATCCAAAGGATGAATTCTTTTAGATAAAATGCTCAAAGGAATTCTTTTGGACATTTTGTCTGAATAAATCCACAATCAAAAGACTCTAACAAATGCCTTTAGACAAAGTCCCAAAGGAATTCCTTTAGAATTTTGCCTCAAAGGCATTTGTTAGAGGAATTTCTTAAAGAAAAGGGAACCTAAAAGAAAGAAATTGCTAAGGCATGAATAAAGGTTTCCTTTGGGCAAAATGTCTAAAGGAATTCCTTTGGACATTTTGTCTAAAGGAATTGAGAACTAAGGGAGCCTGAGGGTGCCTGAAGGGTAGGTGCCCTTGTAGGGGACTCTCGACAACCAAGAAGGGACCAAATCAGAAGTTCTAAAGGGGCATTTCAAGACCCAAAAGGCCCTCACATAAGTGAGTGAGCAGATTCATCAAAGAGTGAAGGGTAAAGGATTCCTTCAAATTTTTTGTCCAAAGGAAACCCAAAGAAAAGACAAGATAAGGGATTCTTTCAAAAAAAATTCTAAAGGAAATCATAGGAAGGTTCAATTACTGAAAGCTGAAGAAATTGCCAAAGGGGTGATGGGCCCAAAGACATCAAATTCATCATTGCAAATTAGCCATTGGAATTCAAACATTTGATGACATCCCTGAAGACATCAAATTTAGGATAATGGAATAGCTATTGGCTTTCAAATGGTGATGGGCACGTGAATGTCAACTTTATAGTGATAAGATAGCTATTGATTCTCAAATGTTTAAAGATGGGCTCGTGCATGGAAACTTGGTGACCCACTGAGAAGAGAGCTTGAGAGGTCAAATTGCTAGAAACAGCCAAAAAATGACAAAGATATCCCCGAGGGCTGAAAGAGCTAAGAAAAGATAAAATCCAAGAGTAAACTCAGTGACCCATCAAGAAAGGAGCCCAAAGAGCTAAACATAGACACAAATAGAATAGCCTGGGTGGAAAAAGAGACATCAGTAGAGGAGTTATTCTAGTGGTTAGAATAGTCCTTATGAAATGGTCATCAAGGAGCACAAACAGTGAATGGCATGGCCTATTTTTCTTCATTTTAGCATTAATGAGTAGATAACCACATGAACCTCTTTAATAAGTGTTCTTATTTTCAAACAAAAAGGTGCAACCCATGCTTTCATAATGATGTTTAATATAATTTAAATGCCAAAGTCAAAACTTGGACTACCACAGCATGGCTTCCTTCATCAGACTTCCTCTTCCTAATCAATTAAATGTAGCATGGGCCACTTATGGAAAAAGGTGTCATTGCTTTCTCTTTCTTTATATATTGTAAAATCTCATTAGAGAAAGGATTTATCTCTCATTTTGTAAGGTGTAGCCCTACCAAAATTTCACCTTGAATCAATAAGAATGAATTTTACCCTTTATTTGACTAGTTATATCTTTGAGTGTGTCTATGTATTAACCTTGTGTTTAAGTCATTTTAGCTTGATGCTTTCACAAGTTGACCCCAACACACCTAGTGTAGTTAGAGTAATAGTTTTGTAGGTTAATACGTAGTGTTGCATCAGGAGTGCAAAGATAGAAAAGGGTTATCAGATAGTGTGTTTTCTATAACATCTATGGTAAGTTCATTTTTGTGTGTCTTCACTAAGATTCCCTGTTAAAACTCCCTACGATATGGTCTTTTCATCAGATAAAGTGTATGTCTACCCTCTTCTGGTTTAAAGTGTGAGTAATTGAGTAGATCAAACTTGTTTGGTGCATCACTGTCTTAGGTTAGTTTCTATATTTAGTATCCTTCTCTCTTTTCACCCCCCGCCCACTATATATATTTGTAGTAATAGTGAAATAACTCAGAGATGCATCAAATGGAGCTAGCCCTTATCTAGAGATTCTCCCCTTAGTTTTGCCAGACCCATAGCAAGAGGGGAGTCTCCATGGTGCCACGTGGAAGATAGAAGCTCAGCCTCCTATCAAAGGTGCAATCCACATCATCAACAGATATATTTAGAGTCTTAAAACCAACTCTAATTAACAAATGTTTGTGATTTTAGTCCTATAGTCACCAAGGTTCATCTCATTAATTTATGAGTACCTACAGTCAAGTTGTAGGTGACTTTTTATTAAGGGTAAATGTATACCTATAGGTGGTGATGTAGGTCAAAATATTATAATTTAACTCTTCTTGATGTTCATTAGATCACTTAGTGTGCCTATCACCTTAATAGGATCACTAGACATGAATGTATGCTCTTTTTAGGCTACCTTGGATTATAAGACTATTTGAAGTTTAAGATACTATAGAGAACTTTAACCTTTTTTAGTGAAAGAATGCATGAATTGGGATCCTTCTATCATCATACTCTATTATCTAAACCACTCACTCTCCTTTGCAAGGTATTAACTCTACATTAGGGATACATGATGGATTCATTCAAATTCATCTATATTTTATACCACCCCATTGTATGATATCATAAAGAATGAACAAGACATTGTTTTGAAGTTTTTAAGGTAATGGATCCTTGAACTCAAACTTTTCCACATATAAACTTGATCTAAGTTGAACTACTAGTCAATATCTCTACTATTGACTACTATGGAATTATCCAACTTATCAATCTTCTATGAAGATTTAAAAACATGTTTAAACTCTCTATGCAACATCTTCAGGCCTCTATGAGAGCCACTTTTAGGTACACATATAGGTCATAAGGTAGTGAGGATGAGATATGGATGCTATGCATAGTGTATGGACTTTTGATTCATCCTAGACCATCTATCAATCTTAAAACTAATCTTCTCTAGCTTAAAGTGCTTGAAACCAATTCTAATGTTCTCATTTCAATATGACTACTCTTCTATGAGGCACCTATAGGTGTCCATCAATGGTGCATGATAGAATTGTATGTGATTTTATCCACAAGTCAATTTCCACCTTGTGAAAGGTTAAAGCTTGTTATTTACATATTTGATCTGAGCAACATTGTAGGTGATAATTTGGGTGATGGTTCTACCCCAATTGGTGGTAGAACTTCTAGGAGCCATAACTTTTACACCATAGCTCCATTTGACTCTACATTTGAACCATTGGAAATCTAAGAATGAGGAGAACATGATGAGATTGAATCAAGCTATGATCGATGGTTTTTTAACCCTAAAATACCAATGGAAGTTTCCTAAATTTCAATTTTAATAGTGTAATCTAAAAATAGTAAGTTTTTAAAAATAGTAATTTCTCAAATTTTGTAATGTTTTAAATCATGGAAGTCTAACCACTTCATCTCCCTTGAGATTGATGACCTTCCATATCCTCCTCCTACCTTGAAATTATGTATAAAAATATATGTATCTTGAAAAGGCATAGACATCTCTTCCTAGAGATATGCATATGTTGTATCTATAATTTTAAGCAATAAAACACCTCTTCTCAGAGATAGCATTATTATTTATGTGTTATTGAAATATTATTCAATAAAGAATTTTGAGTTTTGTATCAATATCAAAACCATATCAAACTTTGATAACACTCTACTTATTCAAAAGGGTTGGTCATATTTCTCTTTCACCTGATTGTAGGTGAGTACCTACAGGAAGGTCTAACAGTGTTTCATATATGACTACAACTTCATTGATGCTAGCCATTGAGACCTATATTTTTGATGAGGGAGATTAATATGTCATGAAAATAATAAAATACAACATTTCAAATTCATTTGAAATCATTATAAGACCAAGGACCTCTAAACTTGGTGAAATATGCCTATAACTTATCAATGGTGATCTCAACTTGTAACCTAGATTATTTAGCTCATCAAGTCACCTCCAAAAATTAAAAAAAATATGTAAACCATGAAATAAGTATTTCCAAATTCTATATAAACAATTATAACAAATGGTTTGTATGGGGCATCTCAACCAAGGAGAAAACTTGTAGGGTGTGGGAATTAACATGAAGAAAAGAGAAGTCAACTTCTAAAGAATGGTTCATAAAATATAAGAAAATAATATTTTAACTCCTACCATTAATATTAATCATACCAATTTTAATAACACCCCTCAAGATCATTTGACCTGAAACCTCTCCTATTAGTCATACCATGAGAAAACATGTTGATTAGTTTTGCATGCCAAGAAAAGAGTAATGGAGTAGAATGGTTTTGGTCCATTTTTTAGGTTTTGAAAGCTTCCCAAGTGTCAATATGGGTTTATGGAAGTTTAATATCCATTTTATAATGTTTCCACACGTGCCACCCTCTTTTTGAAGTCATATAACTGCCAAAACCTCCTCATTTTCAACTATTTTCTTGATTTCAATTGAGAACCTACACATTTTCAATTATAAATAACAATAATGATATATTTTACATTTATTAATATTTTTTGATACTTTATACCAAGGAAAACTATACAATCTTCATTAATAGCTCAAATATGGCCTGTAAGTGACATGGAATTACTTAGGACTAAAAGTTGACCATGACAAGGTTAATGACATATCAAATAGGACCATGACACACCCTATTACATACTAATATGACCATATACAAGATTTATACTATAATTTATTGACTTATTTTGACTTGTGGTCAAAATAATCAACATTCTTGGCAATTTCCTAGGGGTGGTATACTTGCTATACTAAGACCAGTAGCCTAATCCTATCCATTAGACCATGTATTCATCTATGTACAAGTTTGATACTAAATTTTCCTTTGAAATCAAACCAAAAAAAAATATAGACACACAAAATAAGACATACCAAAGGAAAAAATACATGTGTTCTCAATAACACTTATGAAACACACATACATAACTAAAATAAAGACACACATAACCTAGTACTTATAATACCTCACACTTAAGGTGAAAAAACAACTTACCATGATTCAACTAGGGTCAAATATGGTTCTTATTTTATCTTTATCACTCTATGGATGTAACTTATCATGTGAAACATGCTCATCATCAGCCATTTGAATATGTAGATGGTGAAATGGCTTACCATCCCTATATGTTCTCATGCCTACAAGTGGACTAATTTAAGATTTCATTAAATCTCTCTCTTTTGCCTTCAAAATACCTTTATTGGAAATACAACTTGATTTATCTCTATCACATCTGACTAGTGATTTTCAAACTATAGATTAGAAGGCATGATGGCTACCTTAATCTTTTCATCTTCTTAGGCATGATGTGCTTGGTGTGTATGATCATCAAGTTCCTCTTCTTTATGATCCAACACCTCTAAATGTGGTTTTACCTAAATTTATTATCTTTAATATTATTTAGGCACAAATACTTTTGCCTTGACTTTACTAAGTTTCTCTATGATGGTAGACCTTTGAACGGCAGATTGATGTTCATCCTCATTCATACCATGACACTTAATTTCATACTTGATAAAACTTTCTCTTTATTTCTCAATTAAACACTCAAAATCATCCTTTTTAGGATCATTATCTAACATATCATCAAACTCACACTCCTTTTAATGAGGATTGGTATTACCTAGATGCTCAAACTCTTGACTTATGGCATTGAACCTTTGCCATAGGTCATCTTCTTCCTCATGAATGTCATCTTCAAGGGCTGATTCATTAAGTAAAAGAATATTTACATGGTTATAATCATCATTGTGATATATCATGATATTAAATGTATGATCATCATACACATGGATCAAATAATTACCTTGAACATCTTATGAGAGAGAATGTTCAACACTTACTTCATCCTGCTCAAATACTCCTTCATGGATGATATATAAGTACCAAGGTCATTTTTCTCAAAATATGTATATGGATCATATTCATAATCATCTAAACCATAATAATCTAAAAAAAAATTAAATATTCCATCAATATTGGAATATTCACCATCATTTATAATAGACTCTTCTTTCTCATTAATGACATAATTCAAGTTTGAGATTGATTTACATAGGGCTCAATGTGGAACCTTGTAAGTGGTTGAGTCCATATGGTCACCTTTGTTGCATATATTATCTTGAAATATAATAAGGACCAATAAATTAAGAGGTATCCTCCTATCTTATCTATGAAATCTATTGAAAGGAAAATTGCAAAGTGGGTAGGTAAATCAATAACCACAATGTCTTGGAGGATGGGGAAACTAAGATAATCATGCAAGAAAACATTCAACACTTTAATCAATCATATTGTCTTGGTAGGTGTACCACATAATTTAATCACTCATTTACTATGTGTTTCATACTTTAGGCACAAATTTTTAGCTACAACTGTAGGCATCACTGATGTAGAGGCTCTACTATCAACTATGTAGTTATGAACTAGTTTATCACCTATAATAAGAGTGAGGTATAAAGGTGGAGGATTCTTAGATTTGGTAGATGGTTCCACAATATTTTTAGTGGAATTATTAATAACCACATGACCATGACCATTTATTGATGATTGAGGAGTAACATGGATAGTGGACAATTATTTTTGTAAGAGCTCCTTTTGGCTAGGCATATGAAGGACATCCCAAAGGGAAATAGATGCCTTAGCATTCTTCAATGAATCCTCTATGTTTAGGGAAGAATTTCTTACATTTTATTTATTCCTTGGATATAATGGAGTGTTTTTATCTTCAATAATTGAATAAATTTGAATAGACCTTCCTACATTTTGATGTAGAGAAGGTGCAAGAATGTTAGGGGCTATCATGCTTGCAGCCATGCCTTGATACCTTTTAGGACAATTAGATGAACTTGTGTGCACACTATTACCATATTATCTCTTGTATTATCTTATCTCTTGTATTATCTTATCTCTTGTATTATCTTATCTCTTGTATTATCTTATCTCTTATATTATCTCTTGTATTATCTTATCTCTTGTATTATCTATAATATAATTTCATTGGTTAAGCACATAATTCTCTTCAACTAAGATGTTAGTGAACCCTTGTCCTTGAGGTTGCCAACTTTCACTTGTTTGAATTAGGACTTTATCTTCTACTAATAGTAGAGGAGTTACTCCTCATTTAGAAACTATAGATTTTTATCCACCCTCATTGTCATCTATGAATTGACATTTTTTCCATTCTTCTCCTTGGATCTGATTTCTATGCACTAGTACCATTTCTCTTATGTTGGAGGTAGCAATAGGATTGTACACGTTGGCAAGCCTATTAAAGTTAGGTTAACCTTGACCTCTCACTTTCCCATATTTTTGACCATATGTTGATGATATGGATAGGTATTTTTATGAGCCCCTTGTTGTATATTGGATTTCCTATTTTGAGCCTCTAAGGCTTGGTATCTTACCCTCCAATTAATATCATCTTCTACCTTTTTAAGAGTAGTTATATGATTGGTATTTTCACTTGTAACTTGGGAAACATTTGGAGTAGTAGTATAAGTTTTTTTGTATTAGAGGCATAAACACTTTTCGAGGCAAATTTCCTACTTGAATGAGGCAATTTTCAGCTCTAATGGCAAGGTAATATGCCTCAAGTAGAGTGAAACCACCCATGGATTATAGCATGATATAAATATAAGTACCAATGACTCTCAAGTATGTAAGAAAGATAAATCTATCAAGTGATCTCATGGGAGGAGGCAACCTATGCCAAGTGTTTTGGAACTTCTCATGGAAGTCATGCATTGTCTCCTTGGGGGCTCTTTGGATTATATTGATTTGATGTATGAGTGAAGTGTGGTCACTCTTGTCCTTAAATATTGAAGTTAGAAACACTCCAAAGTCATCCCATGTTATAATACATCCACCAGTAAAATTCTTATACCAATTAAGTGTTTTCCCTCTAAGGGACATGGAAAGGATTTTAATGACAATGTTGACCTTAGTGACATTATGAAAAATAAAAAAATTGGAGATATCCCTAATGTGTTCACTAAGAGTGGCATGGCCTTCATCATAAAATGTAGGAACACTCTTTTTAGAATTAGGGGGAATGTCATAATAGGCATCAAGATGAATTGGATTTCTAGTGTTAAAGGCTAAGAATGCATAATACCTAGCCATGTTTTATTCAAGTTATTACTCAATCTCATGGTCCTCTTAGAAAAATATTCTTGATCTTTAAAGGGTAGAATAGGCTTAGGGTGTTAAACTTAAATGATAAGTTTAGGTTGAAGAGGTGGATTCATATGATTGAAAACTCTATTAGAAGATGATTTAGTAAAGAAAATGAAGTATAATCACAAATATATGACAAAATAATGGTCTTCAACCATATTTTACCTTGAATGGAGTTTCCAAATACTAAGTAACACACCAATATGTAGCTAATGTTATCAAGACCAACATTTACCTTGATATGTTGTCTTTAGGACAATGGTCCCATTAAGCGTGCCATAACTATTATCACCAAATCCTGCACATTAGAGGAGTTTATTTAGTCCAAATATAATATTTATTCAACATTAGAATATTTTTAGGCCTATGTTGCCCATAATAGAGGTAAACCTCTAGGTTTAAAGGTTAGCTCCCTAAATTTACCTTGAAGTGCTTATCACCTACACTAATTAATTACTTATGGGAAAAAAGGAATATATATGCATTAAATGAAACTATCTCAATGGGGTGATACAACATAAGTGTTTCCATAATATCGTCATATTTATTTCACTAAGAAATAAGACCTACAAACTAGCTTCAAATTCCTAAAATATTTTAACATTAGTATTTCAATATAGAGGTGATATGCATAAGACAACAAAATTTAAGTGGATCAGAGATTATATTTTATATTATAAGGAAACTTGAACACTTTAAAGGATCCAAATACACTAGCTACACTACTATGGCCTATTATAATGAGAACTTTCTTCACTACACATGAAAGGATAAGGAGAAGTAACGATAGAATAACTAGACCTCACCATTCATCACTTTGCACACTTAGATAATATGTTTATGAAATAAAATAAATATTTAATATATTACTAAAATTTAATATACAAAATCAAATCAATATGGATTCACCATACATGGTGTGGAATTATTTACAAGAGACAAAATGGCTAATACTTATGGAATGCAGGAGAAAAAAGAGAAGAATGAAGTCCAAAAGTCACAAGAATAGGTGTCAAGATAAGAGGAATTATATTTTTAGGATGATGGATTATTATATATACCATGCAAGGTATATTTAGACAATTGTACCTCTAAGGCATAAAACTCTTCAATTCTAGCA
This sequence comes from Torreya grandis, assembly GCA_037957365.1. NCBI lineage: Eukaryota > Viridiplantae > Streptophyta > Pinopsida > Cupressales > Taxaceae > Torreya > Torreya grandis. The sequence goes on from JARHVA010001626.1 coordinate 2,968,587, forward strand.
TAGGACCCTTCAACTAGCTCCTTTAAAGTTGCATTCATTATTTGGTCTTTATTGAGCAGTCCAAGGTATACTATGGATAGATTAAATAATTTAAATATTAATTTGGGGTTATAAAAAATCTCCAACATACATTTGATGCATATCTAATCACCAATATTCTGCTAGACAATTATTATCACTACTTGTAGTCATAATCACCCTACTTTCACTCATCCTTTACACTTGGAACCAAGGTGGTATTTATACTCTCAAAGAAATCCATAAATGGGATGGTATAACACATTCAAATATTCCTAATGTCCTTATATCCATAATGTAGACCTAAAAATGCTTCCCAATTTAAGTTATCACCTTCTCACTTGATGATCACTCTCTATTCACCATGCTAGTTTGGACTGGTTGAAGTGAAGGTTCTTGCATAGGACTTAGGTGATTTTTTGAATCAAGAGATGGTCATGGGGAGATATTTTATGTCTCATTATATCTTCCAAAGTTCTACTTTCCCTTTGAAACCATTTTTTACCTCCAAAACATCAAAAACTATCAAGAAAACTAGTTTTGTACCCTATCTATATAAATAAGGTAGAAGACAACTTAATGGGAAGGATCCCTAAGGAGTTATTTATAATTCCATGATCATTTAAAAGTCAAAATATCCCTCTTAGATGCGTTTCCTTCTTTGTTTTCTCCATCAGGTCATTAACAAGGGTTTTAGAGGGTTTTAGGTAGTTTTACCCCTTCAGGATAGTTCATAAAATTGTGACATCCAAACTCTAAATAAATTACATGAGAAATTTTTTTAGGAAACTTTATAACATATCCTAACTCCTCATATTACCATGCTAAGCATTTTTATTGATATGAGCTTCTAAAATTATCTTCTTGAGTTCTTCCCTTAATTCTACATATCATGTCATGTTCTCAAGTCAACAAATGACTCATTCATGGATTTATCTTAAAATAAAGGATTTTAATAACTTTATAACTCCCCATGAAGGTTTTAAAATTATTTGTAATGATCAGTTGGTGTTAGAAGTGAGGCTACACCTCTTCTAGGCATTAGGCCTAATTTAAGCCTAGTGGACTTTAATTGTGTTTAGTGCCTCACCACCACCTTTTAGTGATTGATCATGACTATGAGGGATTCCATATGTTTTTTCACATCCAAATCATCTTACAACATCTCTTTTTAAGGTTTCATTATTCCTCAACTCACCTCTCTAAACTTTTCATACCCAACTTGCAATTTTGCACTTTATGAGAGTGCCTTATGTTAAGATAGAACAGAGGGAATCTCCCCTATCTTCTCAATAAAAATGAAAGTATGGAAGTATTAATGGATTATAATTATTTTATATACAAATTTTCATGGTAATATTTTACTCATAGGTCTTCCAACTCATCAATAACCTCAAAACAAACTATGTGTAAGATTGACTATAAAGGATTTGAATGTATGGTTGTAAGTTATTATGTAGGACCTCATCCATGAATTGTTTTCCATGTCTTGAGAGTCTCATAATATGTTCATTACCTTCTAAGTATGCTTTCAAATATGTTAACACCCATTCCCTTTTTCTATCCCAAAGTGCACCCACCTTTGTTTGACTAAACAAAACTGCAGTCAACTATAAATGTGTTTCCTTGCTTAGAAAGTTTCATGCCTATAGGTATATACAATAGTGTTAGGTATTTTACATTGCCTTAAGAAATTATTTAATTCCTTTAGGATCACTTGCTAATAATTTTGACTTGATCAACCATAAATATGTTAGGCCATCCTCTAAACCACAATGTTTTAACTCATTGTCATGCTATAGTCCAATTGTAGATATTCATTTTGACAGAAAAAAGGGTCTTGAAGATTACATTTAACCTTTCAAACCTATGATACATTTGGATTATTTGAACCAAATCCAATTGATAAATGTTTTTTTTAGGCCTATAATCACCAAGGTTCATCTCATGAATTTTTGAGTACCTATAATTAGGCTATAGGTGATTTTTTGTTGACGGTAAAGGTATACTTATAAGTTGTGATGTAGGTAAAAACCCTATTATTTCACTCCTCTTTATTTTCTTTGGATCACTTAGTTTGTATCTCACCTCAATAGGATCACTAGACATGAATGTATGCTCTTTTTAGGCCACATTGGGATATAAGACTATTTGAAGTTTAAGATACTATAGAGAATACTAACCTTCTATAGTGAAAGAATGTATGAATTGGGAGCCTTCTAGCATCATACTCTATTGGCCAAACCACTCAATCTCATTTGCAAGGTATTACCTCTAAATTAAAGCTACATGATGGAGTCATTCAAATTCATCTAGAATTTATAGCACCCCATTGTATGATATCACAAAGAATGACCTGAACTCAAAATTTTCCACATATGAACCTAATAAAATTTTTATTTCCACTCAATAGCTCTACTATTGATTTCTATATAATTATCAAACTTCTCAATATTCTATGAAGGTCTCAAAACATTTTCAAACTCTTTATGCAACATCTTTAGGTCAAGAGCCACCTATAGGTGCACATATAGGTCATAAGGCAATGAGGATGAAATATAGACAATATATAAAATATATGGCCTTATCATTCATCTTAAACCTTTTATCAATCTTCAAACTTATCTTCTCCACCATGAAGGGCTTGAAACTAGTTCTAATGTTCTCATTTCAATGTGACTACTATTCTATGAGGCACCTATAGGTGTCCATCAATGGTATTGGATATAATTATATGTGATTTTATCCAAAAGTCAATTTCCACCTTGTGAAAGGTTAAATATTATTATTTACATCTTATAACCATATCACACTTTTATAACCCTCTCTACTTATTCAAAATGGCTGGTCAAAGTTCTCTTTCACTTGACTGTAGGTGAGTACATGCAGGAAGGTCTGACAGTGTTTCATATATGGTTATAACCTCATTGATGTTAGCCATTAAGATTGATATTTACAAGGAGGGAGATTAATATGTAATGAAAATAATAAATTACATGTCATGCTCATTTGACACCATTATAAGATCAAAGACCTCTACACTTAGTGAAATATGCCTACAACTTATCAATGGTGATCTCAACTTGTAACTTGAACTATTTATTTCATGAATTAACCTCCAAACATTTAAAAATTTATGTAAACCATGTAATAAGTATTTTTACATCCTTTATAAATAATTCCAATAAGTGTTTTGTATGGAACATCTCAAACAAGGAGAAAACCTACAGGGTGTGGGAATTAGCATGAATAAAAGAGTAGACAACTTATAAATAATTGTTCATAAAGTATATGCAAGAAATATTTGAAATCCTACCATGAATTTTAATCAAACCAAGTTTAATAAAACCCCTCAATAGCATTTGACCTAAAACCTCTCCTACTGGTTGTACCATGAGAAAACATGTTAACTAGTTTGAAATGCCAAGGAGAGTGGTGGAGGATCATAATGGTTTTGGTTCATTTTTTAGACTCTAAAATATTCCCAAGTATCAAGATGATTTTAAGTAATTTTAATATACATTGTACAATCTTGACACATGTGCCACATATTGATGCCTAAAAGTGTATGTTTTATAGAGTGTTTATGAAACACTTCTCATTTATGGATTCAAAGAATACATTGCATTGATTATAGGTTGTGATATTCTTAATATCTATGGTGTAATAGTGGAAAATTAATGAATTATTTCTCAAAAATTATAATATATATGGTTGTTGGGAATAACCTTGGTCTTAAGCTTGTTTGTGAAAAATGAAAGTAATCTAAACTAAGTAGAGTGAATTATGATCAAAACCTAAAGTCTAAAGTCTAATATAGAATGCATATTTCAAATGGAATCTAAACTATAGTGAGTTGATAAAAAATTATAAAAATTAAGGGTAGAACAAAGAAGAAAGATGTTACTGATCTTCAATTTAGACATTATGACAAAGCTTAAATTTAATCCAAACATACACTCAAACCAATATATGACATGAAATATATAAATCATAGATCCTATAATATATTAGACTAATGTCTAAGGATATTAGGAACAATTAAAATAAGAATGAGATCTAAATATTTACTCCTACAAGTAAATTGCATTAGCATAGTTACAAGCAAAGCAAGGAAAATGAAATGAATCTAAGATTTTTCAATCAATCTAGAATAAACACAAATTGACAACTATGCATTCAAGTAGACAAATATAGAATCCATGAAAAAAAATTCAAATCTAAAAATTAGACCAATTAATTGACAAATCAGTCATGATAGAAAAATACACAAACAAAGATGAGATAGTCCTTTTAAAATTCTCCTACTTGCATTAATTTGCTCCAAAGTTACACAATCATCTTTTCTCAAAAACTCCTTCCTCTTTTACAAATGACAATACTCATTTTATATAATAATAAGGAGGTTTGTCATTCAATCATATCAAATGACAATTGTATAAGATTCAAGGATAGTTATCCTTCTACAACATTCTAGAACTAGTGGGACTTTATAAGTGGGATGACCGATAAACACCAAACTTTACAAGATGCACATGATTTTACAAAAAAATTATATTCCTTTTTAAAAATGATATACATGTTTAGTTAAAAAATAATATTCTAAATTAAACAAATTTGACTTTGAGAAGCACTTGTTATTGCAGTACCTTATCTTTCTTGTAGGATCTTCATTGCTCTGTTATGTTGTTCATCAATCTGTTTGGAGTTGATAATGGACTCCATGAAAAGTTCTTCTTCTTGATCAACCAAGCCTTTAAAGTCCCTATCAGCTCTATCCAATCCTTCCTTGATACTTATAGCATCACTAATCTTCTCTTCTATAGAAAGGATCATCTCCAAGATCCTTTTATTGTCCACCCTTATTTTGCCTTGGTTTTTAATTTTCACTGGATACATGAATTGAGTAGCTCTATAATTGAACTCCTCATTAGTGATCAAGCCAATAGGGATAATTTTAGTTTGGTTTATGATGAAGATCCCTAATATATGCATCATTCTATTTTCTAATTGCTTGAGATCTTTAGAAAGATCTACCATTTCTTTGGATCATTTTCTCAAAGCCTTGATCTTTTCTATCAATATAACCATAACTATATTTAAGTGTGCCAATATAACTATTTTAAATTTAGGATATTAATCCTCTATCAAAATATTGATCAATCCCTTTGTCTTATTGCTTGAATCATACCATTGGCTAACTTGGATTGAATCCAAATTACCCTATTTGTTAACCATGTCCTACTTCGACTTTGATACGTTTAAGGAGCTAAATAGATCATACATGGTTGTCTCAAACTAGTTGACCATATCTCTTATAATATACAAAATGGACTTCTCCTCTAAGTTCTTCTTTTGTTACTTTATCCCTTTGATATCAGCTTGTAACTGATTTGACTATGGTTGAGCTAATTCCAAAACATTTTATTTAAAGATTAGGTCCTCACCAGACCTCTATCCTTGCATCTAAGTCAAATTAGTTAATGGATCCACCTTTTGATACATAATTTTTTCACCTCTTGCCATGACCCTTTTCTCTATCATTCTTTACAAGCCATTAATTGCTAGATCAAACTTGACTCCAACTGAAGATAAAGTCACATGTGGGATTGGGACCTCCATTTGTGATTGGTCTCTTAAATGGATTAGATTAGCCAATCATCTTACGTCATCTTCCTATAAATTAACTATCCATGGTTTCATTTCTTTCTCCATAGAGATATTAGTGGCTTTCACCATAGCCCATGTATGGTAAGTAGATAGCTTCTCGAATATAGGTTCATACAAGAACCACTCAAGAATATGTAGAAAATATAATTTATTATCTTCACTAAAAAATTGACTTCACTTAAAGGAGTATTGATAGTCACTTTAGGTCTTTTTATCTTTGAGACAATGAATGTCTCAACTTTTCTATTTGGAGTGTTAATAAAAACCAATTCTAACACTTTCTCTTTTCCCTTCTCTTCCTTGGTTTCCTTAACCTTTGCCTCTACATCTAAATCCAACTCATAATCCTTGGATAACATCTTCAATGCATCCTCAATAGAATCATTAGGATCAAGGGATATCATATGAACCTCCTTTAAAGGTAGATCATGTTTTACTATCTTAGATGATTTAGGGGCTGATGAACTTAAGGGGATTTCATCTAGACTTCTTTGTTTTGTCATGAGTTATGCTTGTGTTTTAGCTTATGGAAGCTTATAAGATTAACCATCTACTGAATGATATTGTTTAGGGCCCAAATGTAACCTATCATCCACCTTTTGATTTCTTTGTAGTCTAGACTCAAATATCAGGTTGTGTTCCATCAATATTCTAGTGACTTCAAAGTAAGTACATGCCTTAATGTATATAAGATCAAAGACACTAGTCCCATATTCTGTAATATCCCCTGTCCAGTAGGGAATATAGCAAGAACAAAACTCTGAACAAAGATATGATTTTGCAGAATAAATTCAAATAATAAATCAACCACAATATAATCTCTCAATAGAAAATCAAAGATCTTATCACTTGTTCAGATGATTACAATTACAGTCTTCTCTCATGCATATAAAAGAATATTAGAATACAGTCTTAAAACCTTGATTACTCTAGCAAATTGGTAAATAACTTGCGATTTGGACGTCTCGGCCTTGCTGTGTCGACACACAGTTGTCGACGTTAGTTTTACTACCATGGTCGATCGATGAAGTGTCAGCGTTGGTCCTGTCAGTCGGTCTACTCTGTCGACATCAATCTATAAATGGTTGATGTCAGTCTCTGTGATCCTTGCGGCACTATCAACCCTGCGGCAGAATAGTACAGATTTGCATGACTCTGTACAAATTTCGTACAAGAGAAAATAGAATCTAGTGCATCTTAAATGTTGGATACACTTGATCTCGAGATAATAGGGTTCTAATATAGAAGATATTTATTCTAAGTAATTTATTGAATCAAAAACCTAATAAAAATAAATCCCTGAAATACTTGTGATAACTTTTGTGTGAAGTTATCTCTCAAACCTGTAAACCTCTGTGATAACTTTTGTATGAAGCTATCTCTCAAATCAGCAATAGATCAACTGATATCTCATAGCCTCTGAATCACACACACTGAAGAGTGGACGTTCTCCAATGTAAATGGAATCCTAGAACCCTTGGCTCAGTCTTCATAGAAGAATTCTTCAAAATCAATAGTCAATAATCAAATGCATAATCAATAATGGCCTCCATGAGAAACCCTTATACCCTTAAAAAGATGTGCTTGCCCTAATTAGGGTTTCTTAAATTAGAATTAGGGTTTCATAATTAAAAATAGGCTAAATAATGAATATTTTATTAAATCAATCAAATATTAATCTCCCTCAATACATGTCAAATCTTCAAACCGTTCAAAGTTGGTGAACTAGGGAGTGATTCTGCACATGCTCATGCCATAATAGGGATGCTCCACTAAACGCTAACATTCCCTATATAATAAGATATTAGACAAACATGCCCAAAAAAGCCCAAATGAATGCCAATTGAAAAAAATTTTGCCAATTGAAGCCAAGCCAAGCTCCATCCTGACCCTCTATCCATCCTATCAGCCTACGAAGGTCGCATAATAGGCTAATCATCAAGTTTGTCAATGTCCACTAAAAAAGGGGACATGACATATTCATAGGGTACATTTAGAATCCCTTTAAGTTTTAAATACTCTTTAACCCTTCCATAAGGGTCCCATTATCTAAGTTTATCTATCTATAGATTGAAATATGATCTATGCTTTGATATAACATCAATGTGATCCCACTATCTGAAGGTAGTCTTATCAATTGTTAGGGAAGCTATGAAGAAGTCCTTCTCTTTTGGTTTTTTAAAGCCCATCTACACCATGGAACAATTAATAAGCCATGTCTTGTTCAGTTAACTTATCAGGAACATGGACTTATAACTTGCAAAGATAAATTTGAGTTCCCTCAATCCTTATGATAGTTTAATTAGGGTACAACCATATATCCCCCATTATTTAAATAGATTTATTGATTAAATGACTAATTCTTGACATAGGGATACCAATTATATCTTCACTTAATGCTAGGTAGACATGATCATAAATGAACTAGATGTGATCCCTATATTTATAAATGTGCAACTTAGAATGGTATTAATAAGTTGTTTGGGTTTCATTTGGAGACCATTCTCTCTAACTGGGGATATTTTTGGTTACACATAGGGCATATAAAATATAATACATCATAAAAAACTCAATCTTCTTCTTATGCATGATTGCATATTTTTGTCTACTCAAAGAGATGCTAATTGTCTCACCTATTAGGGGAACCATTACCATTTCAATTATGACATATACTATGGGTACCCATATTGGGTCAACATATGTTGTGATTGCATATCCATAAAACTTGTTCAACATTATAGCTACCATCCTAACCACTTGTTTGAATTGACTTATTGGGTTGTTCTTCTTAAGGTCAACAAAGACCTAGTTACCAAACTCCAACCACATAACTAGGGTGTTCATCATGTTGTGTTGTTTAGCCCATGAGTTAATCAAGGTTAAGTCAATATGGGGTTTAGGGAGATTGTAGTAAGACCCAAAGGTAATTAGTGAAATGCACAAAACGTTCCTCTAATTATGTTCATTAATTAACATGCCCTTATCTATTTTATCTTCTTTAAAAATGGGAATAATAACATTAATGCAATGGAGTACCCTTGGTTTTATAGCTATGTAATGAAGTCTAATCATATATATTACTACAATGTCATCATAGATCCTCTTTTTATAGATAATATTTTCTTCCTCCTTGGTGATCACTTATTGGCTTCCAATTGTCTAGAACAATTTAGAACAATTGCTATCCCATGTGTTCAAACTAGTAGCTACAAACTCTGTGTCATTGAACATATGACCTTCTATGTCTGATGTCAAATATAGCTCCACATATTTCTTTGAAACATGATTATGGATCACCATATCTATAATCCTAATCGAATTATCTAATTAGGGATGATAATCTAACTATTTTGGTTTAATTACAGTGATTCTAGAGACAATTAGGGAAATTTGTACACTCTAAGGTTTTTTAGAGGTTTATGCAGATATTCAATGGTAGAAATTCATTTATAATATGTGATTTAGTGACTTATATTTCATTTATATTTCACATTTATACCTTTCATGCATTGGATTCTACAAGATCTATAATTTTACATATTCTGCTTATGTGACATTGCCATGTAATGTTGCTCATTTATTTAAAATATGATCATTTATCATTTTTAGACACATGTCAATACCTTATGTAATCTTGAAGCTCAATAAATTTTTAAACTTTATCTCTTAATAAAAATTCTAAGACTTAACTTCATCATGGGTCATTAATTTTCCATTTTAGCTCTTGAGAGTGTGCCACTTGACAGCTTTGTATGCTCTTATGTACCTTTCAAACACACTCCATCACTTAATGCCTTTTCACCATGTGGTATCCTTTTATTAGATCTAATCTCTTTAAATTATTGACCCACTCCACACCATTGATCTTGATCTAAAAGATTGAAATTTATTCATTGATATCCATTTAATTCACTATGGTTATGATAGGTGTCACTACCACATTTGATTTGGGCCCTTTGAAAATTTTACCTTCATTTGCACCATTGATCTTCTATATATATATATATATATACATATATATATATATATATACATATATATATATATATACATATATATATATATATATGATTGAACATTGATCATTCATTATTTTCTTTATACACATGTTTGAACATGTGCCCTTGATTTGTCTAATCACATATTAATATTGTGACACTTGTCCTTCTCATATCCCTTTGTAGGCTCTTTGACACCTTAATTCCATGCTTACTGTTGGATCTCCATTATACTATTAACATGTACCATTGATCAATTCCTTTGACTTATTGACTCTGTATTAGCATGCATATCATTGATCTCTATTTCAAGTTCCTAAGATCTTGCCCCATATAATTCTCACCATTAATAAGTACCTATAGATATAAAACCAAATATATAAGTGCTTGGGGTATATGTAGAGACTTAGTATAAAATTTTAGACTAAGGTCTTAGGCATATCAATAAACATGATTAGGACTTAGGCTAAAGTTTGAACTAGGTCTAAGGTATAAAGGTTTCCTATGTAAATATGGATCCCACATAAATTTTAATCTATTTCAAAAGGGTCTTAGCCTAAAATATTTAGACTAAGGCCTTTAACACTATTTATACATAGATTCAATTAATCGATTAAAATACTAGAGGCTTGATCAAAAAAGGTTAAATTGGCATCAAATCATAAAACCCTGGACTTTATTAATTCAAATTTAACTTCATTAGAACTAAATTATAGAAACACAATAATCAAACATTAGATGAAAACAAATAAAGCTTGCGATAACATGCCAATGCTAAAGTAAAATAGGAGATTAAAAGATTCATTTTGATCAAATTTGAATGTCCATTTATAACACAAATTTAAAAAATTGAACCAAGGTCCTCATTTTTCAAAAATGGGGGTATATTAACCTCAATAAATGGAAACTTTTGGGGGAAACATTGCCAAATGTTAAAACTCAGATACTCTTGGTCTAAACTAATGACTAGACAACTCATTCCACATGATCAAGTACCATCATTAAGATCAATTCATGATTTAAACAAGTTTTATGAAAGTATAATTATATTCAATCATAAAAAAATAGTCATGTTGTGTGTGAACTTTTATTCCTTCACTATTTACCATGGAATTTAGAGACCAAATTCTAGATTTCATGACCTTAATCATTAATATTGACTTATATCATATTTAGATATTTTTTAAGAATCATGATTTTAGAATAGGGAAGGCTTGGGAATTGTTCTAATGCTAGCTAGGCATCTATAGCCCTGATAGAAATACCTTTGTCTCCACTCAAGGCCTTAATCCATTGTCAGCTAGGCATCCATAGCCCTAATATAGATACTTTTGTCTCTACTCAAGGCTTTGCTTCATTTCTAAGTAGGCATTCATAGCCCTAGTGGAGGTTACCATAGTCACGTTTACTTAGAAAGCTTTCAAATTTTAAATAAAGATCTTATTTTTGTATTTTTCAACTATATTTATCTTTCAAGAAAGGTTGGGAACAAGAATTAGTCAGGTTTTAAGATTTTGTCAAATGTTTGATCTTTAGACAATCATCCTTGGTCATAAACTTTATCCCAAAAAATAATATTCTTTAAGTTCTTCCATAACTTTATTCTAAATATTCAAACTTATTTTCAAACATGTGCAATCCTTATTAGAACCAAACTTAGATTAGAACAAGGTTTAAGAACAATTAACTAGATATCAATCCTCATCAATTTCTTAAAATCATAACATTAAGCTGAAATTTGCATAATCCATGATCAACCAATCCTTAAGGTTCATACCTACATTATTGATTTGAGGGGTTCCTTTGAGCACTTAGGATGGATTAGAGCTAGAAACTATCTTTAAAAAGATTTATTGAAATAAGGGGATAAAAAATAAAGACACACATAACTAACCAACAAACCAATATTTAAAAGAACTATTTAGAAACAAGGAATAGAAAAGGAAACTAAGATGAACCTACCTACACTAACTCTAACTAGTATTACAAATTAATCCATAAAAACTGGTGGTGGTATAGTAGAGAATTAGTGCTTTAGGTATTTCCCATTAGTTGGTAAAATGAACTCTGCTCATTTCAGGTCTTTGAGTTTAAAGGTGTTGTCTCCTAAAGTCTTATCAATTTGATAGGGACCAATCCACAAAGGATTGAATTCCCATGCTTTCTTTTTAGCTTTGAGGCTTTATCCCATAGGAAAACTAAGTCTCCATACCTAAACACCTTAGCCTTTGAATGCTTGTCAAACCATATTTATACTATGGTTTGATGTTTGTTGAAGTTGGAAAATGCTTCTTCCCTTGCATCCTCTATTTGAATAATGTCAAGCAATCTTGAATTAGCATACTCTTGATCTTCTTCCATGTAATATTGCATGAACTTGTAAGTTGGTTGCTTAAGATTAATAGGAAAGATTAGTTATTTAACATATACTAATAGAAATGATGATGCTGTCAATTATTGATTTACTCTATTTCTATTTACCCACAAAGCATATTTAATTAATTTATGCCATGTCATTGGTTGTTACAATACAATTTTTTTGATAAACTTCATCAAGTTCTTATTTATTGATTCCAAGACTCCATTACCTTTAGGGTAATGATTTGATTATAAATTAATAATTATGTTGTTATAATAGTCCCACTTGATAATCTCAATAGATATGAATCTTGATCCATTATCACAAACTAATGAAACTGGTGTCCCAAATCTTGTGTAAATGTTCTCTCCTAAGAACTTGATCACATCTTCAGTTCTACATTATTTAGTTATTACTAAATCTATCCATCCTATACATTAATAAGTATCAATAAGAAGATATTTTTATCCATCTTAATAATTTTGTTTGCTCACCCCTATAAATTACAATCCCTATTGAGTAAAAGGTTTATTAACTAAGACTAGTCTCAATGGCATGGCTACTCTTGGTTCCTTGGTGTTAAAAGTCTAACATTGATGACACTCTCTAACATGTTTATGAGAATATTTAAATTTTATGGGCCAATAATATCCTTCCCTTAATATTTTATGAGTTGTAATCTTTCCAAAGGGGTGTCCACTTCCAAGTTTTTCATGAAATTTACTCAAGATCTCAGTTTCTTCTTCCTTTGAAACACATATTAAGTATATTCACTCATAATTCCTCCTGAAGAGTACCCCATCCTTGATCAATAAATGTGTTTATTTGAGTCTTAAATCTCTTATTTTATCTCTAATAAATCATGTAGGACAAGAACCATTGATTAGAATATGAACAATTGCATCATACCAATCATTGGGTTTAAATTATTGTTTATCCACCTACATGACACTTAGCTTAGGATTGGTGTTATCAATCAATTGAATCAATCCTTGAAACCTTACCAATTTAGAATTTTTCATCTCAATATCATAATCTTGAAGTAAATGCATCTACTTACCTCTTCTCTCTCCTATTTTACATTGACTAAGCATAATTTTAGTGGTAGAGTTTGGCAATATTACATGTACTTTATTCCTAAGAATATAGTGTCTAAACTTCTTAACTACCTTAGCTAAAGCAAATGCTTATTTATCAATTAGAGAATAGTTTAACTCAAAATTATAAAAATTAGTGCTCATAAATGCAATTGGGTGATCAAAATTATCTATTTTCTAAGTTAAAACTGTAGCTATTGTGTGCACAGAAGCAAAAAAATAGAGAGAAATCTTTTGTGAAATCAAGACTTCTCAACACTGATGCCTATCTAATTTCTTATTTAATGTCTTTAAAGGATTTACTTGTCTCTTCATTCCATGTGACATTTTCATCCTTCTTCAACATGTCATTAAGTGGCTTCACAATCACTACAAAACCATAAATGAACTTTCTCATAAATTTGATTTTTCCAAAGAAAGACTTCAATTCCTTTCTACTATTAGGGGGTTTTATTTTGGAGATGGAATTAACTCTATTAGGGTTTATAAAAATCCCATATTTGGTTATAAAATATCCTAATAATTTCCTTTTTATAAAACAAAAAATGCTTTTCTTAATATTGAGAGAAATTCCATACTTTTACAATGTTTAAATACCTATTGTAAATGCATAATATGGTCTTCCCTATTTTTGAAAAACATAGTTATATAATTGATATATATGATGGTGCATTTACCTATGAGACCTTAAAATTAATTGTCCATAGCTCTTTGAAACTTTTCTCCTACATTTATTAGTCCAAAACGCATTACTTTGTAGGCAAAAGTGCCCCACTTCATTGTAAATGCAATCTTTATTCTGCCCTTCTTCTAGAATCAATGGAACACATACTTTTGATGCTTAAAAGTTTATCATAAGGGTTTATAGAGTGTTTAAGAAAAACTTCTCATTTTTGGATTCAAAGAATCCATCACATTATTTTTAGGTTGTGATACTCCTAATATCTTTGGTGGAATAATGGTAAAGCAATGACCTATTTCACAAAAATAATAATATAGTTGGCTATTAGGAGTAACCTTGGAATTAAGCTTGCTTGTGAAAAAATAAAGTAATTTAAACTAAGTAGAGTGAATTATGATCAAAACCTAAAGTCTAAAGTTTAATCTATCATGTATATTTACAATGGAAGATAAATTATAGTGAGTTGATAAAAAATGATCAAAAGGAAGGGTAGGGAAGAGAAGAAATATGTTATTAATCTTCAATTTAGACATTATGACAAAGCTTAAATTTCATCCAAACATTCATTTAAACTAATATATGACATGAAATAGCTAAATCATAAATCCTATCATATACCAACCTAATGTCTAAGGATAGTAGGAATAATGCAAATAAGAACCAAATTCAATCAAAAGATTTACTCCTATAAGTAAATTGCATTAGCACATCTATAAGCAAAGTAAGGAAAATGAAATTAATCTAATAGATTTTAATCAACTATAATAAACACAAATTGATAACTTTGCATTCAAGTATACACATCTAGAATCCATGAAAACAATTGAAATATAAAAATTAGACCAGTTAATTGAGTAAGTAGCCATGATAGAAAAATACACAAACAAAGACGAGACAATCCTTTTAGAATTATCATGCTTGCATTAATTTTCTCCAAATTTAAATAATATCTTTTGCTCAAAAATCCCTCCTAGTGCCAATTTGATGCATATTATTGATGCCTAAAAGTGTATCATGAGGGTTTACAAAGTGTTTAAGAAAAAATTCTCATTTATGGATTCAAATAATCTATTGACTAATTTGTAGGTTGTGATCTTCTTGACATATTTTGTGGAATAGCAGCAAAGCAATGTACTATTTCAAAAAAATGATAATATAGCTTGTTTTTTGGAGTAACCTTGGTCTTAAGCTTGCTTATGGAAAATGAAAGTAATCTGAACTAAGTAGAGTGAATTATGATCAAAACCTAAAGTCTAAAGTCCAAGCTAGTATGTATATCTATAATGGAAGCTAAACTATAGTGAGTTGATAAAAAATGAGCAAAAAGAAGGGTGGGTAGAGAAGAAAGATGTTATTGATCTTCAATTCAGATATTATGATAGAGATTAAATTTCATCCAAACATTCATTCAAACCAATATATGACATGAAGTAGCTAAAGCACAAATCCTATCATATACCATGCTAATGTTTAAGGATAGTAGGAATAATACAAATAAGAACCAGATTCAATCTAAAGATTTACTCCTACAAGAAAATTGCATTAGCACATCTGGAAGCAATGCAAAGAAAACTAAATGAATGTAAGATCTTTCACTCAATCTAGCATAAACACAAATTGAGAAATCTACATTCAAGTATACACATCTATAATCCATGAAAATAATTTAAATCTTAAAATTAGAATATTTAATTAAGGAAGAAACCATGATAGAAAAATAAACAAATAAAGATGATACAATCCTTTCAAAATTCTCCTACTTGCATTAATTTGCTCCAAATTTACACAATAATTTTTTCTCAAAAACTCCCTCATTGTTTAAAAGTACTTGATTATAACCTAAAAAATGATCCAAAAAAGACATCATAGTAGAAACACTAACAATTTGAATGACTTGGTCAAGAGAGGGTAAAGGATAATTATCTTTTTTAGAAGCTTTGTTCAAATTTCTAAAGTCCATGCATAATCTAATTTTTCCATTTTTATTTCTAATTGGCACTAAGTTAGCTACCCAAGTAGAATGTCTAAAGGGAAAAACTATTTTGAATCTAATAGCTTCTTGACCTCTTTGTAGATCAATGGTTCTAAAATAAGATTGACAGGTCTTTGATTTTGTATAAAAGGTTTACAATCTTCTTTTAATGGAATGGTATGGGTAATGACTCTAGGATCAAATATATGTAATTCTTCATTGTACCATGCTAAAACATCTTTACACTTGGTTAGCAACTCTCTATCCTTTCTCAATTATTTGTTTGTGTAGGCTATACCAATATTTACTAATTGAGGTTGACCTTGAATTCATAGATCAACCACATTATTATCTTTCCCATTCACTTTGGGAATTTTGATAGATTTAGCTAGTTTGTCTTGATCAAATAATATTTCTAAGGCAATCATGCCTTTGAGAATTTTGTTGTAATTCAATTGTATCACCTTGTCATCAAATTTATCTTCTTCAAGAGAATTTTCATTGACCTTATCAATAATGTGAGACTTAAATAATCTTAAGTTGTTAATGAAATATATGATTTGATGATCATCATTAAACACTTGAAAATGATTGACATTATTAAGAACTCAAGGACATGAAACCAATTCAATGCTAAGACATTGAGAATCTTGTTTTGGCATGAGATTGGCTACAGCTAAGGCTAGCTCATCAGTAGGCTTATTCTCTTTTCTAAGAATTGAAACAATGTTAAAGGCATAAAAGTACATAATCAAGTCCTACACTCTAAACTTATACTTCTTAAGATAAGACAATTTGCATTAGTACTTACTTCTAACTTGATTGACTGCTAGCTCAAAATCACCCTTCACTAGTAGTTCTTTGATTTTATGTTTAATGATAAATTGTAATCATAAGATTAAAGACTCATACTCTACCAAATTGTTAGTGTATGGGAATTAGAGTTTGTAAGAAGCATTAAATTCATTCCTAATGGGATTTATTAGAACAATTCCTACTCCAAATCTATATTTACATATATCACCATCAAAATAAAATTTCCACATTCTAGGCATAAAATTATAATCATTAGAGTCACATACCTTAGGAGTGTCAAGAGTGTAAACTCCTAAATTAGAATTGATCATATTGAACCTTTAATTTTTTTCATTGTATTCAATGATCATGTGATTCATCTTTGGCTCCATCTTAATTAAAATTTGATTGGGAACTCCCTTCTATGGAAGGCACATATGCAAACAATAAATTGAAATTTACCCATTTAAAGACTTGGTCTAATCTTTTCTTAGTATCATTCCATAAACATCTAGAATTTCCACAACTTGGACATATATAAATTGTTGTATCCTTGGCTCCAAAGCAAGTTGCATATGAACATTCAATAATTCTCCAATTACTTTAAATCTTGATTTGTCTAGTTGAGTGACTACTCTATCAGACTTAATTAGATTTAAACCAAGTTTTTCAAAAATACCTTTTAGCATGATATCAGCAAAAGCACCTAAATCTAACAAAAAATTATGCAATATTTTACCAAAAACTTTAATTGTCAGCAAGAAATGTAGAACCTCTACTTTGTTCTTGTACATCAATACATTGGCATTTATATCCTTTTGTTAGGCATTTTGGATAAAGATTCAATCAACAAATATCTTTATTTAGTAATTTGAGTCAACTCATGTAAAGTGATATTAGCTTTAATCTTTTTCATATCCTTAACTATATTATATCCACTCCAAGTAGAAGAACCAAATGTATTAGCATTTTTTTTTATAGGTACTTCCCTTTGGAGTCTCTAAATTATTGTTATTTGTAGGAACAAGAGGAGTATCAAAGTTGTTTGGTGGAGTTGAACTAGTCAATGGTTTTTTTCTCTCTCTATTCCTTAATGGATAAGTATTCCTGAGATACTATTGAAAAGAATGAACCTCTTTGGGGGTATCCTTAAGCTCATTCTCCTCTTAAAATGGAAAATCAAATGTCTCCACCATGATAGTTTTATCAATAGATTTAGATGACTTTGAAGAACTAGATGTACCTACAATATTATCTTTGTTAGGTCCACCTTAAAATGTATCTAACTCATCTTGAAATAACTCAAAATCATTGCAAAATTATATACAATCTAATTCACCATGATTTTAAGTTTTATGAACTCTATAATATTTAGTTAAAGCCATATCACAAATGTTTATCTTAGGATTGTTTTTGTTTGTAGATGACTCATTGTTGTTCTGATTGTTGTTGCTATTATGAAACTTGTTTTTAGGTCTATTGAACCTCTAGTAAGAATAATTCATATTAGAGTTTTCCCCATTGTTACCTACTTGCCTTTACAACTAAAGGAAATTAGTGCTCAATTTTTGAACCATTTTGAGTATGGAATTATTCTCACTTTTTGGTGTCTCTGAGTTGTGAACTTGAGTATTACTAATAGATGTTGGCACCAAAGATCTTTGATCTTGTGGATGAGATCTGCTTGTAGTATTATTTAGGAATCCTAGGTTTTGACCAAGATGAGCATGACTCAAAGGTATTTAATTTAAAACTGGTGTTTGATTTAAATTAGGTATGTTTTGATTAGCATTGAGAATGACACTCAACATAGGTAGATTATGATTGAAATTGGGGATAGCATATGTTGGTTAACCCTCAGGCTACATTTGATCATTTATTGTCATAGCTTCAACATAAGCCAAAGCTAATGTGTCTATGACACATACAGAGCTTTCTTAAAACATAGAAGTCATGGGATCTAAAACATCCTTATAATTATTTAAATCCAAAACCTCATTAGGTCTATAAGGGGATATAATTATGCTAAACATCTTCTAAAACCTAGCATTAAAATCTCTACTAGTTTCACTCGAATCTCTTTTCACCATAGTGAATTATTGATAGAAGACATAAGGATTGATGATATTTTCAAATTAATTAATGAAAATACTATCAAAATCATTCCAACTGGTAATGTATTTCTTAGGAAGGTTTAGAAACCAATCATATGAATCATCTTTGAATGTAAAAGGAAACAATCTACATGTAACATCTTCATGAACAACATTTAAAAGTCTCAAAATAGCCTTAAAGGACTTGATATGTTCTTTATTAGTAACCACACCTGTAGGAATAAAAGAAGGCAAATATTTCTTCAAGTTTCTAGGTAAATCATGTACTTAACCAAACACATTAATGAAATATCCACTTAACCATTCCATACCTTGATAAGGGTTTAACATAGAAACACCATGAATAAGTGAAGTAGGTTGAGATTTAGAAACCCTGCACTTACCTTTATTTGCTTTTGCTTTCCTATGAACCTCTAAAGAAATAAGAGGTAGTCTTGACTCTGAACATGACCTAGTCTTGATTCTTGGTAGTTTCATCTTGTAAACTATGACTCCTATTAAAAACATGATGTATAAACCTTATCTTTACAAAAAACAATGACTAAATTTATAAATTAAGAAAATTTTGCATAAATTATTTCAAATAAGAATGATCTTTAACTAAATTAGCTTAAAGATACCTCCAAATTTGCAAATATGAATGATATTTACACTTTTAAGTTAGAATAAACCTAAATTTTCAAGGAATCAACCTATCTTTGAACAAAATTGCTATCACTATCCTCAAACACAATGAATTCTTAAAATTTAAACTACCTTTGCAATAATTTATCATATATCTTTAAAAATAGCTATCTTTAGCTAAAGAAGCCTAATTTTTTTTATAAAACCATGCATATCAATTATATTTACATAAATAAGATAATAAAAAAATAAATATGTAAAGAATCAATTGATCTTTAACCAAAATTAGCAAAGATACTTCAAGTTTACAAAGCTTTAGATAAATTCCCTCTTTCTAGTGCCAGTGGAATGCATCATATTGATGACTAAAAGTGTATTATAGGGGTTTATAGAGTTTTTAAGAAAAAATTCTCATTTATGGATTCAAATAATCCATTATATGAGTTATAGGTTGTTATCTTCCTGAGATCTTTGGTAGATAATGACAAAGCAATGAACTATTTCACAAAAGTGATAATATAGCTAGTTGTTAGGAGCAACCTTGGTCTTAAGCTTAGTTGTGAAAAATGAAATTAATATAAACTAAGTAGAGTGAATTATGATCAAAACCAAAAGTATAAAGTCTAATATAGATTTTATATTTACAATGGAAGATAAACTATAATGAGTTGATAAAAAATGAGCAAAAGGAAGGATAAGGTAGAGAAGAAAGATGTTATTGATCTTCAATTCAGACATTATAAGAGAACTTGAATTTGATTCAAACATGCACTAAAATAAATATATGACATGAAATAGCTAAATCACATATCTTATCATATATTAGGATAATATCTAAGGATAGTAGGAACAATGGAAATAAGAAATAGATTAAATCTAAAGATTTAATCCTACAAGAAAATTGCATTAGCACATCTACAAGCAAAGCAAGGAAAATTAAATGAATATAAGATATTTCAATCAATATAGCATAAGCACAAATTGACAACTCTACATTCAAGTATACACATCTAAAATATATGAAAATAATTTAAATCTAAAAATTGGACTAGTTAATTAAGGAAGCAACCATGATAACAAAATACACAAATAAAGATGAGATTATCCTTTCATATTTATCTTGCTTGCATTAATTTTCTCTAAATTTACATAATATTTTTTGTTCAAAAACTCTCTCTTTTTCAAATGAAAATACCCCTTTATATAATACTAAGGAGTTATGTCAGTCAATCATATCAAATGATAATTATACAAGTGTCAAGGATAGTTGTATTTTTACAACATTTTATAACTAGTGACACTTTCTAAGTAGACTAACCTATAATAAATTCACTTTATAATATGAAAATTCTTTTACAAAAAATAATATTAATTGTTTTAAATGATATACATGTTTAGTTACAAAAGAATATGCTAAAGTCAATAAATTTGACATTGAGAAGCACTTGTTATTGTAGTCCCTTGTCTTTGCTATAGGATCTTCATTGCTTTACTATGTTGATCATCAATTAGCTTATAATTTATTATGGGTTTCATGAAAAAAAATTATTCCTAACCATCTAGGCCTTTGAAGTTCTTGTCATATATATCCAATGTTTCCTTGATGCTTCTAGCATCACTAATCTTATCTTCTACAAATAGGATCATGTCCAACATCCTTTTGTTATCTACCCCTGTTTTGCCTTGGATTTTATTTTTCACTTCCTACATGAATTGAGTATCTCTATGATTGAATTCCTTATTAGTGATCAAGCCAATAAGGCTGAGTGTAATTGGGTCTATGATCAAGCTCCCTAGTATATGCATCATTATTTTTTCCAATTGCTTGAGATCTTTATAAAGATCCTCCATTTCCTTGGACCATTTTCTCAAAGCCTTGATCTTTTCTATCAATATAGCCATATCCATATTCAAGTGTGTCAAGCTGACTATTATAAATTTAGGAATTTGATCATTTTTTAAAATATTGATCAATCCCTTTATCTTGTTGTTTGAATCCTACCATTGGCTAACTTAAATTGAATCAAAAGTATCCTTTTTTAACCATATCATACTTGGACTTTACTCCCTTCAAAGAGATAAATAGATCATTAATGGTTATCTCAAATTTGTTGACCATATCTCCCAAAATAGACAAAAATGAATACTCCTCCAAGTTCTTATTTTACTAATTTAGACCTTTAATAGTAGCTTATAACTAATCTGACTGTGCTTGAGCTAATTCCAAGACATCTTCTTCAAATATTAGATCCTCAACAAGGCTATGTCCTTGATTTTGAGTAAAATTAGCTAATGGCTTCACCTTTTGATACACAAATTCTTCACCTCTTGCCATGACCCTTTTCTCTATCACTCTTTACAAGCCAACAGTCTTTGGATCAAACTTGACTCCAACTAAAGATCAGGTCACATGTGGGATTGGGACCTCCATTTGTGATTGGTCTACTAAATGGCTTGAAGTAGCCAATATTCTTTCCTCTTCTTCCTATAAATCAACTATACATGGTTTTATTTATTGTTCCATATATATATTAGTGGATTTTGTATGCAATCAAAAATGCATCATGTTTGTAAATCAATCCTAGATCAAATGGGATAGACCACACTTACACTTCTGATTGGGAGCATACAATTATTAAGTAAGAGCATGACCAATGTGAGGCTCCATTAGATCTGATTATGGGATCATTGTCATAACACACCATGTGAGATAGGGTTCCAAATCCTATAGTCTAAAACAATTGCATAATAACCCTAAAAGAGTCCTATGATTTCATATTTCACTAATCTAATAAAAATAAAAGTAAATCTAATCTAGTGCATACTAAAGCTTGTGGCACAAAGTGGGGGTTAGAAATAAAATAAATAAACTAAACATATATAGAAGACATATACTCACATCAATTTATATAGAATCCTAATAAATGGAAGAGAAGAATACAAATGCACTATTCATCTACTCTTACAAAGGAGGAATAAAGGTAGAAATACTTACCTTTGTATATGAAACTATTCATCCTCAATCTCCCTTTTATCCAAGGTGCTTCATAAGAGACTATCATGGTACGTAAGGATAACTAAGATAAATTAGATTTAGGATACACAACCTATCCAAGCATCTAAAATACTTATCTATAAGATGACATCAGAGATCCAAATAAATTATTGAACCCTAAATATTTATTCCCCAATTATAATGGTCAATAAGTAGATGTTCCTTCACACTTCTTTGCTTAATTCTTCACTTTTATGAAATGGTTGTAAATGACCTTGTATATATAGTAGTATCTTACACTAAAACTTTTTAGGAATGTCAGTTATGCTAGGTCAATCTCGTCAACCTATCACATTTTTGGGTCTAAGTCTCTAGGTTTGTGCTAGGTTGGCCAAGAGGCCAACAAACCAAAAGAGAGAAAAAGTCCCTGAACTATGCTACATCAACCTAGTCGACCTAGCATAATTGATAGGTCAAAAGGGTGCTAAGGTAAGAAATAAAGGATAAAACATAGTAAATGATAGAAATATGTATAACTAATAATAATAAGCTTGAGTTTAATGGTTTCAAAAATCTAGAGTGTGGATGGAAAGTGACAAAAGGAATGACAATCTTACAAAGCATCAACAGTCTACCCACACCTATCTCGGTGTACCCTTTAAGGCATACACTTAGAGAGATTGAGACTCGATATGTTCCTATAAGATACAAAGTGTTAGTAATCAATAAAATATGAAAATATTATGTGTATACATATTCCACATCCAAATCTCATCACATGTCACATAAGTGGAACATGAGATGGTGCTTTAAAAGAAAACAAGATAACACAATGTTGATGCCAAGTATGATGTAGTAAGTATCAAATAAGCTGAATGAAATAACTGTATTGAAAAACACATACCTTTAACTTACCTTAGTGTCATAGATAAAGAAGTAGACTATAAGAAAATAAATGTGTCTAATGTAGTACACTAGGCAAACCTATAGAAGTTAGTGTAAAAAATAGCCAAAAATCAAAAGTTTTGGAATGTATAAATATGATAGTGTAAAATATTATGTATGTCATCATGATTCTAATGAATTTTATGGTTTTTAAAATGGATGAGTAGAAATAAAGATAGAGGCAAAATAAGGAATCTACTTGAAAATAAATGAAAGAATTGAGTTGCTAAAAAATGTTTTTAAATAGGGAAAAAGAGAATTCATTTGGAATTTTGAATTGTGAAAAAGAAAAAAGAGAGATCTAAGACCAAACAAGGATAGGATGGAAATGGAACAACATGCTAGATGAGGAGGACACCTAGAGGCAACAATAGGTGCACTAAAGGTATGCAACTACGGATCTCAAACCAGTTTTTGAAATTTGTATTGAATTAGTTAATTTTTGATAAAATTTGATTTTAATAATTTATAAATGTCAAAATTGAGAAAAATTAGATTTTAAGGGTATAAAATAGGAAGATAGGAGATGGGTTTGAAGGGTTTAGGAACAAAGTGAGTAAAATGCACATTTGGGGAAAAATGTACTGGGTTAGCACATAATTAGCACTAGGTTAACTAGGTAAACCTATTAGGATTAAATAAGATATAATCCATATGGTCGACCCAGTAGGTATGGGTTGACCTAGTTTAATCTACAAACTAAAAAGAGATAATGGAGTGATAAACTAGTCCATAAGGGCTAGAATGAAAACTCAATACCAAGAAGGGTAATATAAGAGGGTTGACTTGGAATTTGAAGCCAAATATGAAAAAATAGGGAAATTTGGTCAAACTAGGTTGACCATAGAACTAGAAGAAGCATGGAAAAGTGTAAAAAAAGTAAAATATGGCTCAAATGGCCAAAAATGACCAAAGGAGGGCAAGAGGGACCCAAAAAGTAAGAAATAAGATAAAATGAATAAGGTAATATCAATTAGTCTTGTTTTTTAATTAAAAGTGTAAAAATGATGTGTAAAAAATGTATTATGATTATACATGACATGGATGAACTAATAAATCCTTTTTTGTTTGTTGGTTGTAGAGATGGCTAAGATTTTGGATGTTGGTGGATTTGTTTTAGTTACTAGATTTTTTAGATAGATTATCAGATGGAAATCAAGTTAGACTAGCAGTTATGGGTCTAGGAGGTATAGCTAAGATGTGTATGATACCCCTTAGCACTAACATATTAATCATGTTCTTGGGATGATAGGAAAAATTGACTAACACCTTTATATAAGAGGTGGATGGGGATGTGATAGAGGTGGGTATCACACTAGAGTATATCCATGCCATCCTCAGGCTACCCATATTAGAAGCACCAGTGACCACATGTATAACATATAGATTAGAGGAAAGGAGATCCTTAGCCATGTGGGCTATAATATTAGAGATGATATTGAGAGGATGGAGAGTCAGTATGGATGACATGTATATATCATAGATTATGGACCTTTAGAAGGTGGTGATAGGCCTTGTGATAGAGCAAGTGCTCTATCACAGGTCAAATGGTAAGGTACAACTATTCATGGTAGCCTTGAGTAGGATGATGCTAGAGGAGGAAGTATTATATGATCTAGGATCTATCATTTTGGTCCATCTCATACATTATCTATTCAAGATATCGGTCAAAGGGAAGAAGACTATGGGATCGATCATACTACTGATAGCATGGATATATGAGAGAGTCCCCATTTATAATTTTTTTGGGTTTCCCCATGTGATTGATGATAGGTTACCTCAAGTGTGGAGATAAAAGGAGGACCAAGTAGCATAGGTCATTCCCCATGTGCTAGTGTTACAGTTAGTGAGATATGTAGACATTATGTGGTAGTCATATGGGTACATAGCAGCTACATGGGTGAGATGGCACATAGTTTAACCAACATTAGAGAGGAGAGAGGTGATTAGACATTATACATGGTGGAGATATCCACAATTTGTGTCAAAAGTGCTAGGATATATGGGCTTACCTCATCTAGTGAGACCAATACTCATACCCAACCAGTGGGTTCAACATGTGAGGGAGTCATGAGAGAAGAGGGAACTCAAACCACTGATAGTAAGGATAACACTAAGGCCATGTTAGGAGTGACTATGGACTTGTTAGGCATAATGAGTGGTAGAGGAAGAAGTGAAGAAGGAAGAGATACGAGATGTACCACTATTATCCCTACAATGAGAAGAGTAGTGGCCACTGAGGACATGATCATGATAGATACAAGAGAGAGTAGAGACTATAGACATCCTAGATTAGCTAAAGGAGCTGGTAGAGAGACCACTTACATGGAGGATAAGATGGAGATAATCCATGATATCTAGGTTCAAGCTAAGGAGGTGACCTATTGAGGAGGTACTATGAGTCCATACAGATGGGGAGACTATGCTAGGCAATCATGTAGATGATGATATCATAGGAGCCAAGACATAGATAGGTATGAGGATGGTTAAATTATTTCTTAAGTTTTTATTTAGTAGCAGAGAGATATAGATAGATATTATGAGGTATGATAATGATCTAATATCCATCTAGTGTGATTTTACATGTGTACCTAAGGATGAGGAGGAAAGATGAGGGTCCCTAGTGAGGGGAGCATTCCATAACATCCTAGATGAGATTATATAGCCATATAACCCCATGACACTAGAATATCTGAGTGTACCATATACCCTAGCTCAGGCAAGCTAGTTTAGATTAGTTGGTGAGGTAGTGAGGTAGATACAGGTGTAGAAAGAGAGGATGCAACCACCAATAGAGATGGGTGTAGGTGAGAGATAGGATTGGTAGGCCTTGGTAGATAAGAGATTTGTGCATTTTGAGATAATGACATAAATGATGTAGGCATATATACCGATGTAGACTCAGCTGACACAAGCACATACAATGACCTAGTCTTAGTTGGTGTAGGCACAAGTGTAGATAACATGCTTATACGGATGGGTAAAAGGAGTGCGATCTTAAATGACCTAATTATATCATACCATTTAGAAGAGTCAAACTAAGGCCTAAGTAGATAGCATGGATAGACCATGAGATAGATAGGATGGATCTCATACCTAGTGTTGAAGCTTTGTAAATGGTTGTATATGTTATATCAAACTCATGGTGTGTGTGTATGTATATATATGTATATATATGTATATATATATACTTATATATATATATATATATATATATGTATATGTGTGTGTGTGTATATATATACATACATATATAGATACATACATATATATATATACGTATATATATATATATATATATATATATATATATATACGTATATATATATATATATATACATATATATATACATATATATACCTACATATATATATATATACATACATATATATACATATATATATATATACATACATATATATATATACATATATATATATATACATACATATATATATACATATCTATATACATATATATACATATATATACATATATATACATATATATATATATATATATATACATATATATATATATATATATATATAATGTATTATTTTTGGCTTATTAGTGTTGGTTGTGTATGCTTTCCTTATGATGGTTGTGTTTGTGGATGCTTTTGGATATATTTCTTTTGAGCATGTGTTTTAGCTTTATTGTATATGTTATAGGAAATATATGTGGTGTGGTTTATTTTCAAGCATTATGAAGTACACATGCATGGTTAAAAATAAATAGGCAAAAAAAGGACTTGGAAAAATATAATCAATAAGAAATTCACTACACACTAGTTCAAGTTAGGAAATGTATAATAACAAAAAATGACTAAGTATACAAATCTAATAAATGGAAAACAAGATGGTAAAAGGGGATTTGTTTTTAAACCACTTTAAAATATTTTTTCATGAAATTAAAACAATTAAAATCATAATAAATATCACATTGGGAAGTATGACAAACAATGTAATAAAATGGAAGGTATGTAAAAGGGCACAAATAGTAATAAAAATAAATCAAAATTAAATCAATAAATTATACTATTGCATGATGGGAAGGACAAAAGAAAAACAAAATTTGAAAAAAAATGGTCTTAAATTTATCATACTAATTCAAGGTAGAAAGTATGAGAAATTCAAGAAATGGTTGT
Organism: Torreya grandis; assembly: GCA_037957365.1. Classification (NCBI taxonomy): domain Eukaryota; kingdom Viridiplantae; phylum Streptophyta; class Pinopsida; order Cupressales; family Taxaceae; genus Torreya; species Torreya grandis. The sequence goes on from JARHVA010001626.1 coordinate 2,996,007, forward strand.
AATATTACATGCACTCAGAAAATAAGAAAATAAAAGGTGATAGAAAAATGAAGCATAAAACATAATAAATATCAAGATGGGAATAATGTCAATGACGTATAACCTCATAATCAGTCGAATCTTATCTCCTATTTGACACATGTAAGTTTTGATGGTGACTTGATTATTAGAAAATTTTGTGAGGAGGGTCGGGTCCTATCCATAGTCTTACACTGCAAATGGAAAAAGAAAAATCCAAGGGGTACCAAATCAAGATTGGTAAGCATAAGTATAAGGAATGGTAAATCAAAGATATGGTTAATAAGATGGTAATTTATGAGGGATGTCAAGTCTTATCCATAGTCTTACAAAGTAACTCATAAATGAAATCCCATGGGGAGTGATCAGTATATAAAAAAATATTACCAAGAGGAAATATGAATGAAAGGGAATGAAAAAGTGAGTGTAAGAAGCAATAATTAGGTATCTGATGAAAAGACCTTAAGAGGTTAGAGGCATACTAAGGACATGAAAATACACTAAGTGACTAGTGGTCATCTATATACAAATGAAACCCACTTTATATAAACACAAAGAATTGTAGGCAAGTAGGTGTGATACTATGATATACTCATGATGGTATACTGGTACAAGGAAAAGTAAAATGGACCTACCTTCTCACAATGTGTTCCCCACTCCTTAGGACCCCTTATAGAGCTATTGATCTACTATGGATATTAGGTACTTGTGTGAGAAAGTAAGTAACACTAAGAGATTTCTTTTATTCTACTCTTCTAATTTACTATCCTACCATACCCCAAAGGATCTCTGCTCTATTGTGATGCCAACTATGGAGTTTGAGCTTCAACTAGAATAAAGATATGTGCTTTGAATCACATCTTTTAGTGTGATTAGACTTTTAAGAATATTTAATATTTTCACCTTTTAATATCATTTCCTTTTATTTAAATGATTTGTATTTTAACTTTCTTTTGAATTATTTTTTAAGATTCCTCCCCCATATAGATTTGGAATGACCAATCATGAGAGAGATAATGTTACACATGAATAAGATGTAGGTTAAGGATAAAGAAAACTAAGTATCCCAAGACAAAATATTGAATATAACACTTAGGCTTGATAATGAAATGAGCATGTGATCTCAAGTATCAACCATGTATATGCTTAGTTTGCAAAAAAAGGAAGAAGGGAAAAAGGAGATACAAAAGAAGACCAGTGAAAAGATATAGTAATGAGAAATATTTATTGCAAATTGATCACATGGTAATAGGAAATAGTAACCAAAGGGGAGAGGGTAAATATAACCAAGTCAACATGACAACTATATGTGAAAAATAAAGATAAGAAAGCAAACAATCATGAATATACAAGGGAAGATTTTTGAGAAAAAATCTAAAGGAAAATAAGGCAATGATAAGGAAAAGATAAGTATATGTAAAATATAAAATGACAACATAAGATAACTATAGTTCAATAAGAAGGAGAAACATAATAGAAGATAAGAAAGAATTTGACACAGTGTCAAATTATATAATCAAAATAGAAATAAGATTGGATCACACATCCAATCCAAATATAAATGAGAAAACACCATGCATGTGCTCATAAATACTGGTAAATCTACCCACACACATTATCTAATACATCATATAAGTCTCTATGAAGATATAATCAAACTAATGCTAAGGTCTCATCAATATTCAATGAATATTAGGTAAATAACTCTTTTATAATCTCCTCAAATAAAAAATTAGTAATACTCAAAAGATCATGTTGAGGAGGAAAGTTAGACAAATTCTAGTTAGGAGAATGCATGAAAATAAGGTCTATAAGAGAAGAAGGAATCATAGGTGGAGAAGGATCCATGGGTGAAGGACTTGTTGATGGCATAAAATTGCGTTGGATATTAACCAATCAACAATGGGAAGTTTAAAACTATGGGATAATACAGCTTGAAACAACCTCCAGATTTTAGAGAAGCTGGTCTCTTCTTTAGTATGGTTGTTGGGGAAAATGGATATGAGACTAGACAAAAATGCAAAATGCAGGAATTGAAACCTAACTATGGTGATGCACTTGAGTGTAATCCTAATCCTAACCTGAGCACAGTGAGACTATTATAAGACTCAATTAAATTTAAGAGCAGATAGGTGCATGATCAATGTAAGAGATTGAAATAACAAAAACAAAGGCTCACAATAGGGAGTTCTTTTGCTGAGATACAAGGAATGTCAACAAAGGCATAGTGTTCAATCTTCCTAAAAAAATATTCCAATCACATAAGAGGCATAGAAGTCACGTACAGTTATGTAAACCTTCAAATTCAAGAAAATGAGACAAAAGCAAATGACATTCTTAATCACAACTACAAAAAATCTATAGCATAAACTACTTCACCAATGACATAAACAACACCAACCAAGGCATGGAGCTCAAATTTCCTTAATTTATTTAGCCACATAAAGGGCACAAAAACATGCATAGTTATATCAACTTCACAACTCAAGAAAATTGAGACAAGAGCAAATGGTGTTACTAATCAAATTTTTTAGAAAGTCTAAAACTATGAGAAAATCCCCCCCTTGAATGATTTTACAATTCTTCTTATATAGCTTTGGATGTCTCCTTGCATCACTTTCTTTCCCATACAATTCCAATTTGTCCTTCACTCATAGGGGACAAAATAGATGGTGCATTCAATGCCTTGGATGCATCCTGGTCTTATCAAGAACTGCCCTGATTGCGGCATGGTGATCCCTGTCTAGTACCTCACTTTGCACCTAAAATTCCTCATTCCATCACCTATTTGGTTGCTCAACTATGTCTTCTACCTCCATTTATAGGGGACAAATAGATGGTGTCTTCAATGCTTGTAAGCCCCAAAAATCTACCCAGTGCATTGTTCTATCTACTCAGAATAACTCTCACTGAGCTTTCCCTCCATCTTTGTTATAACAAGTAGATGGGCACTCTATTATGTTGAAATGGGAGAAGACACTTAGTCAATTCATGAAAATTCTCCCTTTTGATCTAGAAGGCACCAGAGGATGACACTTGGCCACTTTTGCTTTCTCGATACTCTACTCAGGAATGCTCCACCTTCGACACCTGTCACAATCCACTTCCTTGATAATTTGTAATTTTAACAAAACAAAACTTATTGCGTTCCTTGCTTGGGCAACTTTTAGGAAGGGAGGGATGCATGTGGTAGGCTTCACTTGTTGGCACTTAGCACTTCCTTAGTCCTTCGAAATAACATCAGGGACCCAACACAATCTTCATTCAACACTTAGGCTCAGAGATGGTTCTTCAAAAGTGGACACGTGGTGGCTTCCACTACTTCTGGGAAGATACGTGGCATCTTCAACTTCTCCTTATAGGGGTATGTGGCAGCTTTCACTGTATTTGGGGATGGAGTAGAGGGGGACCTAGAGAGTGACACTTGGTAACCTCTGCTACACTTCAACACTTAGAAAAAATGAAATGATTGAACTAATATGTTGGACCCATGTGTTAAACCAAAGTTTCACAGACACTGACATGTGGTGACTTCCACTGCTTCTTCAAAAAGGGAGTTCAGGGCCTCGAGACTACCACCTGGTGCTTTCTACTCTCTATGCTACTTGGTCTATTAAAAGTCTTTGCCAAAAGGTAGAATGAAACATGGGTGCCTCTATGAGAATTAGAGGCTGACATGTGGTGCGTTCTTCTTAACTACTACTAGATACGTGGCACATTCTATGATTCTCTAGAAAGTTATAAAAAGGGATTCAAAGGGTGCCAGCTAGTTGACATCATGCTTCAGAAGGAGACACTTGGTAGCTTCCACTCAAATTCAAAACTTAGGCCAAGAATGAAATGAAAGGAAACAAAAAGGGGAAAAGGACCCACACTCAGAGGGTGACACTTGGCAGCTTTTACTGCACTTCAACACTTAGGCAAAATGAACCCATCCTCTATTCCAAAACTCTCCTGTGATGTCCAAGATGCACAAAAACCAAAATTATAGTGCTCAAATCAAAAATAAATTAAATACAATGTAGAGTAAGAAATTATTCTAAAGGACTCATAGGTGGATAAGGATCCATAGGTGAGGTAATTTCCATTAGTGAAGGAATCATAGGTGGACGCATAGAAGGCAGTGAAGGGACCATAAGAGGTGATGGAACCACTGAAGGTGGAGCCATGGGAGAAGAAGGACGAGGCTTATTATGGGAATGACCTATGGGAGGAATGGTATAAGGTCCATTTATGGTTATACAGTTATCCTTAAGATGTTGTTGAAGAACTCAATAATGATCTATGTGATGCATTCCACATAGGTGCCATAGACAATATACCTCACCATACTCTGGTAAATATTCAAGAAGTACCTTTGGGGTAGATATGGCTTTGTTTGATGATGGGGAAGAAGGATGCAAGGTATCAAGATATTGTTATTGTTTCTATGCAAAATTGTTTTCTACATTCAAAGGAGAAATAAGAAACTGAAAGAAATGGTCAAGGCTAGAAGTACCTGATAAAGTTATGCGCACCAAAATCAGACGTTGGAAGATTCTCCTCTTTGGCTGTGGAGGAATGACATTTGCGAAGAAGAAAAGACTGAAACACGGAAAAACGTTAGTAAAAGGATATGGTGGGTTGTCAGGTGAATGCCCGATCCTAGAAGTACAAAGACTCCCTAGAAGGATATCAACCCACTGATAAAAAAGTGGAATATTGAACTGAAGTAGATATAAAAGATAAAATGACAAAAATAAAGGACAAAAAATAAAATGCATACCTGATAAGCAGCACTGTTCTGCACAGTCACCGGCATCGGTCTCTGTGGTGCCGGCATCGGTTAGGGAAAGGTGCCGACGTCGGTCAAAGTGTCGGCGTCGGTCGGGGTAGTGACCGGCGTCGGTCAAGGTAGGTTCTGGACAGAGTCTGGGTGAGTTGCAGAAGGTCTGATAGAGCCAGGACAGGGTCTGGATAGGGTCGGGACAGGGTCTTGACAAGTTCGGGATAGGGTCTGATGGAATCGAGATAAGGTCAGGATAAAGTCTGGGCAAAGTAAGGTCGGGTTTGGACAGAGTCTGGGGGTTTTGGTCGAGTCCAGATAGAGTTATAGATTAGGGTAATGGGCAGGGATGTAAAGAAGGGACTCAGGGCTTGGGTCTGTGGTTTGAAGATTCGAGATGACAGAAATAATGAACAACTAATAATCAAAAGGAAATGAAAATAAACAAAGAAAATACTTACCTGTCAGAAGATGTGATGAAAGCCATAGTCGAAGTTGTTGAAGCGTCTGTGCAGTGCTGGATTGAAGTGAATGCTAGAGTTGGTGGATGCTGGAGTCAGTTGATCACAAGAGTGTTGATTGCAAGAGTCTATGGATGTCAGAGTTCTAAAATTCTGATTGATTGGTTCTGTTCTTCGTGTTCGGGATTGATCAACGGACGCTGATGAAGGCCAGGGGATGGTTCGAGAGACAGTTCGATAACTGTCTGGGAAACTGATTGGGAACCGAATGATAACTGATAACGAATAACGATAAGGTGACCGACGTCGGTAGGATTGTCGACGTCGGTCGATAAGTGACCGACGTCGGTGACATCGACCAGGTAAAGACCGTTGTTGGCAGATGCATAATGAGGACAGAGTCTAGCTTTTAGCTCTTTGCTCATTGTTACATGCTGCCAAGGTCAAGGCTGGTAAGAAAAAGTGATCGACAAGAGTTAAATAGGAGAAGAAGAATAAAATGGAGGATGACCAGGGGAGTTGACATGATTTTGGTGTCTACATTTGCCCCTTTTTGTCTTGTTGGTTGTTCTGGACGAACTGCAAGAAAAAAATAGGAGTGATTGCCCCAGGTGTGGGATAAGGTTGATTTCGTCTCGTTGGTTGTTCGAATGAACTGCAAGACAAAATAGGAAAAAGATAGGTTGCCCTGATTATGGATGAGGTATTCCCCCTCAAAGCAGGAGTCGAGGGAAGGGAACCGAGAATCGGGTGCTGATTTGACAAAGAGTGGATGAAAAAGGGGTGAGGGTGAACACTGCAAAAGGTCGTGATTGCGCGTATATCACTACACGAGATGGTCAGGTCAAAAGTGTCGCAGGTCAAGGGTTGAGGAGTGTTAAAATTGAAATAACCGGGCCCCAGCATTTAGTCGTCTGCTGATTGGGTCACTCAATCTAAGCTGAAGCTCTAAATGGTCATCGTGTTCCAGGTATCTCAGGCTCAGGAAGTGCTCCTAGAAACACAAAAAAGTCACAAGTAGGGCGGATCAACCGGTTTGCGATCCTATACTTGTGAGGGTCCAAAAAGGTCTGCGCACAATTTTGCTAACCAGTCATGAGGTAGCCTACATGCAAAAACAACCAAGGCAACAGTGTCTTGGAAGTAGTCGAGGTCGGAGGAGATAGGCATGATCTTCAATGGTTGGTGGTCGAGGGGAGGAATGGATGAAAGGATGTGGCCGAGCTAACCTCAGAAAACATCATGTGATCTGAGTGCTGCCTATATAGCCCTTGTGTGAAGGGCCCCAGGCCAATGTAGTTCTCCCTAAAAGGGAGGAATGGTCAAAGAAAATGATTGGTTTTGATCAAAGTTATAGAAGAGAAGGTTTGTCCATCAAGGAGACGAACAAATGGGGGTGGTCGAGCTAACCTCAGAGGATGTGTTATCTGAGTGCTGCCTACATAGCCCTAGTCATAGGGCCTCAGACCAATGTAGTTCGGACAAATGGAAGAGATTGGTCGATGATTGGATGTGGTCAAGTATCGAAATGATGAGGGGAAGATGAGGATAAGATGATGCTACAGATGGTGTATTTTGTAGAATTGATCAAAAGGCTTTCATCCCTAGCAAGTTTCCATAGTCGTGATGGATGTATTCTAAAAAATAAATGAAGGTTTATTTATGCTTTAGCAAGTATTGGTTTATGCTTGACATAAATTGAGTCTGTTTGATAGTTTCCATGTGTACTAGTGTCCATAGAAACTATGCGAAAAGGACAAGGATGATGATAATGTCATGTTGTCGAGTTGTTGGTCTGAGAATGTTTTAGTTGAAAAAGGTTTGGTTAAAGGTGACCAAAGTGAAAGATATGTGAAAGGCTTATTGCCCTTTCATTGACAAGGACCAAAAAGATAGCATAGATAGGGGTTATGAGAACTAAGAGCCCCATTCATGCGTGACGTCGTTGACCATAGTTATGTTAGAGCGGTAATCGAATCACTTCGACATTAAAGTGAGCTCGAAGTCCCCATAGCAGGTGATAGGAGGAGAAAAGAGGGTAACCCATTTTAAGAGCAAAAATAACTATGCCCCTTTTTATAGGAGACCCTGAGACAACTATAAGTCAAGTCCATGACTCCTTTTTTTTTTCTTTTTTTTTTTTTGGCGCAGACTGATCAATGCGGGAAGCCTGCATAGAGATTTCATTTGCTTGGTGGTCAGTTGTGAAGCTGATCAATGCGGGAAGCTTCTAAAATAGTGCTATTTATTGCCAGATTTAGTCACAGCCATCCTTCAAGGGAGTGGTCTAGATTTTTGTTTAATATAAAGGCTTTTGAATAGCTATCCTTTGAGGGAGTAGTCTATTAATTATAGCAATGATAGTACAACTGTCCTTCGAGGGAGCAGTCTACTTTTTGATTTTGATATTGATATAGTGACCATGGATATTGTGACATCTTGATTTGTTTTTATAGAAATGTGAGTCATGGACAAGATTATAGAAGGTCAAGGGCTCCCTTTCATTAGGACAAAGCATCCATACAGCATAAAAGGGTTATAGGAATTGTTAAGAGGAATAGGGTTGAAAGGAAGTAGGATTAAGAGGATGGGGATTGCTCAAGGGACGAGCTCAAGTTAAGTGTCAAGTAGACGAGTACTCGACTAATAGAAGAATGGTCAAAGATGCAACGCATAAAGGGGGGCTCAAGGTCTGATAAGTCCCTGGGCCATGCTAGTGCATTAAGGTCTGAGTCAATTAGAAGCAAACTTGCCCCATTTGGCTCTTTCCAGATTGGTCAGATGTTGATGGTGGATGTGAAGTTGACTGATATGGTTGTTGATTGGTCGAGACTGGTTGAATATTTTAGATAAAAAGGATTGGTTGAATGATATTTGATTGTTGATTGGTCGAGAGTTGGTTGAAGCGTGGTAAAATGTTTGGTCAAAGTTTGTCGAAGGTTTGGTCGAAGGTTTGGTAAGGTTATGGTCGATGTCATGGTCGATGGTTGGTCGAGACTTGGTCGAGGTTTGGTTGAATGTTTGATCAAAGTTAGGATAAGGTTGGATTCCCCCAGTCGCTTAGGGAGAATGTTGGATAGATTAGTCAAGGTTGACTGAGGCTTGGTGATTAAATGGACTGTGTTAATGTCAAATAATGGGGTCAAAGGCGGTAAAGGGACCATAATCTATCATGGAGATCTCGATTTAGGTGATGAGGTTGGAGAGGCATGGGTCAAGGTTGATGTTTTGTCGAAGAGGTGGTTAAGAGGGTCCTTGGTCAGAAGGAAATCATTTCTCTGTTGTTGACGAATGACAGCTTTGAGAGCACAACAATGCTTAGTGTCATGTCCCGGAGTGTGATGATAGTTGCAAAATTTAGATTTGTCGAACCAAGAGGGTCTTGATCTGAGAGTTGATGAGAGGGGCGGTGTTGAAGGCTTGATAACGTGGTCAAGAAGAGAGGTGTCATTCCTCAGACATTGGCGAATGGTGACCTTGAGGGCATAATAATGTTCTGTGTCGTGTCCAGGTGTGCGATGATATGCACAAATACGAGTGTCATCAAACCAAGGTGGTTTAGGTATGAGAGATTGATATGGTTTGAGAGGCAGAAGGTTGAGGTGAGATGACTGCAATAAGTGCTGTAACAGCAAGGTATAAGAACCTGCTAACGGGTCTGGATATTTTATTGCAGTGAGGGTTGATGACGTTGGTTTGAGAGGCGTAAGAGACGTTGGTTGATGATTTAGAGAAGATATATGTTTGACAGGTTGATAGAGTAATGGAGGCAACGTGCCTCTATGAAGGATGGGAGTAGGAAGCACTCCAATTAAAGTGGATGGATGTGGGCCTAGGATTGAAGGTAATGACGAAGGTGGGAGAGGAGTCCTCCGGTGTGGTCTAGTGGTCTTTGTGGGTTTGAGTCGAAGGCCACTATTGTGCGAGGTGAAGTTAGATACGGGTTTGGGTTTAGATGTGGACAGAGGTGAGTGAGATATAACAATCTTAGGCAAAGGGCAAGAGGAAACCGTGACTGGGTCTTCCTCAATCGAAATGGGTGAAGAGATAGGGTCTTCTCTTGGTGGAGAAGAAATAAGAGAGGGTGCCTCCTCAAGTGGGCAGATGGTAGGGATGATCGTGCCTTCTACGTGTGCTTGAGGAGTAGGTGAGGTAAGGTCTTTGGATGAAGGTAGGGCTAATGGAGTAGGTGTGGTCAAGGCGTCCTCCAGTATGAAAGAGGTCGATGGAGGACTAATAGGAAAAGAGAGTCTTTCATCCTGTGAAGAAGGTTGGTCAGGGACAAGAGGTAAGATAGTGTTGACGGTGTGTATATCATGGTCTTGAGGGTCATTGATCATGGTTTGGATGTTGTCTTGAGTAGGCGGGTGATTAGGAAAAGGTTGTTTGAAGATGTCGAGGTTTTGGTTGGGCGGTGCGTTTGGGTTATCCAAAATAAGATCGCCCTTGTCTAGCATGTCTTGGATGAGGTTTTTAAAAGTTTGACAGTGATCCGTATCATGGCCTTTGACACGGTGATAGTTACAAAAGTGGTTCTCCTTGTACCATGCAGGGATAGGTGTTGAGGGGTCGAATTGATGTGGTCTGATTGAAGGGAGATTGAGGACCCCCTGCTTGATGAGTTTATCCAAGATAGAGGCATATGACTCTCCAATTGGAGTGAATTGACGCTGTATGGATTGACGTTGAAAATGTTTATTGATGTAGTCTAATGTTGAAGATGTTGGTCGATTAGTTATTGTTGAAGATGATGGTCTAAAGATAATAGTGTTTGCCGACCCCTTAGATTGAGAGTGGGCAAAAGAAGGTCTAGAAGAAGAATGGTCATTGGTTCTTGTGTTAGTGTTACATAATTTGACCTTATCTTCTTCAATAGCTCAGAGTTCAAGCTTTCGGGCCATGGTGAAGGCCTCGTCAAAAGTGTAGAATGTTTGAACCCGCAAGGTGGATGAGATGTGACTGACACATGCTCGGGAAAAGAGCTCAATGAGCTCGGGTTGAGGCAAGGAGAAAGAGAGTTGGTTAATCAAGTCTCTCCAACGGGTGACAAAATCAACTACTGATTCGTCGTCAAATTGCCTAATGGAGTAAAGCTCTATGATCGAGACTTGTTTAGTGATATTGATTAAGAAATGGTCAATGAATAATTGAGCAAGTTGAATGAATGAAAAGATAGAATGTCTGGTAAGAGAATTATACTAGTCAAGGGCAGGGCCAAAAAGAGACATAGGGAACGTGCGTAAAAGTAACGCATCGTCGTGGGCAAAAAGATAGCAGGCATGTCTGAATGCCCATAGATGTTGTTGTGGGTCTTCCTTATTCTGAAAGTGAGTAAATTTAGGAAGCTCCCAATGGTTGGGGTATGGTCGGATAGGGACAGAAGGATGAATGGGCTCGTTGTAAATCTGGTCATATGAAGAGACATTATTTGAACTGGAGATAGAAGCTTCGAGACTAGACATTTTATCCATCAGCATCTTGATGACGTCTGCTGACAGATTGGTGGACGGAGCGCCCCCTAGGTTGTAAGGTGCTTGAAAGAGGCTAGAGGAGGTATACGACGTAGTCGGTTGTACCAATAAGGGTGCAACGTACGGATGACTAGTCGCAGGGGCAGAAGTAGAGGCTAAGGGTGGTTGCGTCATGAAGGTCGAAGGTATAAGTTGACTAGGCACTGCCAAAGGTGGTTGAATAGCAGAATTGTTAGAGGGATAGGTTGACACTCCTACATTTGTGGGCGCAAGAGTGTAAGGGGTCAAGACAATCAAGTTCTGATATGATGTAGAACTTGGTTGAATTGTAGGTGATTGAGGGGGTAATGAAACCCCGATGGAGGTTGGTCTAAAAATAGACGAAGAGGCCAAACTTTTTGTATTGGCCATGGTTGAGTTAACGGTTGAGGTGAAAGGCTGAGTCAAAAAGGGTTGGATGACGAATGGTGTCGATGTCGTCGCCATGTCACCCGAAAGGTCTTGCGTTGGATTTCTCGCGAGATAGTTATGGAGGGCTACGGTATTGAGGTCCAAGAATTTTTTGAAATCTTGGTCCCTTTCAAGGATGATGGGAATTTGAGTTGGGGTCAGGGTCGATCCTGTAGGAGTTCTTTTAGTCTCTGAGTGGAACTCCATGATAGGACGGGTTAGAGATGGGGTAGACGAAAGCAGTTGACGGCTAGAGTGGTAAAAAAAAAGGGCCTTGGTTTGACTGCATGTCAAAACCATATAAGGCGAGAAAGGACATCCTCACACGCTCAAACAAGCAGATAAGAACTAAAAAGATGAAGACACAAGCATATCCTAAAACCTTAGAAGTAAAATTTTTAGGATTATAGTGGCTTATGCCTTAGAATGTGTGTTTGGGGAGGTTGGCTTTGTGAGTCGGGTCCTAGAAGAAGTCTATGGATGGTTTCGGGTTTTGTTATGGTGCTCAAGAAGTCTGTGTTAGGTCCGGTACGTGGCCTGGTGCTAAGGAGCAAGCTCCCCTCACTTCACAATTCCAGTGGTTAGCTGGTTTCGCTTAGCCAAAATATACCTCGCCTAGAGATTATACTCCGCCAGAGAATGGAGTGGGCTTTCCCCTTGGTGATGAAATCCAAGTGAGATTGCCAGGATGGGTAAGGTATCTGCTGGGGGATGAAATCCCAGTTGGGCCTTGTCTCAGGTAAGTTAAAATGTTTATTTTGTGCAGGTGGTTTGGTCGTGTAACATCAAGTGATCTAGATTAATTCAATATGCAGTTTAAGTTACTAGATGTGGACTAAGAAGATGTAAGCACAACAGAAATGAATGCAAAGTGTTTTAATGTCCAAGTCGAAATGTTTGTTCGTATGAAGACGAATGGAGAAAGAGTTGAAGAATATGAGTTTTAGCTAGTCTAAAAGTGCAAGAAAGAAAGAAATGTTTGTTTTAGTCCTGCTTATGATGTCATTAAGAAGAGATGAGAAGAGGCGAAAAGGAAGGAACCTAATGCACCTAAATGAACGAAAGAAAGAGAGAAAGAACCCAAGGAGGACCTAGGGTCCCATCAGGCGTGCCAGAATGTTTCTATGCAAAATTGCTTTCTACATTCAAAGGAGAAATAAGAAACTAAAAGAAATGGTCAAGGCTAGAAGTACCTGATAAAGTTATGCGCACCGAAATCAGATGTTGGAAGATTCTCCTCTTTGGTTGTGGAGGAATGACACCTGCGAAGAAGAAAAGATTGAAACATGGAAAAATGTTAGTAAAAGGATATGGTGGGCTGTCAGGCGAATGCCCAATCCCGGAAGTACGAAGACTCCCTAGAAGGATATCAACCCACTGATAAAAAAGTGGAATATTGAACTGAAGTAGATATAAAAGATAAAATGACAAAAATAAAGGACAGAAAATAAAATGTGTACCTGATAAGCAGCACTATTCTGCACAGTCACTGGCATCGGTCTCTGTGGTGCCGATGTCGGTTAGGGAAAGGTGCCGACGTCGGTCAAAGTGCAGGCGTCAGTCGGGGTAGTGACCGGCATCAGTCGAGGCAGGTTCTGGATAGAGTCTGGGTGAGTTGCAGAAGGTCTGATAGAGCCGGGATAGGGTCTGGTCAGGGTCAGGACAGGGTCTTGACAAGTTCGGGATAGGGTCTGATGGAATTGGGATAAGGTCAGGATAAGGTCTGGGCAAAGTAAGGTCGGGTTTGGACAGAGTCTGGGGGTTTTGGTTGAGTCCGAACAGAGTTATAGATTGGGGTAATGGGCAGGGATGTAAAGAAGGGACTCAGGGCTTGGGTCTATGGTTTGAAGATTCGGGATGACAGAAATAATGAACAACTAATAATCAGAAGGAAATGAAAATAAACAAAGAAAATACTTACCTGTCAGAAGACGTGATGAAAGCCATAGTCAAAGTTGTTGAAGCGTCTGTGCAGTGCCAGATTGAAGCAAATGCTGGAGTTGGTGGATGTTGGAGTCAGTTGATCGCGAGAGTGTTGATTGCAAGAGTCTGTGGATGTCAGAGTTCTAGAATTCTGATTGATTGGTTCTGTTCTTCGAGTTCGAGATTGATCAGCGGACGCTGATGAAGGCCAGGGGACGATTTGAGAGACGGTTCGATAACTGTCCAGGAAATCGATTGGGAACCGAATGATAACTGATAATGAATAATGGTAAGGTGACCGACATCGGCAGGATTGCCAACGTCGGCCGATAAGTGACCGACATCGGCGACATCGACCAGGTAAAGACCGTCATCGGCAGATGCATAATGAGGACAGAATCTAGCTTTTAGCTCTCTGCTCATTGTTACATGCTGCCAAGGTCAAGGCTGGTAAGAAAAAGTGATCGACAAGAGTTAAATAGGAGAAGAAGAATAAAACGGGGGATGACCAGGGGAGTTGACACGATTTCGGTGTCTACAGTTATAACTTAAGATAATGGGTGAAAGAGTGATTATCTATCCCATGGAAGCAATAGATACACTTATGAGTGGTTTTAGGAGCACTCATAGAAGGAGGTGAAATAGGAGTAGAAGTAGTTGAAAAGGACTCATCGGCCCATTTGGTGGGAAAAAGATAGATCTTAGGTAGTGAATCAAACCATCATCAAGTGAGGTTGATGATGAGGAAGGACTGGAACTAGGATGAACAAGAGGAGAACTAATATGAGAAGTAGGAAGAGACTTAGTAATAGTTGGAGAGGAAATAGGTTTAAATACAATGGAAAAAAGAATAGGCTTAACTATGGATGGCCCTACTAAAGGAAGGGTAGGATTTATAGAAGGTCTAAGTAGGACTAACCTAGGTGTGGCAAAGTGATAATGTCTAATCATATCATGATCTAAGAGCATGGTCCTAAGTGGTTTCCTAGAAACTAGAGGTATCAGTGCCATATCTACCCTATGATAAAGGGGGGAAATGCAAGAATTAACTACTAAAAATGAAAGAGAATGATGAGATGCACAAAAAGGATCAAGTAGAGAAGAGTGGTAATGAATAATATTAGCATTGTATCCCTAAATAAGGCCACCTAAAATATGATCATCTAAAGAATAGCCATCATCATAATTTGGAGTATGAAGATTGATGACATAAGTCGAGATGGCCTTGTCATTAGAGGAAACTTGGTGAATAGAAAGCCTAGTCTTGGTTAAAACTATGGGAATGTCATCACAAGGAGGCTTGCAAGAATGATTTTGAAAGGAAGTAGGAAGTTACGGGATGAGATGAGGCAAGAGATAATAAATTTTGATGTTTAAGTTAATCTCATTAGGCTCATCTTCATTGAAGTCTAAAATTTTGGGAAGAATGTTACCAATGAGCTCAGGATGTCCATTATAACCTATGGTTGAGTTGATAGGAAATTTGAGATGTTGCAACTCATAGAATGGAACAATAGGAAAATATTCAAGAGTAGGAATCTTGAATACACCATGATCTTAGAATTATTCAAAATTCCAAAGGTTAATGTCTCCTTAAATCCTATAAATGGCTCCATTATGAGGAAATTTTATGCATTACTAGGTGGAAGATGTGATGGTGTGCATATGATGAGTCCATGACCTACCAAGCAAGATGTTATATGAAATGGGAAAGTTGAATATCATCACCTTCACATGAATGGTGATAGGTGGGATGGTAATGGGAAGCCACACACACTCTAAGGGAGGAATTTTCCTTATATTGTATCCTTGGCATGTGTTGCATGTAGACTTGAGATCACATTCAAAATACCTAAGAGTCTTAATGAAATCAAGGGAAGTGACATAGTTACCAGAACCTTCATCAATAAATGCTTGATTAACTTGGATATCACCTATTTGGATTCTAATAAATAATGATCATTTACATGAAGTAAAATCTCATCTGGAATCATATATGTGATAGGAAATCATAAAGAAGGAGAAGTTTTTATAGTTTCATCAACATTAATGGACATTTATTCATATTGCTATAAGATGCTATCCTCAAATCTAGATAAAGTAGTCACCTATCCTACGAGAGGATGGTGAGGGATATTCATCTCAAATAAGATTTGTATGAGGTGGTTTCTATGATGTGGAGATGTCTTCATGAGTTTAAGGAAAGGTATCTAAGATGGAAGATTAGTAAGTTCAGTAATGGGATCCCACTTATCATAACCGATAAGGATATTATTAGATACATGTGTGTAATGATTAAGAAGGTCTTCAAAAGGTAGATTTAAAATGCATTAAAATTTATGTTGATAAGAATGAAAAGGTTGAGAAGAAGGTTCTAAGTCATTTGATGATGAAGAAGTAGTTGGTTTAGATTGATCTTGAATTTTGTAAGAAGAAGTGGTAGTAGAAGATGTGATGGTTATTAGTATTAGAAGATCTTCTTACCCCAACTCATTTAAATGATTTGGAGAATAATTTTAGATAACATTATATGTCTTATGGGAAGGAGGAGTGTAGATAGGTTGTGAATCAATGAAATCCACCACTCTTCGCATATTGGTCATGTTAACCACTTTCTCTTTGAAATTTCGTTCAACAAGACTTTCTATGTTATTGGTGGAAGAAGTGGACTTATCTTGACCTTCTTGGATTGGTTGATAATTAGGTGAGGAGTCTTTATAGATAGCTAAATGAGTGTTTTCTTAACTTAAGGCTTGAGTTTTATCATGTGATTTATATTATTTTAAATGAACCTCATAGGCTTGCTAACACTTATGAATAATGGAATCATGATCAAAATTTGGGTCAAGAAGAAATTCCATGGCTAAATTTTAGAGTTGTCTACAAGTCTCATAAGAGTGACCCCATCTATCATGAAACCAACAAAACTTATTATGATCATACCATGATTTCATAGGTCAAGTAGGGTCAAGCTCTCATGGAAGAGGCTTGGGTAGACATTTAATAAATTTAACCAAGGATAAAGGCTTATGGAAATTAATGTTGTTTGTTGAGAAATGAGGATTAGTGTATTTTTGAGAAGTAGTTGGTTCTGAAGAGGGGTAGGAATGACAATTTTAACATTTTAAATGTTGTCATATGAATCAGTAACACCATCATTGATAATATTGTATTTTTTATTCTTTACTAATAGGTGAGGGATTGTGGAAGGTTGAGGTGGCTAAAATTGATGCATGAGGAAATCTTATCTTTTGGCTTGAGCAATAGCTTCTTCTAAGGTATGTGGAGAAAGGGTACAAACTCGATACTGTAATTTATGAAATAAATCATTTGTAAACAGATGAAAGAGATTATCATCTATTGTGTTAGGTTCATATTTATTTGACAAAGTCTTCCATTGCTTACCAAAGGCTTGGGAAGTTTCATTTTTGTTTTGTATTCAATTGATGAAATGGGCCAAAGTGTTATCAAGAAGATCACTAGTTTGAAATTATTGAACTAAGGCATTTACTAAGTCATCCAAACTAGTGATAGAGTGTGTTCTAAGTTGATTATACCAATCTAAGGCATCACCCATGATGGTTTTGGATAAGAGTTTGGTAGTGGACCCAATCCTTGTAAATATTTCTAAATGTCTTGAGGTGAAGAGTAGGATCAGTTGATCCATTGTAAGAAATTGTAGGTGGTATACCTCCAATGTCAATGTTAGCAATTTTGGTGGTAAGAGTTTCATTTTTTAAATGCTTGATGACTTTGTTGACTAATAGAGGTTGAGTAATGAGGTTACCTTGAGAATATATAAGAGGGGAAGGAGGAATACTTTGGTTATGTGTGCCCCAAGTCATTGGTTGAGGATTGGATTGAAAATTAAGAAAGTGGTTTTGCATTCACATCATTTAATTCATATTATGATCCTGAAATGTGTTCATTTGATTGAGAGTTTGCAATAATAGTTTATGAGTTTGATTAGTGTTATTAGAAGAAGTAGTATTGGTGTTTGTGTTTGTGTTTGTGTTAGTGTTAGTGGTTTGGATACCACTATTAGTGTTGATATGATCTCGAGAAGAGCTATGATAATCTGAGGCACTAGTGGAAAAATTTGCTTGTGAAGCAAGTGTAGACACCAAAATCATGTCTACTCCCTTAGTCATCCTCCTCGTCCTCTCCCCCCTTGGTCCCCTTCATCCTATTTCACTTAACCGCTCCTAACCCCCTACACACTTATTAATTTAAAATAATTAGCTATTTTAAATTAATAAAATCCTTTTCCCTCTCTCCCTTGCCACCTCAACACCTTAGGATGCCCTTCTCTATATTCCCTTCATCCACCCTATGACCCCATTTATGACTCCCATTTCATCCTCTCACATCCATTTAGCCACCTTCAATCATTTCTTCCTCGGACTCGCTGACCCGACAGTTGGGAAAACAGATGAAAGGCTATTTTTAGCCTTTTTCTTGCCTTCTAGCCACCGACATCAGTCAACTGTCGATCGATGTCAGCGGTATTGCTAGCATCGGTTCCCTTCATAATGGTTTTCCATGTCCGTTATCCTTCCTTTGCCCCTGATCTTCATCTGACTCTTGAATCCTTCAATCTTCAGTCTTTGACCATCTGCTCCTTCGACCTCTAATCAATCTGACCTTTCAATCTTCAACAATCCGTTCCTTCACTCTGCCACTCGACCAATCTTCAAACCAGACCTCTCTCACTCTCTCTCACAGGGCTTCTTCACCAGTTACAGCAATAGCAGGGACTCTACATTAGTCTTCTACACCAGCAATAGGTACAAGCATCAACAGCGCTTTCTTCAGCATACCATAGGTAAGTTTTCTTTTATGTTTTCATTATGTCTTCTAGCTATTACTTCCAAGTGCTATGAAGTAGACTCAGCCATCCTCAACCAGACCTCACCAGACCACTCTTTCTTCCCTGTTTCCCCTGGCTTCTATTTGGGCACTCTTTCAGACCATCCTTTCTACCTTCAAAGACCTAGACTCTCTCTTAGACCTCAGACTAGACTCTTAGACCCTTAGACAGACACAGACCATTCTGCATGTCCATAGACCCATCTAGACCCTATCCATAGGTCACAGACCTGACCAGACCTCATCCAAAGACTACTACCCTGACCGACACCGGCCATAGAGACCACCACCCCAACTGATGTCGACAGACTAACCAATGTCAGTAGACCTTAACCAATAGATGCCGATAGGATCACCGATGCTAATGACTGTGACCAGGCTGACAACAGCAATCAGGTAAGCATTTGCTTCCATTTCATTTTAGTTTTTAATCATTTTAGTCTTTTATCATTCTATTATTTATCAGACATCCTTTTTATCGACTAGTGGGTTGACATCCCTTAAGGAAGTCTTTGTACTTTCAGGATCAAGCTTTTGCTTGGCAACCCACCATCTCCTCATCTAATGCCTTCTTTGTCTTAGTCTCTTTCTTTTGCAGGTGTCATCCTCCACAACCAAAGAGGAGTTCTCACAACATCTGGATTATGGTGTGCACAACTTCATCTAGGTACATACAAGCCTTAGACCATTCTTCTTAGTTTCTTATTCTCTCTTTGAATGTAGAAAGCAAATATAGCATAAAAACATTTTGGCATGCCTGGTGGGATCCTAGGGTCTTCCTTGGGTTCCTTTTCTTTTTGTTCATATAGGTGCATTAGGTTTCTACCTTTTCACCTCTCTCCTCTCTTCTAAACGACATCATAAGCAAGATTAAAAAGAACCTTTCTTCCTCTTCTTGCATTTCAAACTAGTCAAAAGTCATATTCTTCAACTCTTTCTCAACTTGTTTTCATTCAAACTCACATTTCGACTTGGGCTTAAAACACATCGCACCTCATTTCTGCTTGCTTGCATTTCTTAGTCCACACCTAGTAATTAATAAACCACATCATGAATTAATCATAGATCACTTTATGTTACACAACCAAACCACTTGCACCAAATCAAACATCAAACTCACCTAAGACAAGGCCCGCCTAGGATTTCATCACCCAGCAGATACCTTACCCATCCCAACAATCTTACTTGGATTTCATCACCAAGGGGAAACCCACTATGTTCTCTGGCAGAGTCTAATCTCTAGGGAAAGTATATTTTGGCTAAGCGAGACCAGATTATCACTGGGCTCGTGAAGTGAGGGGAGCTTGCTCCTTAGCACCAGGACATGTACGAAACCTAACCCAGACTCTTGAGCACCTAAACAAACCTAAAACCATCTATAGACTACCTCTTCTAGGACCCATTCTAACAGCCAACCTCCCAAACATCACTTTAAGGCATAAGCCATAGGATTCTAAAAGTTGATTCTTAGGATTTAATGCTTAGGGTCTGCCTGTCTCCATCTCTATTTTTCTATTCCTATCTGGTTTTTTTTGAGCTAGTGAGGACGTTCTTCTTCCTTTTTTCCAAAAACTCTCAAATCTTTTGGGTTTCTAGAAACCACAGTCACCGACATCAGATTTACCACCGACGTCGGAAACCTTTCTCTCTGGCATTGGTTATCTAACCAATGTTGGCAATATTTCCCACTGACATCAGTTTTTCAACCGATGTCGGTCATTGTCACAGTCTTTTTTCAAAATAGCAGCCTTAAAACCCAACCCTTTTTCTGCCAAAACCACATTTTGAGTTTCTAAAACTGAAATAGTTTCTGGAACCTGACCCTTCTTGCCTTGAATGGTTTTGACATGTAGTCAAACCAAGGCTCTTCTTGACCATACTAGCCATCAATTGCTCCCGCCTTCCCCATCCATAACCAATATCCTAATGGAGTTTTGCTCAGAGACCGAATGAACTCCAACTTGACCAACCCCAACTCAGACCCCCATTATCCCTAAAGGGGACCAAGATTTCAAAAGATTCTCAGACCTCAATGTCACAGCCCTCCAAAACTATCTCGTAAGAAACCCAACATGAGACTTTTCAGGTGAAGCGACAATGACATCAACACCACCCGCTACCCAGCCTTTTACCTCAACCATTAATTCGACCATGGCCAATATGCAAAGTTTGGCCTCCCCATCTATTTTTAGACCGACCTCCATCGGGGTTCCATTACCCCCTCAACCACATGCAATTCAACCAAGTCCTACATCATACCAGCACTTGATTATCTCGGCCCCTCACACTCTTGCACCCATAAATGCAGGAGTGTCTACCTCTCCTTTTGCCAATGCCACCACGCAACCACCCTTGGTAGTGTCTAGTCAACTTATGCCTTCTACCTTCATGACCCAACCACCCTTGGCCTCCACTTCTGTCTCTATGACTAGTTACACATATGTTGCACCCCTACAAGCGCAACTGACTACATCGTATGCCCCTTCTAGCACTTTTCAAGCACCCTACAACCTAGGGGGTACCCCATCCACCAATCCATCAGTAGATCTCATCAAAATGCTAATGGACAAAATGTCTAGTCTCAAGACCTCCATTTTTGGTTCACGCAATGCTCTCTCGTATGAGCAAATTTGCAATGAACCCATCCATCCTTCCATCTCGATCCAACCATACCCCAACTAGTGGGAGCTTCCTAAATTTACTCACTTCCAAAGTAAGGAAGACCCACAACAGCACCTACAGGGATTCAGACATGCATGCTATCTCATAGCCCATGATGATGCGTTACTTCTACGCATGTTTCCCATGTCACTTTTTGGCCCCACCCTTGACTGCTATAGCTCTCTTACCAGACATTCTATCTTTTCATTCACTCAACTCACCCAATTATTTCTTGACCATTTTTCTATCAATATCACCAAACAAGTCTCGACCACAGACCTCTACTCCATCAGGCAATTTGATGATGAATCAATAGTCAATTTTGTCGCCTATTGGAGGGGCTTGATTAACCAGCTCTCCTTCTCCTTGCCTCAATCTGAGCTCATCGAGCTCTTTTCTCGAGCATGTGCTAGGCACATCTCCTCTACCTTGAAGATCCAGACATTCTTCACTTTCGACGAAGCTTTCACCATGGCCCAAAAGCTCGAACTCCATGCCATTGAAGAGGATAAGGTCAAATTGTGTAATACTAATGCAAGAACCAATGACCTTTCTTCTTCCAGACCTTCTTCTTCCCACTCTAAGTCCAAAGGAGTGGCCAACACTATGGTCATTAGATCACCATCTTTGACAACAACCGACCAATCTCAACCCTCTACATCTCTAAGCATCACCAAACAATTTCAACAATGGTACATCCAGCATTCATACACTCCGCTTAGAGAATCATACGCTTCCATTTTGGAAAAACTTGTCAAGCAGGGGGTCCTCAATCTCCCTCCAATCTGACCACCTCAATTCAACCCTTCAAAAACCCTCCCTACATGGTATAGGGAGGCTGACTTTTGTCACTATCATCGCATCCATGGCCATGACATCAACAATTGCCAAACCTTCAAAAACATAGTCCAAGACATGATCGACAAGGGGGATCTTGTTTTGGACAACCCGAATGCCCCACCCAACCAACACATCGACATCTTCAAACAACCATTCCCAAATCATCCACCTACTCAAAATAATGTCCAGACCTTGACCAATAGCCCCCAAGACCATAATATTCACACAGTCAACACGGTCTCGCCTCTTGTCCCTAGCCAATCTCCTTCACAAGTGAAAGACCCTTCTTCCCCTATTCGTCCATCATAGGTAAAAGAACCCTCTTCTCCTGTTAGTCTTCCATCAACCTCTCTTATACTGGAGGATGCCTTGACCATACCTATGCCATTAGCCCCACCTTCATCCTTCTTCCTAACAATGGAGGACCATACCTTGCCTACTCCTCAACTACAAATAGAAGGCACCATCATCCCTGCCCTCTGCCCTCTTGAGGAGTCACACTCTCTTATTTATTCTCCACTAAAAGAAGAACTAGTCCCTTCACCCATCTCAACTGAGGAAGATCCAATCACGGTTTCCTCTTGCCTTTTGCTTGAGATTGCTACATCTCACTCACCTCCATCCACATCTGAATCCAAACCCATATTTAACCTCGCCTCGCATAATGGTGGTCCTCAACCCAAACCAAAGAAGACCACTAAACCACACCGGAGGACTCCTCCCCCACCTTCATCATTACCTTCAATTTTGGGCCTACATCCATCCACTTTAATAGGAGTGCTTCCTACTCCCATACTTCACAGAGGCAACTTACCTCCATTACTCTCTCAACTCATCAGACATATATCTCCTCCAATCCATCGACCAACAATTCCTAAACCAAAGTCATCAACCCCCACTGCAATAAGACACATAGACCCATTAGCAGGTTCTTATGCCTTCCTGTTACGGCAATTGTTACAATCTTCTCGCATCAATCTCCCACCTCTTAAACCATATCAATCTCTCAGACCAAAACCACCCTAGTTTGATGACACTCAAATTTGTGCATATCATCGCACGCCTAGGCACGACACTGAGCATTATTGTGCCCTCAAGGTTGTCATTCGCCAATGTTTAGGGAATGACACCCTTCTTCTTGACCACATTATCCATAAGCCTTCAACACTGCCCCACTCATCGACTCTCAGATCAAGACCATCTTGGTTTGACAACTCTAAATTTTGCCACTATCATCACACTTCAGGACATGACACTAAGCGTTGTTGCACTCTTAAAGCTATCATTCATCAACAATAGAAACAGGATTTCCTTCTCATCAAGGATCCTCTTGACTGCCCCTTTGACAAATCATCAACATCAACCCATGCTTCTCAAACTTCATCACCTAAATCAAGATCTCCATGCCAGACTATGGTCCCTTTACCACCTTTAACCCCCTTATTCGACATCAACACATTCAATTTGACCACCAAGCCTCATTCAACCTTGACCAATCTGTCAAACCTTCCCCCTAGCCACTGGGGCAATTCAACGCTCATCCAAGCCTCGACCAACCCTTCAAACCAATCTCAACCAATTATCGACCAAATATCAACAAACATCAAATAGACATCGACCAATCATCAATCTAGATCTCAACCAGACCTCGATCATGACATTGACCAAGACCTCAACCAAATCTCGACCAAGACATTGACTAGACATTCACCTAGACATTGACCATGACATCGACCAGACCATCGACTAGACACTAACCAATCATCAATCATGACCTCAACCAAACATTTCACCCAAACATTCAACCAACCTTTTTATCAAAACATTCAACCAATCTTGACCAATCAGCGACCATATCAACCAATCAACATCCAATAATCAACATGTGACCAATCTGAAAAGAGGCAAATGGGGCAAGTTTGCTCCTAATTGACTTGAACCTTATCATAAATGCACAAGCATGGCCTAGGGACTTATTAGAACCTGAGCCCTTTTATGCCTTACATCTGTGACCATTCTACTGTTAGTCAAGTACTCGATCACTTGACATTTTACTTGAGCTTGTCCCTTGAGTAATCCCCATCCTCGTCATTCCTTTCAACCCTATTTCCCAACATTCATCAACCCTTTTTTGTCAAGCAGTAATGCTTTATCCTAATAAAAGGGAACCCTTAAACCTCTAGAGGCTCGTCCATGGCTAAAAACTTCAGTCAACAAAACATGTCAAAAATGAGATACCTATCATATCAAAGGTCATAAACTCTAAATGTAGACTGCTCCCTCAAAGGACAGCTACATAATTGCTGTATTACTAGACTGCTCCCTTAAAGGACAGTTAGGCCAAGTCATATCAAAAGCATTTAAAGCAAAATATAGACCACTCCCTTGAAGGATGGCTATGACTAAATATTGCTACAGACAGCACTCTTTTTGAAGCTTCCCGCATCGATCAGCTTCACATATATGACCACCAAGTAAAACAACATGACTATGTGGACTTCTCACATCGATCAGTTCACAGTAAAAAAATAAAAAATAAATAAATAAATAAATAAATAAATAAATTATGACTGACAAGTTATAAAGTCATGGACATGCCTATAGTTGTTCTTGGGTCACCTATAAAAGGGGCAAGATTCTTCCTGCCACAAAATGGGTTACCCCTTCCTCTCATATCACATAATATTACTTATCACCCCAGCATACTCAAGGGACTTCGAGCTCACTTTAATGTCGAAGTGATTTGATTACCACTCTAACACAACTCATGGTCAATGATGCAACGCATGAATGGGGCTCTTGGTTCTAACAACCCCTATCTATGTTGTCATTCTAGTCCTTGTCAATGAAAGGATGAATATGTCTTTCACTTCCTTTACACTTTGGTCACATTCGAACTTCATCATTTGTCAAACTAGCTCAACTCGACTCTTTTCAGACCACTCACATAGCCTATTCACACTAGTTTCTATGGACACTAATACACATGGAAACTATTAACCAAACGCAATTTATGTTAAGCATAAACCAATACTTGCTGAAGCATAAATAGACCTCAATTCATTTTTAGCATACATCCATCATGAATATGGAAAATTGCTAGGGATGAAAGACCCCTCAATCAATGTTGCAGAATACACCATTTGGAAAAGGCTATAACATCTTTTTCTCCTCATCATTTTGACACATGACCAAACCAATCATCGACCATTTTGCCTCTTCATTCGAACTACATTGGTCTAAGGCCCTATGACCAGGGCTATGTAGGTAGCACTCAGATGGCATGACATCTTTTGGGGTTAGCTCGACCACCCTCGTTTGTTCATCTCCCTGATGGACAAACCCTATCCTCCTTTTGACCATGACCTTAACCTCGACCAAGACCAATTCCATCCCTTTGACCAATCCTTTAACCTTTGACCATGACTTGACCTTGACCAAGACCGATTCGACCACTTTGACCCCTTCCTCCCTTTTAGGGAGAACTACATTGGCCTGAGGCCCTAAGACCAGGGCTATGTAGGCAACACTCAGTGTTCTGAGATTAGCTTGGCCACATTTTTTTGTCCATCCATCTACCTCGACCAATGACCATTGGAGATCATGCCTATCTCCTCCAACCATGACCACTTCTAAGGCAACATTGCCTTGGTTATTTTTGCATGTATGCTACCGCACGACTGGTTAGCAAATTGTGTGCAGACCACATTTTGACCCTCACAAGTATAGGATCACAAGTTGGTTGATCCCCACTACTTGTGACATTTTCATGTTTCCAGGAGCACTTCTTGAGCCCAAGATACCTAGAACATGGTGACCATTTGGAGCCTCAGCTTAGATTGAATAACTCGATCAACTACGACAAATGCTAGGGCCTAGTTATTTCAATTTTTGCACTCCTTGACCCTTGACCTGTGATAATTTGACCTGACCATCTTGTGAAGTGGCATACACACAATCATGACTTTTGAAGCATTCACACTCCATCTTCACCATCTTCATCCACTCTTTGTCAAATCAGCACCTGATTCCAAGTTCCCTTCCCTCGACTCCTACTTTGAGGGGGAATACCTCATCCATAATCAGGGCAACCAACCCTCTTCCTATTTTTGTCTTGCAATTCACTTGAACAACCAACAAGATGAAATCAACCTTATCCCACACCTGGGGCAACCAACTCCTATTTTTCTCTTGCAGTTCATCCAAAACAACCAACAAGACAAAAAGGGGCAAATGTAGACATTAAAATCATGTCTACTCCCTTGGTCATCCTCCTCGTCCTCTCCCCCCTTGGTCCCCTTCATCCTATTTCACTTAACCACTCCTAACCCCCTACACACTTATTAATTTAAAATAATTAGCTATTTTAAATTAATAAAATCCTTTTCCCTCTCTCCCTTGCCACCTCACCACCCTAGGATGCCCTTCTTTGAATTCCCTTCATCCACCCTATGACCCCATTTATGACCCCTATTTCATCCTCTCATGTCCATTTAGCCACCTTCGACCATTTCTTCCTCAGACTCGCTGACCCAACAGTTGGGAAAATAGATGAAAGGCTATTTTTAGCCTTTTTCTTGCCTTCCACCACTGATGTCAGTCAACTATCGACCGACGTCGGTGGTATTACTAGCTTTGGTTCCTTTCATAACAATTTTCCACATCCATTATCCTTCCTTCACCCCTACTCTTCATTCGACTCTTGAATCCTTTAATCTTCAGTCTTCAACCATCTGCTCCTTCGACCTCTAATCAATCCAACCTTTCAGTCTTTAGCAATCCGTTCCTTCACTCTACCACTCAGCCAATCTTCAAACCAGACCTCTCTCACTCTCTCTCACAGGGCTTCTACACTAATTACAATAATAACAGGGACTCTGCATCAGTCTTCTACACCAACAATAGGTACAAGCATCAACAACACTTTCTTCAACATACCACAAGTAAGTTTCCTTCTGTGTTTTCATTATGTCTTCTAGCTATTGCTTCCAAGTGCTATGAAGTAGACTCAGCCATCCTCAACCAGACCACAGACCTCACCAGACCACTCTTTCTTCCCTGTTGCCCCTGGCTTCTATCTGGGCACTCTTTCAGACCATCCTTTCTGCCTACAAAGACCCAAACTCTCTCTCAGACCTCAGACCAGACTCTCAGACCCTTAGATAGACCCAGACCATTCTCCAAACCATTCTACATGTCCATAGACCCATCCAGACCCTGTCCACAGGTCACAAACCTGACCAAACCTCATCCAAAGACTACTACCTTGACTGACACCGGCCACAGAGACCACCACCCCAATCGACGTCGGCAAACTAACCGACGTCGGCAGACCTTGACCAATTGACACCGATAGGACCACCAATGCTGACGACTGTGACCAGGCTGACAGCAGCAATCAGGTAAGCATTTGCTTCCATTTCATTTTAGTCTTTAATCATTTTAGTCTTTTATCATTCTGCTATTTATCAGACATCCTTTTTATCGACTAGTGGGTTGACATCTCTTAAAGAAGTCTTTGTACTTCTGGGATCAAGCTTTTGCTTGGCAACCCACCATCTCCTCATCTAATGCCTTCTTTGTCTTAGTCTCTTTCTTTTACAAGTGTCATCCTCCACAACCAAAGAGTAGTTCTCATGGAGTCTGGATTATGGTGCGCACGATTTCATCCAGGTACATACAAGCCTTAGACCATTCTTCTTAGTTTCTTATTCTCTCTTTGAATGTAGAAAGTGAATATAACATAAAAACAACAAGATATGGACTAGTAAATGGTTGAGAGGAAGAAACACTAGAAGAATGAATTCCTTGGGTATCAAATGATGAACTAGTGTAAAGATAAATAATAGTGGATCTTATGAGAGGTCCACTAGATGTAGAACCTACCATTTTAGTTGAGATACTAGGCATAGAGGTGGAAGAAGTTAAAAAATAAGATGTCATGGCATAAGAAGGAATCAAGATTGAAGGAAGAGGTGGAGAATAAAATAAATTGGTACCCCTAAATCTAGTTGAGAAAGTGCGAGTAAGAGAATGAGGTTCTTCAATTTGACAACTAATCATGAGGTTATAGATAGTGGAAGGATCCTTCCCTCTATGTTGAGGGAATTCTATGATAAAGAAAATCATTTTTGGATTATACTCTAACTCAAGCTCATACTCTAAGAGAAGAAGAGGGTTTTGTTATAAGGGGGTATGAGGAGGGGTCCCATAGTTCATTATGTGGGTTACAATATGAACATTACTAGCATTCTCAAAAGGAACCCTACTTTGTCTATGGGAGACGCTATTAGGATTGGTGAATTCCATCATGTTTGTTGACTAAACTTTAGTGTTGTCACCACATATATATTCCAAGATGAAATAAAGATAAGCAAGATGAGAAAACAAAGGATAAAAAAGTGACTAAAAATAGTACTAGGTTGACCTAGTCAACCTAGTGCAAAAATAGGGACTATAAAACTATATAGGCTCCACAGGATCAACCCAATTTAGTGAACAATGATTGGAAGAAAGAGGTAAAGATGTTGTAAATAGTAATAGTTTGACTAAGTCAACCTATAATAGTGTATCAGGGTTGAAGAAGATAAAGGGTCGACTTAGCATAGTAGACAAGGAAGAAAGTAAAACTGATAATAAGCTATGAATTAAAGTAAGATAATTGCAAGTAATGTAAAAAAGTAGTAAGTAATGAAAGGGAAACAAATAGTCTATTGAATTGATGTTGGCCAATCCAATTGATGTACATAAAGTAAAATATTGCACTAATGTTGGCTAAGCAATATTTTCCACACATAATTGATCAAAGAGAAAGAAAACAACTTGAAAGTAAAGCTAACTACTTGGTTAACCTAGAATGTTGATTAGATTATTAAGAATGATTTTAAGTGTAAATGGATATTGGATATAATCAAGGTACTATGTAGCAATCTAAGGATAGTTTTAGGTAAGTTTAGGATGAAAGGAACTATAGTGGTAATGATACAAGCTTTATATAGGGGCCTACATCCTCACTTCGCACGCCCCAATATTAAGGGTAATGGGTGCTTATCCAAAGTATACCATTAACCATGCTTTGTACTTAACTAGAGCAACAAGTCAACTTCCCCCTTGGTGATGGAATCCAAGTATATTGGCCTAGGTAGTCAAATGTTTAAATGTTTGTTGATGTTTATGTGGTTTGGTGATGTGTGCAAAAGAATAAAAATTGTGCAACTAAGCGATTATTTGAAAATCCCCTAATTAGAATATGTAAACTATTTTAAGTATGCAAACAACTAAAAATAAAGATGTGATTAACATATATGGTTAATTCCAACTTTTAAATAAGGTATAATGGAGAAATTATATGGACAATCATATAGAATAGGGTTGAAATTTTACTATGGAAGCAAAGTCTGAAAATGAACTAGGTCAGTAAGGTCAACCTAGTTATTTTAAAAAACACAAAACATAGAACTATGTCCATAGGGTCGACCTACTTGATTATGTAAGGGCAATTTCAAACATGACCAATTAAAAAAGGAAAGTACAAAAAAATAAAGATATAAATGAATAAAAATTGACCTGAATTGTTTAGAGATGAAAATTAATAAGATTGTTGATCAAGAACCTTGGAGAAAACTATCAAAACTATGAAAACTTGATTGAGATGGTCAATCAAGATATATAGGAGCTTGTTGAAAAAGTGTTGAAAATACACTAGGTTAACCTGATCAACCTAGTAGGCTGAAGATGATTTTGAAAACCTAAATTTTTTTAATGAAATGAGCTAGTCAATTCATTTATCTAAATAGAATTCTACAAGTTTTAGAAACCTATACTAGGTTAAACTAGTTGAGCAAGTTACATAGAGATAAATAACTAGGCTAATAAGGTCGATCTACTACAATAAAGATATTATAAAAATAATGGTGAATAGAAATTAAATAAGTGAAATAAATCTTGTAAGGGTTTGATTCACATCGGGTTCACTAGAATATACACAATTAAAAATGCATCATGTCCATAAATCAATCTTGGATCAGATGGGATAGATCACACCTACACATCCAATTAGGTGCATATAATTGATAAGTGGGAGCATGACCAATGTGAATATCTACTACACCCATTAGGGGATCACTTGTCATAACACACCATGTGAGATAGGGCTCTAACAATTATAATCTAATACAATCACATAATAACCGTAAAAGACTACTATGATTTAATATTTCACTAATCTAATAATAATAATAATAATAAATTTAATCTAGTGCACACCGAATCTTGTGGCATAAATTAGGGGTTAGAAACAAAATAAATAAATAAACAAACATGTATAGAAGACATATACTCATGTCAATGTATATGAAAATCCTAATATATAGAAGAGAATAATACAAATGCATTATCTATCTACTCTTACAAAGGAGAAATAAAGTTAGTAATACTTGCCTTTGAAGATGAACCCACTGAGCCTCAATCTCCCCCTTGGCCAAGGTGCTTTGTAAGATATTATCATGGTATGTAAGGCTAACTAAGATAAATCAACTCTAGACTACATAACCTATCTAAGCATCTAAAAGACTTATCCACAATATGAGATCAATGCTCTAAAGAAATTATTAAACCCTAAAGCTTTATTCACTATGTATAATGGTCAATAGGTAGATGTTCCTTCACACTTCTTCACTTAATTATTCACTCTTATGAAATGGTCATAAATTGCCTTGTATATATAGTAATATATTACCCTAAAACCTTTTTGGAATGTTAGTTATGCTAGGTCAACCTGGTTGACCTAGCACATTTTCAGGTCTAACTCTCTAGGTTTGTGTTAGGTTAGCCAAGAGGCCAACAAACCAAAAGAGATAAAAAGTCCCTAAACTATGCTAGGTTGACCTGATCAACCTATCACAACTGACAAGTCAAAAGGGTGCTAAGGTAAGAAATGAAGGATAAAACATAGTAAATGATAGGAATAGGTAGAATGAAGAATAATTATCTTAGATTCAATGGTTTTAAGAGGATAAAGTGTGGATGGAAAGTTGAAAAAGGAATGATAATCTTATGAATCATTTATGATCTACCAACCCTTTCTCGGTGTACCCCTTGTAAGGTGTGGATCTTGATTTTCTTCAAGAATCAGAGGTTAAAATTTTGATGATTATTTTAGCTAGGTTTGGATCCCATTCTTTCTATCCCTATTGACACGAGGGTTGAAAGGGGGTAACCCCCTTTTAGGGTCCAAGGGGATGACTCCCTTTGGTAAGGGGTCTAAGGGATGTGCACCCTGATAGGGGTTTGAGGGTAGCAACCTTGAAGCAAAATTTTTATTAAAATTTCCTTATAAAATTGTAATTTCATATTCAATATGTTCCATTGATTATAGGTTTTCATATCTAATGATAGAGGTTATGTTTAGGTGTTTTTCACCCTAAAATGTATTGAGATATGGCTAAGATTTATGTGAAGAAAAATTAACACAGAGTTGAGGTGAACAAGGGGAGAGAGGTGTAATAAGGTTTGTTATGGGATTTTATTTCTCTCTTGTATTATTGGAAATAATATACTAGACAAGTTTGGTGGATGTAGCCCATTTTGGGTGAACCACATTAAATTTGGTGTCTCCTATTATGTATATGTTTTTTTATTTATTTTTTGAATGTTTGACTAATTCATTTCATAGTTTCTCTTGTATGTGATTTGGGGATAAATCTAGGTTTTAATTTATCTGAGCACCCCTTAAGGCGTGTACTTAGAGAGATTGAGACTCGATAGGTTCCTACGAGATACAAAGTGTTAGTAATCAATAAAAGTTAAAAATATTATGTGTATACAACTTTCACCATATCCCATAGATGGTAAGTAAGAAGATTCTCCAATATAGGTTCATATAAGAACCACTTAAGAATAGGTGGACCATACAATATGTTATCTTCACTAAATATATTGACTTCACTAAAAGGAATAGTGATAGTCACTTTCAGTCTCTTTATCTTTGAGACAATGGATGTCTCAGATTTTTTCTATGGAGTGTCAATAAGAACCAAGTCCAACACTTTATTTTTTCCTTTCTCCTCCTTGGTTTACTCAACCTTTACCTCTTCATCTGAATCTGACTCATAATCCCTAGATAACATCTTCAATGCATCCTCAACAATCTCATTAAGATCAAGGGCTAGCATATGAACCTCCTTTAAAGGTAAATCATGTTTTTTTGTCTTGGATGATTTAGGGTTGATGAACATGAGGGGATTTCTTTTGGCCTTCTTTTGGCCTATGTTCTACTTGTGTTCTAGATAATATAAGGTTAGAAGATTCACCACCTACTAAATGATATTTTTTGGGATCTAAGTTTTACCTATCATCCATCATTTGATTTCTCTATAGTCTAGACTCAGGGCTCAAGTTATGTTCCATCAATCTTCTAATCACTAAAAAGTAAGTATATGCCTTGGTATATATAAGATCAAAGGCACCAAGCTCATGTTCATAGGGCACATTCAGAATACATTTGAGTTTTAAATGCTTTTTAACCCTTCCATAAGGGTTCCATTATCAAAGTTCATCTATTTTAGATTTAAATATGATTTATGCTTTGATGTAGCCTCAATGTGATCCCACTATCTAAAGGTAGTCTTGAAAATTGTCATAAGGAAGATATGAATAAATCCCTTTCTTTTGGTTTTTTAAAGGCCCTATACACCATGGAATAATTGGTAGGCCACCTCTTTCTTTGATAGCTTACCAGGAAAATGGACTAGTAACATGAGAGGAGAATTTTGAGTTCCCTCAATCCTTATGAAAATGTAATCAAGTTAAAACCATATATCCCCCATTGTTTGAACATATTTCTTGGTCAAAATACTAATTATTTTCATAGGGATACTAGTTATATCTTCACTCAATGTTGGGTAGACACAATCATAAATGAATTAGATTTGATTCATATATTTATAAATGTGCAACTTAGAATAGTATTGAAATGGTATGGGTTTCATTTGGTTACCATTCTCTCTGATTGGGGATCTTTATGGTTATACATAGGTCATCTAAGAGATAAGACATCATGAAAAACTTTTTTTTATTCTTATGCCTGATTGCATATATTTGTTTTCTCAAAGAGATGTTAATTATCTCACCTAGTGGGGGAACCATTACCCTTTCAATTATGAAATATACTATGGGTACCCGCATTTGGTCAACATACACTAATGTTGCACATTCATATAATTTATTCAACATTATCATTATCATCCTAACCCATGGTCTAAATTAACTTATTGGGATGTTCTTATTAAGGCCAACAAAGACCTGGTTACCAAAATCTAACCATATAGTTAGGGTGTTCATCATGTTGTGTTGCTTAGCCCATGATTTAATTGAGGTTAAGTTAATCTTGGGTTTAAGGAAATTTTAATAAGACTCAAAGGTAATTGGGGAAATTTAAGAAACTTTCATTTGATTATGTTCATTAATTAATATGCCCTTGTCTATTTTAGCTTCTTTAAAAATGGGATAAAGAATATCAATGCAATGGAGTACCTATGGTTTTGTATCTAGGTAGTTAAGTCTAGTAATATATATTTCTAAAATGTCATCAAAGAGCCTCTTTGCAAAGAGAATATTTTCTTCTTCCTTGGTAATCATTGGCTAGTTTTCAATTATCTAGAATAATTTAGAACAATTCATATCCCTTGTGTTCAAATCAATAGCTATAAACTCTATCTCCTTGAACACATGACCTTCTATGTCTGATGTCAAATATAGCTCCATTTCTTGCTTTGAAACATGATTATGGGTTGCCATAGCTATAATCTTGATCAAATTATCTAATTAGGGATGATAATCCAACTCTTTTGGTTCAATTATAGTGATTCTAGAGATAATTAGGTCAATATGTACACTCCAAGGTTTTTTAGTGGTTTATGTAGAGATTCAATGGTGGAAATCTAGTTTGAATGTGAGATTTAGTGACTTATATTGCATTTAGATTAAAAATGTATACCTTTCATGTGTTGGGTTCCACAAGATCTCCAATTTGATGTGTTCTTCTTATGTGGCATTACCATTTCATGCTACTCATTTATTTAAAATATGATTGTTTATCACTTTTGGACATGTGTCAATACCTCATGCAATCTTAAAGATTAATCAATTCACACCATTGATATCTTAAGAAGTATTCTTATCCTTGAATTCATCATAAGATTTTGATATTCTATTTGATCTCTTGAGAGTGTGCCACTTGGTAGATTTGTGGGCTTTCTATGTACCTTATAAATATACTCCATCACTTAATGCCTTTTTTCCATGTGGTATCCTTTCATTAGATATAGGCTCTTTGAATTATTGATCCACTCCACACCATTGATCTTGATCTAGAAGCTTGAACTCTATTCATTGATCTCCATTTAATTCACCATAGTTGTGACATGTGTCACCACCATGTTTGGTTTGAGCCCTTTGAAAATTCTACCTTCATTCACATAGTTGATATTCTAGATATATGGTTGAATATTAATCATTGATTCCTTTATTTATACACAAGCTCAAATGCAGGCCCTTGATTTACTTGATCACTTACCAAGATTGTGAAACTTGTCCTTCTCATATCCCTTTTTAGGGTCTTTTACACCTTGATTCCACACTCACCATTAGATCTCCATTATACTATTAATATGTAACATTGATCAATTCCTTTGACTTATTAACTCTGGCTTAGCACATGAATCACTTATCTCCACTTCAAGTCCCTAAAATCTTTCCACCTAGTGTCCTTGCATTGAATCAATATCTATGGATATAAAACCAAAGACATAAGTGCTTGGGGTATATGTAGAGACTTAGTATAAAATTTTAGACTAAGGTCTTAGGCATATTAATAAACATGATTAGGACTTATGATAAATTTTAAATTAAGTCTAAGGTATAAAAAATTCTCATATAAATATGGATCCCACGTAAACTTGAATCTATTTCAAAAGGATCTTAGGATAAAACATTTAAACTAAGGTCTTTAACACTATTTAAACATAGACTTAATTAATCGATTAAAATACCAAAGGCTTAATAAAAAAAGGTTAAATTGCATCAAAACATAAAACCCTAAACATTGTTCATTTAAATGGAACTACATTAGACCTGTAATATGGAAACACAACAATAAAACATTTGTAATATTAGATTAAATCAAATAAAGCTTGTGTTAACATGCCAATGAGAGTTGAAGCAAAACATGAGATTCAAAAATGCATTTTGATCAAATTTGAATGTCCATTTACAACACAAATTTGCAAATTGAACCAAGGTCCTCATTTTTTTAAAATGAGGGTATGTTGACCTCAACTTCACACTCCTTTATAAGCCATAAAACTACCAAAACCTCTTCTTTTTCAACTATTTTCTTGATTTCAGTTGGGAACCTACACATTTTCAGTTATAACTAACAAGACTAACCAGATTCTAACATATTGGATGTTGAGGAATATTTTGGGATGCTTGTCTACCAAGGGAAACCATAAAAACTTCATTAATAACTCAAATATAACTTTTAAGTGACATATAATGACTTAGGACTAAAATTTGACCATGTGAAGGTTAATAGCATATCAAATGACATAAAATAGGACCATGACACACCCTATTACATCCTAATAGTCCACTATAAAATTTTATACTATAGGGGGTTGAATTAATTTTAGTTGTGGTCAAAATAGTCAACACTACCCAAATGCAAAGTAATTTAATCACAAATGAATAGTAATCCTTACTAGTTAGGATGTGCATCTCCATACTAGTAGGTAACCCAAGTTCATGTTTATCCTCTTTACTAGCTTACTCTTACTCCTTAAGTACATATTTATTATGTAATCCACTTTCATAATTATCATATTGTGGTAAATCATGTAGATGTTTCTTGATCATATCCACCCTATTAGGGAAAAGGCAAAGTATATCATGCTTCCATCTACCCTATTGGGGCAAACCAATGTGCTAATGATTATAACTACCTTTGGTCAAATAATTATTTTTCTATCCACCCACCCTATTAGGGCATCTTCATTTTTATAATGATTATATCCACCTTTGGGAAATCATTCTTTTCACCTACCCTACTAGGGCATCTTGATATCCTAGTGATTATAACCACGTTTGGGAAAATCATTATCATCCCTCGACCATATTGGCACATCTCACTATGCCACTGATTGTAAATGCCTTTGGGAGAATTAGTATCTCCACCCATGTAACCTATATGTTGTATTATTTCCTTCCTTTTTGAGGGAACATTCATCAACCCTATTGTGTTACCTACTCCTTTGAGGGAGCATCCATGGCTCATATATACCTTTTAAGGCATTACCTAAGGCATTAACTACTTTTTCATTCTTTGAGAAGACATTAATATGATATTATCTTGAAACATCTTCCTAAATATGAGAAAACTATAAACACCTTGTTTTAGACACAACCATGTTCCAATCAGACTTCAGGTTGATTTCTACACAATAGTGCAAATTAAGCCTTGGAATAATTGAATGTATCAATTTCATCTACACATCAAATATTAGTTAGCATAATTGTGTTTAAATATCCCTATTTGGGTTATTATCCTATAGGTAATAGTAACATCTCACAATTCATATTTAGTCAACTTACAACCTAGCAAATTAACAGTTTGGCCTTTAGACCCATTAAGTAGGGTATTTAAACAATTCCTAAATTGCAAAAATGCTCAGTAGAATGAATACACTAAGTAAATCAAATTCAATTCTTAAGTGAAATTTCCATGTAAAATTAGTCAGAAAGAATTTTATAAAAAGGAAATTTTAATAAAAATGAGGTCATGATGATGTCATCATCCTCAAAGTCAAAGAATTGAAAACATCTTCTCTAAATCCTTAAATTTAGAAATGGAGAATCATGTTTAATAAATGGGATCTCTATCCCAAATATTAATTATTTTTCACCTCTTTAACTCAACTAGGATTAATATAAACCTAACCACAATTAAATCTAATCTAACTACACCTAGGTTAGAATTAGTTTGGAAGGCTATAAATATAAACCTTCTCCCTTTGTTCAACAATCTCTTTTTGTGTAATGTTATGATGGGAAAATGTCTTCAAATACCTTTGTTATGTAGTGTTATAATGCTCATTTATTGAGAGATCTAAACCAAAGCCAAATTCAATCCCAACATTGCTAAGGCAATAAGGAGAGATAATGCAAGGAGTACCATTGCAAAAAATCCTTTGATCACATGACCAAGCAATTATTCCATGAACAACATACAAATCTTACTCTCAAGGAAGGTAAATAATGTTTATTTTTCCTTCTATTGATAGTTAATTATATTGTTCTCTTGCTCCTTGAGTATCTAGGATTTAGGTGTTAGATTAATTAGTGTGTTTTTGTTTAGTTTTAATGATACTAACACAATAATAATCTCCCCTCTTGGATTTATATTGATCACAAAGTACACTATCAAGAATTTGATTGACACCATCAAGAAAATAGTTGGAGAAAAACCTAAGGAATAACACTCATTCCTAAAGTTTTCCCTATGGAAAAATCACACTAGATATAAAAAATCCATCAAAATATTTCATTTTCCTTCTATTTTATGAATTGGAGCCAATAATGATGGTCATGCTTAGGCTATCAACTTATAAGTTCATGCAATAATTCATAAAAATGGATGACAAAGTGAATTACAACCTCCTTAACCTAATTCAGCTAGAGGAAGATCATGATGAAGCTTTGTTAATCTTTAGCATACACCAAGATACAATCAAAATATGGTTTGATAAGAGGGAAAGGATAAATACCTTTAGAATCTATGACCTGGTCCTAATATGGGACAAATATCATGAAAATAAAGGCCAACATTAAAAATTTGATCCCCTGTAGATGAACCCATACCAAATAGTTATAATCTTGGGATAGAACACCTTTTATATCAAAGCTATCGAAGGCAATGAACTACCACTCCTAGTAAATGAATAGTTTTTGAAGCACTATTTCTCATCTACCCACCTGGTGTAGGTTCTAAGTAATCTGAGCAGAGGTGGTAATGTATATATTAGATAAGTTTGATTTCATTGTGTGTTTGATTTCACTGTGTTATTTTTTTTGTTTTTTTTCCTTTAGATACTTCTTTATTTTTTGATATTCCTATAATGTCTGACCCTTATTAGTAGCTACTCTAGGTAAAGGCCAAATCCTAGAAGGATTGTTAAGAAGCAGGAAAACCCAAGTTGAAACCTTTGATATAATCAATTCTAGGATGATGATTGAAACTTTTAAAATTATAGATCTAAGAGGTCAATGATTATAAAATAAAAATTTGGATTTTATAATAGCCCAGAACCTAATAGATCCACCAAGCTACACTTAAAATAACATCTCAAGAAAATATCAGATTATTTAGGCTAATAAAAAACTAGATGAGTATTCAGAACTTCCTCATCATCCATTCACCCTTGTATTAGTCCCAAACCCTCCATGGATAAGATTCATAAAGGATAATATTTTCAAATGGAAGCTTGGAAAATAATAAGGAAAGCATGTAGAATCTAAATTTTGAGTCTACATTGAAAGGGCTATATGGGAAATCTCCATTATAGGCTTTTTGGCCTAGCTAAAAATGTAACAGGGAAATGAATGGGGATATCAATGCTTATCTGATAATAGAGTAATACCCTAGCACTCTCCCCTCCAAGAAATCAATCCATCAATGCCTTAGATGAAGCTTGATAACCATTCTAGTCTTAATTGCTTGAATACAATATGATATTAAATGGAAAATGAAAATAACTCCTTACACAAACTAGTGGCCATCTATAAGGTGAAATCCCATTATGAAACTTACTATTATGATAATTTAGTTCCACATTTTCTATTGTGAATAAATATCCCTCTTATAATCCATGTGTTGATCAAGGAAAAGAGAATAAATTGTTTGAGTTCTAAGTGTTTGTCATCACTTTCCTTGTGAAATTCACCATTTTTTATGGTCAATATGCCCCCTTTATTATAAATGGGGGAATCCTCTAAAAATATCTT
Organism: Torreya grandis; assembly: GCA_037957365.1. Taxonomy (NCBI): domain Eukaryota; kingdom Viridiplantae; phylum Streptophyta; class Pinopsida; order Cupressales; family Taxaceae; genus Torreya; species Torreya grandis. Next base: position 3,034,523 of record JARHVA010001626.1, read on the forward strand.
GAACCAGAGCTTTAGGATCCTTTATTTAGGCCTCCTTTATTTTTAAAACTAAGGTAGACTAGTTCTTCCATGAATTACGATGTTAACATTGTAGGTATGTTTTTGATATAAATTCATAGAGTCTCATTCCTTTCCCAGAGTAATATATGAGTAAATTTTAAAAATATTTTTTTACTTTTCATTTTACCTAGTATTTTTGTGAATTTTGTAGATCTTAAGAAATCCCAACTAAATGAGAAGGTGCCACATCAAAAAGCTGTTAGAACAGCCAATCCCCATACTTGTTAGAGATGTTAGAGCCTAGGAGACCTCAGCTAAATGAGAAGGTGCCATGTTGCCAAAGTGTCATAATGGCTAGTCCTTAAAATTATCAGAGATGAAAGAGCCTAGGAGATCTTAGCCAAATAAGATGGTGCCACATCACCAAGTGTCAAAGTAGATAGTCCCCAAACCTATCAAAGATGTCAGATCATAGGAGAGCTTGATCAGATAAGAAGGTACCACATTACTAAGTTGTTAGAGTGGCCAATCCCTAGACCTTCATAGATTTTAGATCCTAAGAGAACCTATCTAAATGAGAAGGGCCCACATCACTAAGGCGTTAAACTAACCAATCCTTAGACCTATCAGAGATGTTAGATCCCAAAAAAAGACTAGCTAAATGAGAAGGTACTACATTATTGAGTGTGAAAATGACTAGTCCATAGATATATCAGAGATGTCAGATCATAGGAGAGCCTAGATAAATGAGAAGGTGTCATGTCACCAAGGTGTTATATTAGTTAGTACCTAGACCTATCAAATATGTTAGGTCTTATGAGAACTTAGCTGAAGGAGAAGGTGACATGTCACTAAGTAGAAAAATGGCTAGTCCTTAGACCTATTACATATTTTATATCTTGGGAGAGATTTTCCAAATGAGAAGGTATAAAATCACTAGGTGTTAAAATGGATAGTCCTCAGACTTGTTATAGATGTCAGAGCCTAGGAGATCTCAATCAAATAAGAAGGTGCCACATTATGAAGTGTTAGAACAACTAGTCTTAAGACTTGTCATATATAATAAATCCTAAGAGATCTTGATCAAATCAAAAAGTGTCATGTCACCTGATAATGTGGATGAATTAACAACCACCTAAGGCCTTAGCAAGGTTATAATAAGGTATGTATGAGGTTGGAGATCCAATTATGATTTGCCACATGTCCTTAGGAAACACATCACCTTCCCTAAGGGAATGACATAAAGTAAAAAGTTGTGCCCAGGTGTTGATTATTGGTAGGACTAATGAGTAGATGACATGTGTCAAAAGGTAATATTTAATTGATAATCCTCTAAGGGATGTGACTATGTGTCTACCATGGATTGGGCATTAAAAAAATAGTAAGTTGGGCCTAATTGGATAATCTTAAAACATTACATCACCATTTTTATAAATATATAGAGGCAAAGGATCATGGGTTCTAAATTTAACTCTAGATTTAGAAGTAAATATAGAAAATCTAGCCATCAACTCAAATTTGAATTTTTAGGAAGTGATCTACCAAATGTCATTAATATAGGGGGATGTATGCATGTATTTATAAAATCCTATGGAAATATTGCTAAGGGTTACCACTATTACCTTCAAGAACACTCTAACTCTTGGATCTCTAATTCTCATGGATCACCTCTATTTTCCATGCCTCTTACACTCAGAGCTTCCCTTTTTCCCCTCTGTACTGATACAATAGACACATCCTATTCAAACCCAAAGGCCAAACTTGAGTACCAAAATACCACATTATTAGATGGATTGACCAAATCTAATCACTATAATGACTTATTCAAAGAATCAATCAAGTCCCCAGGGATTTAGGATTAGAAGATGACCATCAAGTAGAGTTATAGGATGCCATTTGGTCCTACAAGAAGTATAAACTTCATAGAGTCACTACCAAGATAGAGGCATTCCCCTATTCTAACTTATTCAATAACCTCCTTCATAATTCTATTTACATCTAGGATGAAGTCCATGACTAGGTGTGTTCACCTAACTCTCGACATTAGATTACTAATATCTTTGAGAATGCCTTCAAGTCATACTACTCCCTCTGAGACTAAACCTTCTCTTATAATACAAAAGTAGTGATGGTTTATATAGGGACATCCTCCATGGCTAGGCTTTGGACCTAAATGTTAAATGGGTTAATAAGGATGATATTTATATATACACAGTTTGAAACTTCTAATAAGAAGTCCAGTTAGGTATGGTCTTGTTGAGTTGATTTTTTTGGGTCTAAGATTGCTTGTATGTCAATTATATATGGGTGTCTCTCTTGCATATGATCCTCACATTCTCAAAAGACCCAAATATTGAAGGATTGATCAAATTAAAGTTGGTCAATGTAATCATAGATGCCTAATTTAGGATTAATTTCTACATGATGATCTACCTAGCAGATGCAATCTATAAGATGGTCTCTTTCAATCCTTTGGATTTTTTAGTATGGTTTCTTAAGGGATTGATTGTCCATGTGGTCTCCTACAAGCTATATGGCCACCAATTATAAAATCACATCTAATACATATGCAATCAATTCTACTCAGTGGTATACAAAGTAATTAATGAGGCTTTGATAACCTATCCCTAAAAATTAATTAAGAATTCCATCACCACCAATCAAGGAATACTAGCTTTATAGGGAGAAAATCATGATCCAAGTTACAATTTTCCTCAAGGATCCCTTTTGCCTACCATATTTCATTCTAGATCATATAGTAGAGAAAGATATTGCCTATCAACTGGTGGAAGGCATCTTTGGGTTCTATATATAACATTAGAAGGTGTGCCCACCACTTTTGAACACAATCAAGCACCATATCTACATGGCCTTCCCTTTAGTCCAAATAAAAGAATTTAGGTGGGACTCCACCATAGAAAGATTAAAGCTCTTGAAATGTGACCCCAAGGTGATAATTAGAGCTCACATGGCACGGTATTCAACCCTACTCAATATTAACTATGGTCATTACATATAGGATGATGACAAGTTTTACTTAGATGTTATTGGTGGCCAAGAGGTGTTGTCCCAGTTCACACAAAAGATTAAGAAAGGGAAGAAGGTTCAATCAGGCTCATCTACACCTCCTCCATCTCTTACCTAGTTTATAGAGGAACCAACTTTGATATCTCATATTATCTTCTAGAGGATATTATAGGGCATCCTACCACCTTCCCCTCATCATGCTCTAATTCCATCTATACCTCATCTAGCACCTATAGTCTCTCATCATGACATGGCTCCACTTCCACCTCCTATAGAATCTCTAGTAGTTTATCCATGATAGAGCCAAACCTGATCTACTTAATTTCAAGTAGCTAAGGCATATCTAGCTCAACCATAAGCACTTTAACCCCAAGCTACACAAACCCTAAGGTTTGATGTGAATGGTAGTCTAAGGGTGATCCCATAGCAAGGATTTGAAGAGGCACACATGTAGGTTCCCCCTATCACACCTCTATTTTATCTTATTTCCCTTCCACCCCTCACTCTTGTTGATTTCCAACTCCTAGTCTACATACCCACTCATTATCCTCTGCTCCCATAAACCCCCAAAGTAGTGCATATTATTTTCCCCATTTCACCCCCTCTATCATTTTCCAAATTTCCTTAGGATTTGGTCCTATCAAGTGTCATTTCCTCTTTGTTCTCATCTTCTCCATCCATTTAACAACCCAAAGTTTTTTTGGTACCTTCCTTAGGTGTGCCTTTATCAATGATCATGGCTGCAACTATCAAGATCATACTACCACTAACAAGAACACTCCTAGTTCCTAATACAATTAACCTAGTGCTTAACTCAATAACTCCAAGTTCTCCATCATTAACCCTCATAGCTCTTATTATCTTGACTAGTCCATCTACTATAGCATCTATAGTAGACCTAGTAAGAGACCAAAGAATAATAAAAAGGCAACTCACACTCTAGATTTGATGTGAATGCTTTATACTCAAGTCTCACCTCCACCAAAAACCTCAATGGTTAATGTAGACACCTATATTTGGCCATCGATAACCTCTAATCAAGCTTTTAGCCAATTTCCACCCAAATGCACAATTTGGCCTAAAAACACTAAAACACACTAAATGATGTGAAATAGACATATTCAAGTTCCAATTTTGTCTAGGGTATTAATAAATTTGGAAATTAAAGTTATGGGCTAGCTAACTTTGATCAGATCATTTTAAGTCAAAATGCCAATTTTATACCTAGGTGCTCTGGATTGATCTTTCCTATCAAATATTTTACATAATATGCATGCTTTTATTATTTTTTATGGGTAACATCCTAAATGGGAATATGGTTCCAACACATCTAACTTGGACTTCCAATCTAATTGAATTTTGGACCAATAACAAGACATTTTGATCAGTTTGAGTAATTTGTGCCCAAAGTGCTTAAACATGCTTAAGAGCTAATTAACCCAAATCAAGGCATAATTAATAATTCTATGGAAACTTATTGAATACTTGTTTTTATAAATGAATATTGAATATCTACATCATTAGGTGACCTCATTTCTTGTGAAGACATCCCTAGGCCATAAATACCACAAATATCATGATTCATGCCCTCTATACCTCATTAATGCCTTCCATGATGCCCTCCATTCCTCTTAATTTCCCCATATTCCAATTTCATGATGAGGATAATTATAAACTTAAATTCAAAAATTTAATTAATCCTCAACCACACATCTCAATCTCAAGATGGATGGTTTAGGTTGATTCTAGACATTCTTAAAAATCTATAAATAGAGAGGCCATGAACATCATTTTGAAGACTTGATAATGCAAAGTTATAATGCACAAATGATTCCAAAATCCATTTCAACTAGTATTAACATGCCAAATTTATTCCAATCCAAGCCAAACCAAATCCAAAGGTGCCAAGGAGAGATGGAGGTAGCCAAACTTCCATTGCCAAGGAATTCATGAGCACAAGCTGAACAAGCCACTACAACAAGCATTTTGGAGCATCCAAGAAATGTAAAAGAAGGTTTCTTTTGCATTTTATTTGTGTGTTTTGTTCATGTTTATTAAGTAATCTCTCTCTATTATATAGGCCTAGAGATGTTATGCTATTTAATGTGTTTCTTTCATTTTGTTTCCATTTTGAAACTAACACCATACTAACCATCCTCTCTTGAGTCAAATTTTTGGATCACATAATGGCATGCTTGGTGGAACTAGACACATGTCACACTTAAATAAGGTCATTTTTTATCTTTAAAATATTCATTTAGACCCTTAAAACTCTTTCAAATTGATTTTCTAACTTTATTTTGTTGTTTTTGTTTACCACAGGTTTACATAGTAACCAACATCAGTCAGATATCTTAACCGACATCAGTTATTAAAATTGACATCAGTTAGATACCTATCAATGGTCACATTGGTATAAATAATTTTAATTAGATAAATGACATTGGTTATCAAAAGTAATTATCATTTGTTGTATATAACCTACGTCAGTCACTATGTTTTTCTTAAAACACAGACCTAAGAGCTTTTTTTTAAAGTTTATTTTTTCAAACCCAAAAGAGATTCAAGGCTAAATGACATGATAACATTTTTTTTGTAGGACCAATCTTGACATTTGATAAAAACATGTTTTAGATCACCTTTTACATGCTTAAAAATAAATTAAGAACCTTATTTGGTGTTTAACAAAAAAAAATTAGATGTTTATGGTGATTGTTTTCAAAGTTTACAACTAAGACCAAGAGGTCAAATGAACACCTCATTTTCATTTGGGATTAAAAATTAACTCATCTTTCCATTATTTTATCTTCAAAATTTTCTTGATCTAATTTTTGTTTGGAAAAAAGAGGGATGTTACATGTATGCTCTTCCATTTGTCCCCTTTAGGGAGCACCATTCCTATTATAAATAGCCTAGTCCAAGACTTAGAAACAATGTCATATAAATTAGTCCCCCAAAACTCATCAAAGTTTGGGTGACCTTGAAAATCACCCTAAAGTCTTTCTATTTTATGCTTTCTTTATTTTTATGCAAACTTGGCTTACGAGGGGGATGTCATTACCTCTTGAAAGTTCTTTAGGGAAGCTTTGATCCAATGTTTCACCTCTTAGAATTGAATTAATTTGGCTCCTAATTAGAGTTGCACATGGGACATATCTATATTTAGACATTGCACTACATTGAGTGAACAACCAGATGTAATAGCTGTAAAAAGGACTAGACCTTTTTATAGATAGCCAATGTTGTGGTCACCCAATTTCCATGCTTATCTTTTTCATCACTTGATGTGAAAGTCATTATGTAATCGATTCCCCTAGAATGATTGAAAACCAATTAGTTTTAGTCAACCCCATTTTTCCATACCCTTGTTAGGATGTGGATGATTATACTTAGTTTATTTTGGTCATTTATCTTACTTGGTGTTTTGAGATTAAAACTTGTTTGTTTATTCAAAAGCCATGTCAAAATCAATTTGTCTATACGTCACTCTTTTGCCTAAAGAGGCATTATGCTAGCTGTTTTACACCACACTTGTGCCTTGAAATTTTTTCTAAACCTATTTGTATATGTGTCATTTGAGTTGAGGAGGGTAGTGTTATGCTACCTAAATCATGTTAAAACATTTTGAGCCTTTTTGAGTCTTTTGAAACATAGCATTGATCACATCATTTGAACATGTTTATACCATTAGGTTACTCAAATTATTTCAAGACTAGTTTATCTTGTATCAAAAACCAATTTTTTCAAACCATTTTATGTATACCATTTGGACATTAATCATGTGTCATCATGTTATCCAATCTTGTCTAGCTTGTTTGGTCAAATCCTTTTCCAATTAACCTTGTCATGTTTGGATTCAAAATTTGATTTATTTCTATTTAGGACTTAATTTATGGGGCTAATACATAGATATTTCTCTTTTGGGTTGCATAACTTCGGTTAATCGATTACCCAAGTTTGAAAACTATTGATGGTTTATTTGTTCAGTACCTATCCTTATCATTGTTTATGCCTTTATTTGGAAAAACACATAATTTATTCCAAGAGCCTTTTATCTTATGCCTTATGCTAACTAATCATGTTTATGTTTGATTCTATGTGTCGAGTCTATGTAAAAGTTGTTTCTAAACTTGTTAGATTAAATCAAATCACATCAGCCTTTATTTCAAGTCTAGATTTTAAAATAATTTGGCCAAAAGTCCTAGCATATGCCTATTTGTTTGAGCCTATATTTTGAATCTATTTTTGGAAAAAATACCTACTAACTCAACTATTCCCTTTCCTAATTTAGACCTTGTTTGGAACACTTTGACCTAGACCTTTGACATGTCAATTTTTATTCAGACACTTCACCTTTTGTGTGTATGACATTTGACATTAGACATTTGATGTTAGGCTATTTTATGCCAAGTCTTAGCAAAATTTTTTTTGGAGATATAGCTCCACTTTTAGACCACATTGGAGATACAGCTCCACCTTTTGACCAAGTTAGACTAATCTAAACCATTTATCCTTTGGACATAGTTTTTCAAGTTTTGTAGAAATCTAAGCCTTTTTGTTTTAGAGATTTTATCATTTATGTGGATATATATAGATACACTTATGTTAGATTCATGTACAATCCAAATTATGATAGAATGGCTACATAAAATCCCACTCAAAACCCCTATAAAGAAAGATTTTATAAGGATATTTATTATTCTCCCTAAAATACTCCACATGGGTAATATAGTAAAAATGCATAAAATCTAAATTGAGACCTTCATTGGCATGAAGAGGCTTGTGAGGAAGACTTTGAAGACCCAACTATGTATAACATTGTTTGGGATATAGATCCATACCCTCTTTTTAATAATCAGTACATGGAACATAGTCAAGAACTAGTTTATGAGCCAACTCATGACTAGGGTAATATGGTTTATGAGGAAGACTTAGATGCTTTGCATTATGCAAGTAATCAAGCTCTACCACATCATACCATTTCTATTATGGGACCACAATTTTTCACCAATACCATACTAAGACCTCATCCTTTATTTTGTGCGAGCAACCAAGCTCCACAATGCCCAATTATTTCTATACCAAGACACCATCCTTTGGTTTGTGTGAGCAATTGAGCTCCATAAAACCCAACCATTTCTATACTAATCCCTCATCCTTTGGCTTGTGTGGGAAATCAAGCTTGACACCACCCTATCATTACCATCTTATTACTTTGTCCTTTAGCTCATGTGAGCAATCATGCTCCCAATTTCCCTATCATTATCCAATCATAAGTCATTCCTCATCCATTACCAATCCCAACCAAACCTCAACCCATCCAATCATATGAAGACCAAGATATGTTCAAAACTGGTATTTTCCAACTCATTAGAAACCAAATCCAAGACAACCAAATAATCTAAGATGTTTTTGTTAAACCAACCACTTATGATAAGTAAACTTATGATGAATCACCTATTGATCCTATACAAGTTATCAAGGAATCTCACACTTATGAGCTATTCTTTGTCAAGTCACTTCTTAATGATTATAACCACCTTTGGGAAAATCATTACCTTGACCATGTGCCTATTTTTCAAGAGCCTCCTATTGATAAGCTAGTCTATGAGGAGTTTTCTCTTGACCTATTTCCCATCCTAGAGGAGTCTCACTTTGACAAACCAATTTTTGTAGAGCCCATTATGTCATCACAAGCTATTACTTGTCCAATACAAAATATTCAACAAGACATCATTATAATAAAGTACCCATTATATGAATAATTAGAGTTAGAGTCAGGTTTTACTCTTGAACTAACATCAAATTTAGCATCAAAATCAACATCAGTCTCAACATCAAATTCAGAGTCCCTTGATTTAGAATAAGATTTAGAAGAATAATATGTTCATAGATATTATAACATTGGTTACACATGCCTCGTAGATCAATTTTATTAAATTTTTGATCCTTCTATGGTTTTTGAGGATGAGTACTTTAGCTTTGACATAATTTATCCTAGTATCTTCTATAAGGATTGTGTAGCCTCTTCACATTCCATTACCATATTATTGGCATTCCATCTCTCATAAGTGTTGATTGGGATCGATAGAATCACACTTTGTTGAATTGCATCCATGGTGGCATAGTAGTTAAAGAAGAGCAATGAGGCCAAGAAGACATTCATATAGTAGAAGAAAACTCTCCTAATGAAACATTTCCAGAGGTGCTAGGGGACAAGCAAAGTTATAACTCAACATCTTCTAGTGAAATGTTTTTGAAAGTACTAGAAGATAATCAAATTAAAAAGTCAACATTTCTTAATGAAACCTTCTTGGAGGTGCTACAGGACAATCAAGACAACTTCATTGGTGAAAACCTCTTTAAGGCACCAATAACTAAGTATAAAATTTCTTCACTACTTGATGAAGATAAAATCAAAGGTTAAATAAAAATAGCTTCTTATCTATAACCTAATTAGATGGTAGCTACTCTCAAGATCAAATAATAGAAAAATATGGTAGTCTTATTGAGAGAACAAGTCTTTGGCCCCACCATAACCAAAGTTATGTTAAATCTGGCATCAAAAACATTGTGTGATTAAAACTCCTGATCTTAGTTTGTTTCCATACCATTCCACATTCCATTATATTTTGCCATTCCATTTCATAAACAAACCTACCATCTATTATTTATCCATATTTATCATCCATGGTCACACTTTCCTTTATAGAGGTTATAAAGAACCTTATCTCGACATTTGAAGGAATCAAAATCAATGACCAAGGAAGATCACAAAAGTATTCTCAACAACCAAATTTGTAGGCTATTTTTGACAAAGTAGTTATTCAAATGAGGTTTGGGATAGCAATTAACATAATCAATTATTCATTTTGTACCATTTGTTTATTAGGACATGCATCTCCCCATCAACAGGAATAATAGAATAAAAAACCATGCCTAGTCCAAAAACATGTACCATGCCATTGTTATTGTTACATATCCATTTTTCATTATTGTATATTCTTGCCATTCACCCCATCACTTGGGGGTAACCCTCTTACCATTTTATCTAATTTATCAATCCATCATTATCCTTAGCAAGACTGTGTCATCCTATCATTCCATTTCTATCTAGACCAAAGCCTATTTTTAGTCATCCTAACCAATCCTATTTTGATCTTAGTTCATTTGGTTCTTCTTGCACCTTTTGTGGGGGGATTCTAATCAGGTATCAATAATCACTAAAATCTATTTTTATAATGATAGTTTATGAAAGTAGTGTGACATTTGATATAACAAGATATCTTTCATCCTATCAAGTTTATTTATGTGAGCTTGATTATAACTGCCTATGGGCAAATCAGTGTTTTACTAGTCTTGCTACTAATTATAAACACTTATGGGAAAATTAGTCTCATTTAACTATGTCAATATATCCCATTTATAATAGCCTATAGGCAAACTATGGGTAACACTTGTTTACCATGCATTGCCACATCATCTTGCCATTACTTTTTTCATTTGACTGGCTATTTACCAGATTTGAGAACTTGTTGGGACCTAGTTGGTTTTTCTTTGCCTTTTGTGTGGATGGAATTACTATGACTTGAGGTCATTTTGGTACTTTTTAGGTCATGCTTAATTCATGTTGAGGTCACCTCAGTCCCTCTCTCTATATGCTCTCACTATTTTTTGAGCAACTTAAGCCAAATGCTCTCACCATTTTATGAGCATGTATCTTATCATTCTCTAACAAGTTAAGATACCTCAAAATGCCAAAAACATTTATTCTATCTAAGCCTATTCATTTATCTTTGATCCACCTTATTGGGGCATGGTCATTATTAGGATGCTTTCTTTTGATTTTATTTTCAAGATTTCTATTTGTTTATTTATTTTAGTTAGTTAGTTAGTTTGTTTTTGTATTTGTTTGTTTATTTTCTTGCCTATTTATTTGCTTTCAGCACTATTACCTTGACTAAGTCTATATGTATGCATTGGGTTATTCCTTGTACACATTATTCTTGAGTCTATCCATATTTATATGTCAATATTATCATCATGGTTTTAATCATTGGTGTATTATTTTTGAGTGTTTATTGGATATCAAGATTCAGTCCTTATGCATATTTTGGCCAAGCCTTCATGGTGTTCTATCATAAAGCCTACAATCACATGCTATAGTAAAAATCAGCTTCAAAAAGGTCTAAAATCAATGGATCTATAGAATTTTCTCCATGGCACCTTGGAAAACACTTCCATCCCACCCTTGATAAAATTAACCGAATGACCATTCTAGTTGTATCGTTTCTAGTCAGGATGAACATCTCCTCATTGGTAGGTACAACTGAATCATTTACACTGATCAATCTTATTCATCTATTTCATCACTTTACACCTACTCATCTTTAGTATATATTCTAGATTATATCCTTGAGTTATACTTGCTAATCATCCCTAACTGGGGCACAACCATCAATTTTAGCCAATCTAGGTCATCTGAATGATTATAACCACCTATGGGCAAATAATTATTTTGACTTTTATTCTTGATTATAACCACCTTTAGGTAAATCAACATCCTTTTTACATCAATCTATGGAAGAATTTTCTCATTTGGATTAATCTTAACCATGGGTTAATTCCACCTTTCTTCTTAATTCTTTTTGAGGGACTATCCATCAACAAATGTGATGGCTAATCCCTTGATGGGGCATCATCATAAGATTCCCAAAATTATTTGGAGATTTTTTCTTCAACCATCATCTTATTTTTGGTATGCAATACATCTCTCATTATTTGAGAATACATTGCTTTGCATATGGTTTACAACATCTTCCCAAATATGAGCAAACTATAGACACCTAAACTAGCCATTGATAACCTCCAATCAAGCTTTTGCCCAATTTCCACCCAAAATGCACAATTTAGCCTAAAAACACTAAAACATGATAAATGATGTGAAAATGACATATTCAAGTGTCAATTTTGGCTATGGTATCACTAAATGGGCAAATACAATTTATGGGCAAGTTAACTTTGATTAGATCATTTTGATTCAAAATACCAATTTTGCATGTAGGTGCTCTGGATTGATCTTTCATATCAAATATTTTGCATAATAAACATTCCTTTGTTGTTTATTTTTGGTAACATCCTAAATTGGAATATAGTTTCAATGCATCTAACATGGACTTCCAATTCCAATCCAGTTAAATTTTAGACCAATAATAGGATAATCTAATCAATTTGATTAATTTATGCACAAAGTGCTTAAACATGCTTAAGAGATAATTAACCCAAATCAAGGCATAATTAATAATTCCATGGAAACATGTTGAATACTTGTTTTTATAAATTAATATTGAATATCAGCATCATCAAGTGACCTCATTTCTTAGGAAGACATCACTAGGCCATAAATACCACAAATATTAGGATTCATGCCCTCCATGCCTCATCAATACCTTCCATGATGCCATCCATGCATCTTAATTTCCCCTTCTTCCAATGTCATGATGAGGATAATTATAAACTTAATTCCAAAAAATTAATTAATCCTCAACCACACATCTCAATTTCTGGATGGATGATTCAGGTTGATTCTAGTTATTCTAAAAAATCTATAAATAAAGAGGCCATGAACATCATTTCCAAGACTTGATAATGTAAATTTATAATGCACAAATGATTCAAAAATCCATTACAAATAGTGTTATTATGCCAAACTTATTCCAAGCTAAGCCAAGCCAAAGCCAAAGGTGCCAAGGAGAGATGGAGGTAGCCTTGCTTCCATTGCCAAGGACTTCATGAGCACAAGACAAGCAAGCCACTACAACAAGCATAATGGAGCATCTAAGAAAGCTAAAATAAGGTTTATTTTGCATTTTTGTTGTGTTTTTTTTCATGTTTGTTAACTAAGTTCTCCCTAATGTCTCAGCCTAGAGATGTTATGTTAGTTAGTGTGTTTCTTTCATTTTGTTTTCATTTTGAAACTAACACCATACTAACCATCCTCTAGTGAGTCAAATTCCTAGATTTTAGTTAATATAGCCCCATTCATATTACCTTATATCCTTTCTCCATATCCTTCTCTTTCCATTATCCATGGTGTCATGGGATTCACCTTTCACCAACCCATCTCTTCCCTTATATTTGATGACCCTTTTTGGAGGCTAATTCCCCCTCAGGTGAATTTAAACTAAGAATAATGGTGGGTACAAATTTTCCCATGGGACTCCCTTCATCCCTACTCATTTCACTCCCAATCCCCTTTCACCTCTATTGATTGCCTTGTTAACTCCCTCCACTTCTTTCATTTCCCCTCCACTTCATCCTCCACCCTTCACCACTATTTCATCCACCCCTCCTACACTACATGCAACCCAAAGAATAGTTTCAAGGTTTTAGGCATTTGAGATGACTACCTAGGGTGACCTATACATACAATGCATCTTTGAATAAGTCCTAGATTCTACCTTGTAGCTTTTGTTCATCCATGATACCAATATATAAATACTTGATTAAATTACAACAAGCATAATAACATATAAAAATTCCATACTTCAAACCTTGGAATAAAATGTCACAACAATTGAAACGTGTCTTTATAAGCATGTTTTTTGATAAGATACATGTGAATCTCAATGTGTTTGGTCTGTTGATGTTGAATTAGATTCTTATATAATTTTATATTACTCTAGTTGCCACAATATATAATGGTGCGCTACTTGAAAGGAATTCCAAACTTATATATAATCCCCTAAATCCAAATAGCCTCAATAGCTACGTTAAAATTATAGTAGGATATTTGAGAATAATGGATTTGATTACACAATTAAATCAAAAACCCAAAATGTTCAACTACCTAAGTAAGATCTAGATCCATTAGGATTAATTTCAGATAGAAAAACGAATAATTTAAATTAGCACTCTAATCCTAAAGCTAATTTCTCTAAACCATGATTAAATGGACATGAAAATAAGAATATTTGACTAAGATTACCTTAGACTTAGATTTTTTATATTATTTTTACTTGATTAAGGATGTTAATGATGGATCCAAGGATTAGATTACCATGGATATTTTATGCATTCATGAGTTTCATAGATTATTACTAGTTAGCTTTCATGGAGGAAGGGCTTGTTTATATAGAAAAAGGATGGAAGAATCAGTGGATATAATTCAATATTGGGCTATTAGGATCATTGGTTGGGGATTTTTCAAGGTTTTTTTAATTCTTTAGAAACCTTTAAAATAGAGAGTTCTAGATGGGAAAGGCTAAGTTAGAGAGGATTACAAAATTAGAGGATTCTAGAATCCTATTTGGTATTAACTAGGATTAGGTAGGGTATTTTATAGGGATTAGGTGGGTGATTAGGAACTAGGGGTGTAGGAGAGCCTAGGTGTAGGATAGTTTAGGTGGGTAGGTAGTTTATGGGAATTTAAAATTCCCAAATAATGGATAAATGGGATTAAAATAGGATTAAGAAATGACTAGAGTAATTAATTATTTGGTGGGGTTAATATAAGGTTAGTTAATGAATAAATGATGAGGTGGATATTAGGTAAATGACTAGGATTAGGATAAAGGGGATAAATTATAGGGATTAATTATAATAATTATGGTGAGTGGATTTAGGTGCATATATTTTACCCCTCTTTGAAAAGGCATTACAAGTCGAGTGTAGTGGAAGGATTAATGGTATTTCAAAGAAAAACCATTTCATAAATGATGTTAGTGGATGATATTAGTGGATACGATTACCCCTTGAGGGAACATGCATAGAAGAATGAGATAGATTCCCATTCAAAATAAAAAATGAGGGGTGGGATGTGATGAAGAGACAAGGGGATGAGATGTGAGATGTGATATAAATAATGATGAAGATGAATTCAACTTGAGTAGTGAGATATAGAATGATGATACCCCTGGAAAAGACACATGCACAAGGAGTAGAGATGAATAAGTCATGGTTGTCAACACATCCCAAGGGAGAATCAACCATAACATGATGATGATAGGATTAAAAGGCAAAAAACTTTAGATGTATCCTAAGTAAGGATGCATGAAATGAAGAGCTATTGGATAGGATAAGATAAGGTTTTGATAAGATTTATTATTATATCTCAAGGTTATTATTGAATGATATGAGTAAGGAGATTATCAAGAAGAATGATATGATTGAGTGAGAAAAAGATGCAGGGGGTTAATCAAATCAATGAACCATAATGTGATTAATATTAATGATGCCCCTATCAATGATACATGAAAGGGAATGATAGATTATAAAATGACTAATCTATGATTTATGGAATAAAATATGGATGTTATGATATGATGGGCCCAATTGATAGGTATAGGTGATTGATAAAAATATTAGGAAGATGATTGTGTAGATGGTGATTGATCAATAGACTAATTAATGAATAATTGATATTATAGCTTATGGATCTAACTGATACAAGACATGAGGATAATAAGGTACATGATAGATGTGATGATGGATGATGAGGAAAGAGGTGAGAGTGGTTAAGTTATCTTTGGGCACTACAAAGTAGCCAAGTGTTGCCTATATAGTTTAAAAAGACCTCAGGCTGATGTAGTTCTAATTAGGGGATAAATGACAATGATGGAGTATAAGATGATGATTAGTGATTAGAATATTATGTTAGTGATTAGAGGATATGATGCAAATGATGAGATGATGATAAAATATTAGATGTTAGTCAAATGAGTCAAAAGGATTATATTAGTGATGAGAAATAACGATGATTAGATGATTAGATAAATAATGAGGCTATAGGTGTTCAATCCATCATAGTTATCATAAGTTTTATCACAGTCTAAGCAATTTGATAAATATATCATTTGGCATTATGCCCCTTGATATAAGGATGACCAAGAGGACATTGTGCTAATTTTCATGGGCAAATAGTGAACTTTGCATTATCGAGGACATTTATAAGCATTATTGTAGATTTAGTGACCTTATAACATCCTCATTCATTTCCCAATAGACAAAGAAAAATGACACAAAAAAGAATCAAAATACTAAATACAATCAGATATTTATGTGATAAAAGACATGCAAACAAATTAGACAAGTAATACACATGAGTATCTACATTTAATGTCATGATGTTTTGTCTAATGGATTAGATTAGAGACATGGGGATGATTGGTTAGGGGATGAGTTGGAATAAGTTGGTTATGATGATGATGATGATGATGATAATGATGATGATGATGATGATGATGATGATGATGATGATGATGATGATGATGATGATGATGTATTAAGGATAGGAACTTGGAAAAGGTATGGACTTAGAATAGACAGTGTCTTGGATGAGGATAAGGACTTGGATAAGGATATGGATGTGGACTACACTAGGGACTAGGATGAGGATAAGGCTATTGAAGATAATAGGATAAAGTGACTATGAGGAGGAAATAATTAAGATATAAGACAATATAATATGATATGAGAATTAAGACATTTAGGTAAGATGACTGGGATATGTAGGACATAGGACAAGATGACATATGATAAGACAACTTAGATGATTTTATATTTTTTGGATTTTATAATTCTTTTGGATTTTTGACATATTTCAATTTTTAGTACTTTTTGGGAATATGTATGTACACTATATAAAGTGGGTTATTAGTAAAGGGAATACAAAGCCTAGTAATAAGGATAAGGATAGATGGATGAAATAATGGATGGGATGACAAAAAGATGAGGATGATGGTGAAAATGGGTGGAGGACCAAGGAATAATGGGCTAGGGATTATCAATGACCACATCATGAAAGAACTAGATATATAGTTTCTCAAGTATCCATTAGAGGAAATGCCAAGATAGTTCTAGAAAAATTCTCGATACAACATCCATTTTCTTATGAAGGTCAAGACTAGAAGGAATGAGAGATAGGACAAATGATATGATGGTAGATGATGGATGTGATGGAGGGGATTGACAAGGGATATGGATGGATTTTCCCCCAAGTGTTGAGTTATAAATGTAGGCAATAGATTATTCTACCAAGGCACTAGAAATCATTTTTCATCATGGTAATTTACTAAGGCACTAGAATATTGGTTTTCACCATTAGATGAATGGCTTTTTTTTACTTTTTTATTTTTTTGATTTTTTAGATGACATCCTAATTTATTGGATATGGGTATGAGATGAAATATATAGACATTGTTACAACTTTTAACTAACACCTATTCTGGAGATATGTGTTATTCAGCTCATGTTGTCAATACTGGATGATTGTAACCTCTCTAGATATCTAGATTGAGTGTCTTCATCACCCCTATAAAAGATAATGTTACCAGAGTGGGTGATGTGAGGTATGGGTTGGATTAGATTTTGATGTTAATGGAGGAGTAATGTAATGGAATGGATGGAAGGATCATGATAGGATGGTGTGATGGTTGATTAGGGATTAGGACTAGTAGTCACACACATCACTAGAGATGTTAGACATTCCTTATTTGATTGGTGCTAGTAGAAAAAAGAATGCAAGATATCTAAGATACTTTGACCACATAATTATTCTATGATCTGATTATTGGAAAGATTATTGGCCATATTGATAGTGATTTTGACATTATTTTGATTTTATTATTAGATTTGAATTTGACTACCCCCTAGTGCTTGATTTTGAGCTTTACTAGTGGAGATTGATTTTTGACTTGATAGATGATTATTTTGACTTTGACATTCCCCTAGTGCCTAATTTTGAACTTCACTAAGGAAATACACTTTTTTATTAGGTTGATGATTTGACTTTTCATGATTTTGACTTATGCGATCAAAGGTGATTTGATCATGATTTATTAATTTTGGAATATTATCTTAGACCTTTATATTTATGGTACTTATTATATTACTTAGGGAAGAGTCCAATTATGGATGTTCTTATTTATCCCTATAGATAGAAATGATTAAATGATCATTGATAGGAAGAAAGGGGTCTATGATGGATGAAGGTGGTGGATATGGTATGAAGAGGTAAATGATTGGTGATGGGGAAACATGGTATTCATAGGGGTTCTGAAGAGACCTAGTTTTGACATCAGAGAAAATATCCTTAAGATTAGAAAAAGGATCACTAGGACTAGTTGAGAGACATGTGTCCAAGGTAAGATCAGATTCACTCTAACAATGTTCAATAGATAAGGCTTGTTAAAACTATCTTATGAATTCATCATCCTAGTTGAAAGATATTCCTAATGACTGATTATTATCCAAATTAGTGGTATCATCAAAAGGGTAGGCATAACCATCAATGTCTATAAGGGAATATGAGGAATTTGATTTAGATACTATTGTTAAACATGATCCTAATGTAGATAATACTTGTATTGACTTTGTTTCTAAATCTAATATACAGTATGTAATGCTTCTAGTAAGAGATTCATTTTCCACAACTAACCTCTTGACATGGGGGTTTTGATATGGTGGGTGAGAGGAAAATGATGGAGGAAAAATGGATTTGACAAAGATAGCTCCTTGGAAGGAGTTATGAGGATTATATTCATGGGGAATAGTCTCATCTTCAATGGATGATTTTTCAAAGATAAGGGGACTATGAAAGATGGATGTGGTGTCTTGACCTTGGCTTGGAAGGGGAAGATCTTGATCATGATCGAGAATGGAATCTTGAAATTCATCTTTTTTTTCACCCAAGGATGTAGACTCATCTAATTCATACTTGATTTATATGTCACCATGTTCAATGATGTTCTGGATATAGTTTTGGAAATTATGACATTGATTAATGGTATGCCCCCAAGTTTGGTGATATACATAGTAGTGATTAGCTTTATACTAAGAGGGCTTAGGATTGGTAGGATCAAGATGTTGTAGGGGTGGATAGACCATCATGTTAGTGGAAACAAGATGATGGAAGATGGATTCTAAGGATATAGGAAGATGAGTATATGGGCTCTCTTCACTTTGTGCTTTGGATGTGGATGCATAAGATTTTAGATCAGATGGTTGTTGAAATGACTAGGTGGGTGGACTAGTATTAGATGAGGTGGCCAAGATAGGATTCCCTTTGCTGATATAGGAAGAGCTAGATGACTTATTATGACTAGTGGATGTAGGAATATAATGGAACTCACATGGATGGGTTTGGACTAGAGGTAATGGGGGGTGGACATGATTGAAGTTTTTAGGATATGAAGTGCTTAACTCAAGGAGGTGAGAAAGGACCACATACCTTTTAGTAATGAGACAATATTTAGTCAAGGTATTGACTAAATTTGTTTTGGATTCCATGGATAAAGATGGAAGAAATTACAGGTGATATGGATTTATCGACCCCAATTGATAAGTGTGAGGGATTTAATGGAAAGATTAAGGGATGAAGATGGGATGTGTGGAAAAAATTTGGACAATGCATTCCTTTAGTCCCATCTCAAGTTTGATTAGATGTTTGAAGTGATGTATTGTACCAATGGGATAAGATCAAATAAACCAAATTAGGATGTGAGATAGACTTCAATAATTAGGATTTGATTTGACTAAGTGAGCTATGAAAAGTTTTATGATTAGATGAGGGGATAGAGTGGCTTGAGAGGCTGATTTTGATGAGGAATTAATTAGATTAAGAATAGATCAAGGCTAAGATGATCAACTCAAATAGGATGAGAGGATGGATTGATGGGATCATGATTATGATTCAAACTTGATTAGACACAAGTAGGATAATGATAAGGACCCTAATATTATAATAGTTATTTTATAATTTGGATGAGGCATAAAGTATGACTATAGACTTGATGAGATGACAAGGGGATTAATAAGGTTGGACTATGAATAGGACTAGGTAGACAAGGTGACTTGGTAAGATCAAGACAAATGAGTAGTTATGAAAATAATGGATTTAAGACAAGATGTAGATGATAAGATGTGTAAGTGATGAGACTAGGAGGTGATTTGGATGATGTTGGGGATAATTAAGATTATGATGGAAAGATGGTGGATAAGATAAGGTCAATACCAGTTTAGACTAGTGTATTAATTCAAGGTGAGGTGTGATGGATGAGGTGGTATTATAATAGGATGTGATGGTAGGATGATAAGGCTTGATTATGTAAGTGATGGGGGTATGACTAATGATTGGTCAGACTAGAATAGGTTATGACTAGTGTTTAAAAGGATGTAAAAAAGAAAAAATATGTACAAGAGGATGATAATATTATAAGATAAGGATATACAAGATGATGATATGCATACATGACCTAGATAGGCATATATAGGTTTAGGTAAAAGGATGACTTGGATCACAAATAACATGGGTCTAACATGACACTCACCAAATCAATCAAGCATCAAACCTTTGATTATTAAACTTAAGGATATGTAACCCCACAACTGCACCATCTAATAACTTCATGGGTGAGGTTGTAGGCTATTGACTTGTTATGGAATCATTCGAACCCTCTCAACCTCATTTTCACTTGATGACTACTTAGGATTTAATCCTAACTCTGGTAGCAAGTCACCTATTATGATCAAAAGGTCTAATGCTATGTTGAATAGGCTCTTTAGGGGCATCCCTAATATACACTAGGTTAATGGGGCCCAAATCCATGTAGGGTATTGTTTAATGCCTAGTTTAGAGAGTGAACTCTTCCCCTTCATAAATGACCTGTATGGGTTCAAATACTTAGCCCAATGATATATGTCCCTGATATTTATACTCCACCATAACATAAAGTGTGGATTAGTGTGTGGTGGTTAAATCCATGATCACTATACCCCTAAGACTATGGCAAGTGTATGGGCATCAATTCCACATCACATTACCCTTAGAAAATAAAATAGGTAAGGTTTATTAGTGGTTTTTTAAATTTTAGGAATCATGTAAAGGATGTAAGGAGGAGATCATACACCATATCTCTCAAGTGATATAAAAGCATACCAAAAGATATTAATTAACCAATTAATTAAATGTGAGATATATACAAGATGTAAGAATATATAATAATATACAATATGATAAAGTGATTAAAATTGAAGATGTTAAAATGTATTTGATAGGTGACCTATAAGAGAATGATTAGTTATTTTATTTAGCACTCTTGAGGGGAAATCTAAAATACAAAATGTTAGATTAAAATATAACTTGTAAAAAAAGATGTTAGTAAGTCAAAATTTCCACTAGATTTACCCTTGCAAGAAAAAAGATGTTAGTCTAATATGTCTTACTAAAACACCCTAAAAAATCACAACTTAGCTCTATAGCTTCTTTGGGTGAATAGGCCATGATGCATAGGTTTAGGGGGACATTCCTAAGTAGTTTCAATGGGTAGCACCCCTTATAGGGTCTAGGGGTAGGGCCTTAGGCATGCTCCATGTTGTGATATAAGGTAGGGTCAAGGGGTAGATCCCCAAATTTCAAAAACAATTTGGGCCTTGAAGAGGCTGCGAATGAATCAAAATTCACCATAAATGACTCCAAAAAATGCATTCAAAAAGGATAATTTTAAAGGCAAAATGAGTGAAAATTTTACAACTTTAGAAAGTAATACCGTAACTACTAGTATAATATCGTAACTACCATTTTAATATCACAATTCATAATTTGAAATTTTGCCACATATAATCAACTATTGAAGAGTTTTAAATGATGTAATTTTGATTTCATGGAGGTGTCTGGTGAGTGGATGAAGTGCTTTGATATTATAAATGATAATGACAAAGTCTATAATGTGTTTGTCCTAGTTTGCTTAAAGGAAGCTTGGTTGATATTCAATTTTGACATGGATAAATTTGTTTAGGAATGAGTATAGAGTATTGATCATGTGAAAGGGATATTATTATATGTTTTATATTATTTTATTATTTATTTACATGAGTTAAATTTACTTGGTTCATCATTATTCTCATCTAGACATTTTGGGTCCAATAATAGAAAATCTGAGTAAGCAGTTTGATGACATCATAATTGCCATCTATGGATGAGTCAGGGGGATTTGGTTTTTTTTTTAATCAAATTATTCCCTAGTTTATATGTATAAATTCTCAATTCTATCGATTAAGTGCAACAAAAAATATACAAGTACAAAGTTTGGTTCTCAAGCAGTTTGATAGTGTTTTCCCATACTCAGCCAAATTTACATAAGGCAAGAAAGAATCAAGTAAGTAGTTTGGTGATGGGATGTCTCACATGTGTGGATGTTTTATGATAATTTGATCATATAAATTTTTTTCATCTTCCTGCCTAGTTGATATTCACAAAATTTTAGGTCCACTGCTAAATTGCATCAAAAGCTATACATGTGTAAAGATAGTCTTTCCAGATAGTTCTTGACATAGTTGGATCTATGAACAAAAAAATATAAGTGAGAATTGTAATGTAATTATATCTCAAATGTGTGAATGTTATAAGATAAAATTTACTCATGGTTGGATTATCCTATGTGAGGAGATCATATGGTCCAAATTTTAGAACATGAGCTTCGACGAAGAAAAAGATATGGAGGTGCAAAGTTGGCCTTCCAAGAAGATAAGTAATGGTTCCCATACTTAGTATTTTTTGAAAAATGTTAAAGATAATGACTATATAGATATATAATATTACATAGGATTTCATACATCTATATCTATGATGTGTAGTAATTCAAAGAGGTTAAAGTATTCATTGGTGGATAGAGTTAAAGACCAAGACCAAATAGATATCCAATAGTACACAGGAGTTCATATATCTAGATCTATGATGAATAGTAAGTCAAATAGGTCACAATTTTTGTTAGTTAATAGAGTTAAAGACTAGGACCAAATGAAGATCTAATGGTTTGTAGGCAATCATATATTTTTTATCTATGGTACATGTTGAGCGAGATGGTATGAAGTGCACAATTTTTAATAGTATAAGTGCTCAGAAGGAACATGAAGGTGCCAAGTGTCACAATCATAGGGGTTATGATCAATAAAAAATGGTGATTTATAAAATATAAAGACCTACCTAATCTATAAAGATTAATGGTACATGTTGAGTTAATATTGCAAGTGTACATGAGATGAGGTCGACATGTTCAAGGTTTAATGTTTGGTATTGGTTTATTATGTGTTAAAGGTTGACATTCATTCATTAAGATTGATGGTGTGTGTTTAATCTAAGTAATGAGGATCAATGTGATAGCATGGTGTTTATAGTTTAACTACGATCATTTGAATTCAAATATTTGAATTTAAAATAAAAAGACCATTGCCTAGTTTTTGAGCCATAACTTTCGATACAAGAATTTGACCATGTTTTAAAAAGATAATATGTAGAGGAATCTAAAGCTACATCTGTAAATATGAATTTTAAGGTCTAATTATGTATAAATTCAAATATATTAATGTTCAAATTTGATTATGTGTCTATTCATGTTATGCAAGTAACCTGAGAAGGGTATTTGATCTCTTTCACATGTTGTTTCAATATATCATGATTAATTAGATATTAGGGAGTGTTTTAAACTCTATAAGTACCATCTATGTGAATTATTAATGTTTTACTAATTTATGTAGTATGAACAAAGGTGTAAAAGTTGACTACGTATTCGTTCACAGTGACTGTGTGCACATAATGTTGTTTAAGCAAATTTTGCTTAAGAAGAAGGGTACTATGATGGTTTTTGACACTTAAAGAGGACCCATAGATCATGTGGAATGGGTTAATTCATTTTTAAAGTGTTCCTATGTTTCTTAGTTTACTTGGAGAAGTGTCAAAGAGATGAATGGGTCTCCATAGGATATAAAAGTGACTTAAGCCTATTTGAAAGTGGATTAAGCTTAAGTGTGACCCCATGTTAGATGCCTTAAGGGTGAAGGAATGTATTTTGTCCAACATGGAAATATTATTTTATTGATAATCATGATATCTCTATAAATGGTGAAACCAAATTTGTTGGTTTCTAGGCTTGTGGAAGACTTGTGAGTGAGACTAGTGCAAGGTGTATGTGAGAGTTATGGAGCGAAGGTGAGGTAAAGTGACCAGTTGATGAGTTTATTAATAGAGTAGATTTTTGAATATTTGTATGACATATAGGTCATATTTTTGATGTCTAAATAGTGCTCTTATAGTTTGAGGATATGCGAAGTGGTCTGAGTGTGCATATGAGGACAATTTGAGTGAAAGAGAGTGATTATGGCATGCTTATGTGAGAGGCCTATATGAGATAGAGAGAGATTTTTTGGATGGGTTAGATAAACAAAGATTCATCATTAGTTTTTAGAGACATTAGTTCTACGGTGTATGTTTTCACTTAAAATGAGGGTCTAAAGGACTTGATCTTCCTTAGGGGTAGTTTCTCCTTGTGAAACAAGTGTTTCACTAAAGGAATAAAATATAAAGAAATTGATCAAGGTTTATGGTCTAAAGTAATTTAAAATTCTCATGTTTTTAATCTTTTATAGGACAAGTGGTCCATATGTTGTAGGTTTGAGAGTGGGTTTTATTCCCCTTAAGGGTTTCTAATGTAAGGACATCTTATAAAGACCACAAATTTGATCCATTTTTGTCTTAAATAGTCTAATTAGATTTTTTACTTGTGTAATATGTCCTAATTAAGTCATAAGAGTGATATAGGTTAGTACAAGTGGCATAAAATTTGAATTATGGAGTTTCCCTCCAAAACTACGACAGTTGAAAATTTGAATTTTTGAGCCTTGTGGAAGAAATTCTATGCATTGTATGAATATAGAAAAGGTTAGAACAAGTTAAATAGTTGTATAATATGTATTATGGATATGTAAAGGTCATAAAAATTTTATTTATTCTATAGGCATTATTTACAAAGTACATATATTAGTAAAACATGAAAAATGTAATGTAATTTCAATAACTTCCATGTAGAAACCTCCAAGATTTAGTTATGTATCTTTGTAGAAGGTGGTAGAGAGAGTTTTGTTTTTGGTAGTCTGTATTCCATTCGAATGAATGAGATAATGGACTTTTAAGAAATGGAAGTTGATGAATAAGAAGAATAGTGATGTTGAAAATTTTGAGTTTTTTGATATGGCATGACTAAGACTAAGGAATTTGCTTGTTGAATCTTCCATATGGTAAGTGATTGAATGTTGGATTATTGGTAATGTTTAAGAAACAATTTTATTCTCTTTTTTGAGATAGGAAACCCTAGATTTAAGTGGGAAAATATACTTTGCAAAGATATGACCAAGTCTGAAAGAGAGTATGGGTTTATATAACCTTGTTCATTAAGTTGTATGAACATTTAATCCTTTTTAGTATTGAGTTATATGAAAGATTGAAATTTGGATAATCATGGTGTCTTAAGATTAAGATTGATTAAAATAATAGATAATATAATATTGGACTTGTTTCATTGATAGTGACCAACCCTATTATTGCTAGCACCATCTATAATTTGAATCCCTGTAGACTGAGATTTATGGTTTTGAATCTTGTTTTGAGTCAAACACAATAGACGAAGGTTTTAGAATGTTAAAAAAAGTGTTAAGAGACCAAAATAAGGTTTAAATAATATTGGTATTGAAACATATTGGTGAAACACTACTTAACCCTTGCCTACCCTATTGTAAAGAACAAACAATCAAAAGGAGGACTACGTTTTTTATAGAATTAAACATTCTATTGAATAAAAAGGGTTTTAAAGGAGTTTTTAATATCAAATGAAGGTTTTAATAAACTCATATAATGTTTTGATATTTTTTTAGTATTGAAAAGATAGTGAAACAATAAAACCCTATGCATACTCCTATTTTCTATCAAGGAACACAGTCACATTTGACTAAGAACTCCCTATTGTGAACGTATTAATGGTTTTGAGGTCTTGCTTAAAAAAATGAGAAATTTTATAAATTTCTAGATAGATATTATCCAACAATTTTTTTTCCTTGAAATTTTGTGTGGTTTAAGATATTGAATTTGTATTACTCTCGGCCTGCTTAGTGTGCACAAACCCTGACAACTAGGGTTTTGAGGTTTCTGAGAAAAGTAACCATAGGAAAATTGTCAAAACTTCTAGTCTAAAATATTTTTGTATACACTAACTAATTCAATAACTTTCAAGACTGTATTGTACCTTTACTATATATTTCTAGATAGTGGCATTGGAAATAGGCTAAAAGAGGCATAGTTTGAAAGGTTCAAAGAAGGAAAGTGGACTTAGAAAGAGAGTTAGAACCTAAAACTTGACAAAAAAGTGTATTTTATCAATAAGAATGTGAATATAATATTTTAAATTCATCATTGTTAGTAATTTTTCTATACTAACCTATTTACAGTCAAATAGGGCTATAAGGAAGGCTAGTGATAAAGTTGGCAAAATTGTGTGAAGGTGAGAGGGAGTCTTGGAAGGTGTAAAAAGAGTTGAGAATTGGTTAGATAGGTGTTGATATGTGAGTATAGTTTAATGAGTCTTTAAATAACTTGATAAACACATTTGAATTTCACCTAACAAACATTGAGTTTTAGATTCTTGCATAAAGAATGAACTAGTGAATTATTGACAAGGAAAAGTGTGTTGAATAGGGTATTGAGTGAAAGATTGGGTATATGATCTACATCAATTTACCATAGGAAATATGTGTTATATTTTTTATCTTGTGTATAAATTTAATGAATGAGCTCTCTTGTTAATGTTGCTTGATTAAGTTGATATATGCTAACTGTTTAATAGTTTGGAAGGACAATAATTAAAATTGAAATATTTGGGATCATTGATTCACCCCCCTCCCCCCATCTCATTGATTGCACCTAAAATATTTGGTATCAGCGTAGGTCCTATAGTAAAGTATTGACATCTTGAAAGTGATCCAAGGTATAATATGGGTAGCCATCAAGGAGGTTTCTCTACTAAGTAAACACTGATGTTTAATGGATCCAATTATGTTTTTTAGAGTGTAAGGATGAAGACCTGCATCATGTACCTAGGGTTTTATGTATGTAATTATATTGTGGATGGTTATGTTTCTCCTACTACTCCTCTATCTAGTGTTGTAGACAAGTTATTTGAGAATAATTCCATGGAAATGAATGCTATCACTTGTGATCTTTCAAAGATTGAATACACCAACTTAATCCATTGTAAATATATTAAAGAGATATGGGATAAAATTTAGATCATTTTTGAAGTAGATTAAAAGGTTAATATTTTAAATTTTAAGACTCATAGAAGTAAATTTGAAAGTCTCAAGATGAGTGAAGAAGATTCTATTACATCTTTTTTGTAGAGAGTTGATGAGATTGTGAAGATTATAAGAGGTCTTGGAGAGAACCTTGAAGAGGCTACTATAGTTCAAGATTTATTAAGGTCTCTATCCCTCAAATTTTAATCCTAAGGTTCTTACTCAGTTGAAGATGGATCAATTACATGGTACCCTTATTACCTATGATATGATAAAGAATGATGATATATCACTAAAGAAGGAAGTAGCTTTCAAGATTGAAATGAAGATAAAGAAGTTCCAAGGTAAAAAACCCAAGGAAAATGACATTTCTAATATAGATGAGGATGAAATAATTTCTTTCATTTCAATAAATATGAAAATAGGTTCAGGCAAGTATAAGTGTAAACTACCCCTCAAACGCTTTAATTGTTGAGAAGTAGGACATTTTGCTAATAAGTTCCCTCATAAGTATAAGAAGTATGATGATGGAAAAAGATCATTTAAGTATGATAAAATCAAAAAGGGACTCAAAAGGTTTGATAATAAGAAGAAGTAATTAAATTACAAAAGGAGTCTCTACACCAAAGAAGATTGCAACTCATCAGATGAGAGTGAAGTTAGTGACACAAAGTATGATCATGAAGATGATGGTCCTATTGAAAATGAATCAATGCTCATGGATAAGGAATTTAGTTTCTCACATCAAAATTAGTCTACTTGGTGTGATTCAAATGATGATGAAGATGTGGTGGACTATGAGACTACATTAACAAATGCTCATGAAGAATTAAAGATTGAAAAGCAGATCAATAAGAAGATGAAATCTAAACTCAAGGACTTTGAGGAGAAATTTAGAATGTTTGATTCAAGAATGGATGAAGATGCCAAGTATCATGAAGATATGGTCAAGCATCTTAGTTGTAAATTGGAAATCATGTCTACAATCCTAAGATCTAAAGAAGATGAATGTGTAAGGTATGTAATTTAAAATGAGTCTTTAAAATCTGAGTTAGAGAATATATATAGTAAGTTAGTTTAATTTGTTAGATTTTAAAATATCTTAAGTGATCTAAACAATATTATGAATGATTAAAAGCATGCAAGTGATAAGACTGGTCTTGGATACAAAGAAGAACCATAGACTACAACTCAAGATAAGATGAAGACTAATGTGAACAAGGACAATCATCCTTTGAACATAAATCATCAAGCAAGGAATGAATGTGATGGTAGAATGAATACAAAATACATTAGACAATTAAATGCCATGAGGTATGTGAATTTCAATGGTTATTGTTATACTTGTAATCAATTTGGGCATAGAACTAGAGAATGCAAGAGAAATGTTAAAAATAAATTTGCATGAAACTATGATGGGGGTCATTAGTTAAAATGTGTGAGCAAGGTTGAGTGCTTCAACTATCATGATGTGGGACACTTTGAAAAACATTATCCGAACAAGGTAAGATAATCTAAGTTTCCATCAAGGAGTATGGTTTACTACAATTATGAATAGATAGGTCACATTACTAAATTATGTAAGCAAAGGCCATTAAGTCAAAATAAGTTCAATCAGGCTCCAAGAGTGTAATTAAAAATGTAAGTTAGCTCATGGAAACCAAAGGTGATACATGGTGAGTCTACATGTCCAAGTAATATATTTACTTTGGTAGAGAATGCTTCAAAACTTGAAGAGTTCCAAGGGCTCCCATTTTTTTCTCATGTTGTGAATAAAGAGACCAAGCTCAAAGAGAATACCAAGGTGCTAGTTGAAGCTAGTTCTAAGGTATGTATGGATTTAAGTGAACATCATATTGTTATTGATCAAGATTCATGCAAATAACATCAATTGTCAGTGCCTAGTGATGAGGTTTAGGACTAAAATGTTGATTCTTCAAATAAAAAGGTATGTCAAGATTCCATAGTTACCCCATGTTGTCAATTATATCTTAGAAGAAAAGGAGAGTGATACAGAAAAAGAACCAGTTATCAGAGTTCAGACTAATAAGAAGAATAAGAGATATTAGAGGTACAATCACTAAGAGGGGGGTAATTTAGTGATCCCAAATAATCCAACTTAAATTTCAATATTTATAAACACTTAATCAATTACCACAAGCATTCAAGAATCATATACATTATTCATAACAATAAGCAAGAGAGATAATGGAAGATCAATCACATAACACATGACATATGTGGAAATCCATCTTGGAGGAGAAAACCCATTGGAACCTAAAATTGGACTACTATCCTATAATAACAAGAACCAATTTAGATCAATTACAACTAATTAAGTAACTACAAACCCTATTTAGTGAGACTACAATCCCATAAGGTGTTATAACACCTATGTAGTTGAGTTGCAACAACAACCAAACTTTTATAAAGTTTCACCTTACAAGGAAGATGTAACCACCTTATATTATAAGATACCACAAAAACACATATGAACACATCCAACAACTTTGAACTAATGTCTTCAACACCTAATGATAGACCTCTGATTATTACTCTTCACTTTCACTCATACTTAATCTAAAAGAGCACTATGATTCCAAAAAAATTATGAGATATAGATCTTAAAAATATTCCTTAATATTTTATTATATTCAATTCATCCATAGGGAACTCTACCCCTCCTTTTCTCCAAAATTCACACATAAAGCCTCTCTCAAATCTCTCCCAAGTCTCACACTCAAGTATAGAAACCATCATCTTTGGTTCCACTATTTATAGAGCATACATGATAATCAACATGTTGGTCAGTGATTAGGCATGCCTTATACCTTAGTTCATCTCTCACATCATTACATATCTCAAAACAATCTTCATAGGTTGGACATAGCATCTATGGGTCACCCTTAAGTAGCTACACCTATCATTTAGGTCATTGTAGCTCTTATAGGTCTCATGAAGAGATTTTCACTCATTTAACACTTCATGAAACAAATAAATAACATATAAAAACATATAATGTTCCAATTCCATATGATCTATAGTCCTCCCTAAGTTCCAACAACCAACATAATACCCTTTTACTTAAGCACAAATTGTTCAAACAACATTCTGTGTACGCCGTCACCATGAATGAATACATAGTTGAATTATAAACCTTTGTTCATACTAAATATAATTTTTAAAACCTTTATAATGTACAAAAATTATTCTCATATATTATATAACACTACCTAATATCCAATTCATCATGAAACATCAAAACAACATCTACATAAGCTTAATTATCCTTCTTGGGTCACTTGTAGAATAAAATGAATACATAATAAAATTTAAACCTTTATAAGTATGAATATAGACAATTTAAAATATTAAAATATATATTTACATATTTTTCTTAGATTACTCTACCACTTTTATTTTTACACCTTAAGCGAATTCATCATTGATCAAAAGATATGGTCCAAAAACCACAAACTGGTTTTGCCCTTTGTTAAATTCATATATTCAAACATAAACGGTCATAGTTAAACATCTAAAAGTTGACCTCATCTCATGAAATATAGAAAATTTTACTCAATTAGCTCCATCAATTTATATATATTAGTCAGGTGTTTATCTTATAGTTCTCACTGTTTGATCTTGCTCAAAACCGCTGTGACATTTGGCACCCTAGTGTGCCTTTTGAGCACTTTAACTGTTAAACATCGTGCACTTCTTACCATATCACTCAACATGCACCATTATATAAAAAATATATGATTTACCATGAATATTTAGATGTTCATTTGTTCCTAATATTTAACTCATGAAAAATAGACCAAGTATGGGGACCATTGCGAACTGTCTGAGAAGCCAACTTTGAACCTTGTTAACTTTTACCTCACTCACTCACATGATCTTAAATTTGGACCATATGATCTCATAAAATATAAAAATACAACCATGTAATAAAATAATCCTAAAATCCTCACATGTGTAGGATATAATGACATTAAAATCCTCACTCAATTTTTTTCACCATAGAGTCAACTATGTCAAAAACTTATCTTGAAGGCCAACTTTGAACATGCATATATTTTGTTGCGCTATGGTGCTTGACCTAAAATTAGAATAAATAAAATAGGAAAAAAAAAAAATAAACCCATATTTTCATATTTTTATAAAAAATCTACATGTGTGATATATGCTATCACCAAACTGCTTACTCAGTTATTTCTTGTCTCATGTAAATTTGGCTATGGGAAAACACTATCAAAATACCTGAGAATCCAACTTTACACTTGCATATATTTTGACACACTTAGGTGCATGACCTAAGATTTAGATAATAAGAACTAGGAATAATAATAAATATACAAATGTGACCATTTCTTCTTAAAACATCCATATATGTGAATGTTGACATCATCAACATGCTTACTCAGCTCTATTTGAACATATAAAACATTGTCAAAATGCTTGAGAGCCCAAATTTGCATCCACATATATTTGAATTAATTTAGATGCATGACCTGAGATTTAGTGCATATTAACTAGGGACTAATTTAATCACAACCATATGACTAACTCCACTTGACCCATCCACACATGGTAATGGTGATGTCATCAACCTACCTACTCAAATTTTTTACCACTAGACTTAAAATGTCTAGATGAAAACAATGATCAACCAAATGAAATCCACTCATGCACACAAGTAATCAAGGCTTAAAAAAACATATTAGGGAAATTTTTCACATGATTAATAATCCATACTCATCCCTAAATATCTCTAACCATGCCAAAATAGAAGATCAACCAATCATACTTCAAGCATACTAGGACAAACACATTGCACACTTTGTCATTATCACTTAGACTATCAATGCTCTTCATTCACTTAATTGGAAACCTTGATGACATCATCATGACATAATTTAAAACTCTCCAATAATATCAAGAAGTCTTATAGCTATAATAATATTCTAGTGGTTACTGAGGAGATGTGGGCCACTCTTGGCTTCACATTGTTTTAGAGCATTATGATGCAAAGGATTTCTATATTTATGCTTCTTAAGAGACTCATTTTAATGAATAAGAAAGTATTGTTGTGGTATTATTTATGTTGTCCTATAATTGTATTTATGAGTGATTTTAGTTAGAGTATGTATGTCCAAGTGAAATATATGTTGTGGTGAAGTTAAAGTGATGTCATAGTTATATATAGTCAGTTTGTAGGGTCAAATTAAAGGTTTTCAAGTGGAAAAAGAAGATTTGTGATTCATCAAGATGATATTTATACATAAAAATGTTTGTTTGCCTTATTATAGCATTCTCCAAGTTGTTTTTTGGTTTGAAGGTTTGTTGAATTCAAATTAAATATTTTTGTTTGATCTTGGGTTTCCTAGTTTGTACTTAAGAGTATGCAGTTCCTAAAATGGGTTATAGGAAGTGAAGGTTCCCAATGGTGTTTAACCTCAATTTTTGGTTTATAAGTGTGTGATGGTTATCTCCAAGTGTGAAATAAGTTTTAGAGATGGATGTTGACACAAAGAAGGTTTATTGACTCTATTTATTCTAAGATTCTAAGGTTTTGGGCTATGCTAAAAAAGTGTTTTGCCTTATGATTTAAGGTCTAAGGCTTCTTAATAGGTTGAATGGGCCAAATGGGTTGTCAAATCATGTTTCATAGAGATTTTAAGGTTTCTGGTTTTTAATTTATTCATTTTTTGTCAAGATGGAGACCTGATTGGCAAGTTGGTTTGTGAAGGAAGTATATTGTAGAGGATGAGATAGGTGATGAAAATTAATGTGATTTAAGGGGAATATGAGAGTGATCCAAATATGAAGTTTTAGGTATATAATATGTGTCTAATGAAAGATGTGGGATCCACAAGTTCCAAGTAAGGCTACAAGGAGTCTAGACAAGCCTATATGAAGATGTGATTTTTTCACTCCGTTTCTCCAAAAGAGAAAGGCATGAGTGTTTCAAGGAGATTTATCAAGTTGGTTGAGAAAATGTGTCCTATTTGGTAAGTGGCATGAAGTTCTATTGGTGGTCCCTAAGGTGGTTTGAGAGAGAAGGCTAGTAAGTTTGTATGATGGTTTTTCATGGTGTGTGAATATTTGAAGATGTTAAAGAGGTGAAATGGATTAAAAATATTAGGGGAAGTCCCTCTTATATTTTTTTTGGTGAGTTCCATTAGATGGTAGTTTTTTTTGTGATCTATCTTCATTTATTGCAAAGCTTGGTTCATGAAGAATGTTTGCATGTAGCAAGAAGGATGTTGTCAAGATAAGAAGAAGTAGGATCAAGGTAAGGGGGGTTTGTATCATACTTCTAATATGGTCCTTTCTTACTAATATTGTTTTGAGTTCCTCAAGATCAATTGGTACCCACCTTATCATTGTGTCAAATGGGGAGAAAGTTCTTATTGTGAGAGTGCTTAAAGAGAGAGAAGGAAGGTGAGTTGTATGATGTGTGTTGACATCAATTATAAAGGGGGATATTGTTGAATAGTTTTAAATGATTTCATGGTGATGTCATGGAGGTGTCCTAGTAAGTGGATGAAGTGTTCTTATAGTCTAAGTGACAAAGACAAAGTATGCAATGTGCTTGTCCTAGTTTTGCTTGAATGAAGATTAGTTGATCTTTAGTTTTGACATGGCTAGAGTTGTTCAGGGATGAGTATGAAGTATTGATCATGTTAAATGGGTATTATAATAGGTTTTATATGCTTTGAGTTATTGTGTTAATGAGTGTAATTCATCCAATTTATCATTGTTCTCATCCAGACATTTTGGGTCCAATAACATAAAATTTGAGTAGATAGTTTAATGATATCATAATTACCATGTATGGACGAGTCAGAGGGAGTTTGTCATATGGTTGTGATCACATTATTCCCTAGTTTATATGTGCAAAGTCTCAATTTTTTTTATGAAGTGCAACAAAATATGTGCAAGTGTAAAGTTGGGTTCTCAAGTAGTTTGATAGTGTTTTCCCATACTTAGCTAAATTTGCATAAGGCAAGAAAGATCTGAGTAAGCAATTTGGTGATGGCATATATTGTACATGTGGATGTTTTAGGAGAAGGTGATTATATGTGTTTGTTAATATTTGTGCCTAATTTATATGCACAAAATTTTAAGTCCAGCATTGAAGCACGATAAAAGCCATACATGTGAAAAATTGGTCTTTCTAGATAGTTCTTGACATAGTTGGCTCTATGAATAGAAAATAATAGGTGAGAATTTTAATGTCATTATATCTAAAATATGTGAGGTTTATAAGAGTATATTGACACATGGTTGGATTCTCCTATGTGAGGAGATCATATGGTCTAAATTTAAGAACACGTGCTTGAGTGAAGCAAAAGATATGGAGGTAAAAAGTTGGCCTTCCATGTAGATAAGCAGTTGTCCCCATACTTAATGATTTTTACACAATGTTAAAGATCAAGACTAGATAGAGATCCATTGGTGCAAAGGAGTTCATACATCTAGATCTATGGTACACAATAATTCAAAGAGGTTAAAGTGTTCATTATTTAACAGAGTTAAAGACCAAGACCAAATAGAAATCCAATGGTGTGCAGGAGTTCATACGTCTCAATCTATGTTGCGTATTAATTCAAAGAGGTTAAATTTTTCATTCATTAATAGAGTTAAATAAAATGACTAAATGAAGATCTAATGGTGTGTAGGTGATCATACAGTTTTGATCTAATGGTATGTATTGATCGAGATGGTAAGAAGTACATGATAATTAATTATATAAGTGCTCCGAAGGCATGTGAGGGTACCAAGTTTCATAATCATGGGTTTTCTAAGAAATATTTAATTGTGAGTGCTATAAGTTAAATACTTGACTGATCTATAAAGATCAACATTTCACATTGAGTCAATATTGCAAGTGTGCATGAGATGAGGTTAACATGTTCAAGGTTTAACGTTTGGCATTGGTACACTATGAGTTAAAGGTCAATAGTTGTAAAATAATATTGATGGTGCATGTTTAATTGAAGTAGTGAGGAATTGAGATGATATCATGTTGTTTAAGGTTCAACTTTCACCATTTGAATTCAAATATTTGAATTTAACAAAGGAAAGACCAATACCTAGTTTTTGAGCCATAACTTTCAATCTATGTAAAATTTAACCATGGTGTAAAAAGAGGATTTATAGAGGAATCCAAGGTTCATATATAAATATAAATTTTAAAGTATAATTGTGTATATAGTCAAAGATATTGAGGTTAAAAGTTGACTATGTGTTCGTGCATGTTATACAAATAACCCAAGAAGGGTATTTGAGATCATTCTGATGTTGTTTCGATATCTAATGATGAATTAAATATCAGGGAGATTTTTAGACTCTATGAGGAAAATATGTTTGCATTATTAAGGTTTGAATAATTATATGTAGTATGAAAAAATGTTTAGAAGTCAGTTGTGTATTCATTCATGGTGACTGTGTGCATAGAATGTTGTTTGAGTAAATTATATTTAAGTAGAAGGGTACCATGATGGGTTTTGGCACTTAAGGAGGACCTATAGATCATGTGTAATGGTTACATGCATTTTTTAAGTGTTCCATTGTTTCTTAGTTTGCTTGGAGAAGTGTTAAAGAGTTTAATGGGTCTCCATAGGACCTAAAAGTGACTTAGGCCAATTTGAAAGTGGATTGTGCTTAAGTGTGACCCATGTTAGATGCCTTAAGGGTGAAGAAATGTATTTTGGATTACATGGAGAGATTTTTTTCTTGATAATAATGATATCTCTATAAATGGTGAAACTAAATGTGTGTTTTCTAGGCTTGTGGAAGACTTGTGAGTGAGACTACTGTAAGGTGTATGTGACAGTTATGGAGCAAAGGTGAGGTAGAGTGCCCAGTTGATGAGTTGATGAACATATAAGATTTTTGACTATGTGTATGACCTATAGGTAATATTTATAATTTCATAATAGTGATCTTGTAGTTTGAGTATATGTGAAGAGGTTTGAGTGTGTATATGAGGATAGTTTGAGTGAAGAAGAAGAGATATTATGGCATGCCTATGTGAGAGGCCTGTATGAGATAAAGAGAGTATGTGAAGGGGTTAGATAAATAGAGATCCATCATTAGGTATTGAATACATCAATTCTAATGTGGATGTGTTCACTTCAAAGGAGGGTCTAAAGGACTTGATATTCCTTAGGGGTAGTTGCTCATTAGAAAATAGGTGTTTTACTAAAAGCCTTTGATCTAAAGGATTTGATCAAGGTTTTTGGTCTAAAGGAATTAATAAGTCTCTTGTTTGTAATATCTTATAGGATAAGTAGTACATATGTTTTAGTATTGAGAGTGTTTCTTATTCCCCATTAATTTTTCCAATAGGAACTGTGTGTTATATGTTTGATCTTATGTATGCAATGAATAAATGAGCCCTCTTGTTATTATTGCTTGATCAAGTTGATATATGATGACTGTTTAATAATTTCAAAGGATAGTAATTGAAATTAAAATATTTGGGCTCACTAATTCAAACCCCCCCTCTCAATTATTTTACCTCTAACATTAACCATGATGATCAGTCTATAAAACTATGACTATTCATGCAATATTGTGACTCATATGGTGATATCATGACTGAGATATTAGCGATATAGTAGGAAAGTTCTAGACTTCAAAATTTTATATTTTTTTATCAAAATGTAGTTGTTTAGATGATTAAATTAACCTAGATGCCTAAGATATATAAATGCCTAAGAAATGACCATAGATAGTATATTAGCTTCATAATGATGTATCAAGATTTTTTCCAAAAGATATTGTTATACCCAACATCCCCTCTTTCTTTATGGAAATAGGGACCCACCCTTTTTAGGTTATAATCTTGACTTTGAACCCCTCTTCTGTGTTTCTTTCAAAAATATGAGAAAAAATTGACTATTAACCTTTCATACTTTGGCAAGATGGCATTGGTACTGTGTTTTCATAGACTATCTTTATAATTATTTTAGACTTATTCTATCAGGTATTATGTCCAATATCTCTTTCAAGACTTATGTAATTTATCATTTCAGACTTATTTATTTTGAACTTATTCTATTAGAAATTTTGTTGCGGAATTTTTTTCCTTGATATATTTGTTTTAGACATTTTATCTAAAAGAATTGGGTCTTCAACATATATGTTTTGGATATTTCATCTGACAAAGTAAACCCTTAAAAATATTTGTCATGGTCACTTTTCCATATGAAGTAGACCCTTTGAAATTTTTGTAGTTTCCCTTCATCCTTTTTTTAGCCATTTTCCTAATAGAATTACCCTTCATACCTAATGCACTTACCCTTTGTCATATTTGTTTTGGATATTTTCCCTATGAAGTAGACCCTTCAGACTTTTTATAGTTACCCTTCAGCCTTTTTATGACCTTTTCCCCAATAGAATTACCCTTCAAACCTAATGCACTTACCCTTTGAGACTTTTGTCCCAAACATTTTCCCTACAAAGTAGACCTTTTGGGCATTTTCACCATGAATTAAACCCTTCAGAATTTTTAAAATTTCCCTTTAGCCTTTTTTTGGCCTTTTTCCTCATATAATTACCCTTCAAACCTAATACACTTACCCTTTAGGACTTTTTTCATAGGAATTTTTCCCCATGAGCCTATCCTTTGAGATTTTTATCAAAGGCCAATTCCTTTGAAAGTGATGTCTCAGACATTTTATTCGATGAAAATAAATTATGGGGTTTTGATCTATGGATATTATTTTGAGAAAATTAGGTTCTTCAATATTTTTTTATGGGTATTTTGTAAATACCAATCCCCATCATAAACCTAAATACCAAATAGCAGATTAATAGACCAAAATCCCCATAGAAATACCAAGTAACACTCCTACATTTATGCACTTTATTATATATACATGCTAAGTCATTTTTGTGTTTATGTTTGCAGCAACTAATCTAGAAATAAAAATTGTCAAATTCACAGGGAGTCAAGTCAATTTGATGGTTGCATGGACATATTTAACATTCATGTGAATGTTAAAATTAAGCTCAGAGATAAAAGGTTTGGGTTTAAATTCTGATGGTCACATATATGTCATCAATATTCATGAGGATGTCTTTGATGATTGCATGAACATCAAATTAAGGCTCAACAACTAAAAAACATGAATTTAAATTCTAATAGTCATAAGGACATCGTTTATGGTCATGAAGATGTCTTTAATGGTCATATGAACCTCAAATTTAATATCATTGATTAATCATTTTAAAATCAAAGGTTAGTGGGCCCAGGTAGATTGATGGCCAGTATTGATCCATACAGTTAATTTGATGATGCAAGATCGATGTCAAAAATTCAAACGTAATAGAACAAGTGAGGAGATACCAAGTGGCAAAAAAGCATTTAACCTAGGCTTATAGACAGCATAGAGGTCCCATAGAGCTACCAAATGGAATGCTTGCATTCCATCATGCAGAAGATTGAATAGTGTGAGTTGATAGTGGACTTTTCCAAAATCTAGACCCAATGAGGTAAGAACACATGTCTTAAAGGAAAAAATCATATTTCAAAAGGTAGTAAATGTAATGACATAGACTGAGCATGTAGATATTTAAACACTCAATATGTATTTAACTATAGACATTGGGTCTCATAATTAGGCAACATATGAACACGCATGTCTTAGAACTAATCTAGTTAGAGAATATGAAAATTAAGATCTAGAACTAGAATAAGAGAAGGCTATAGTTAAATAACATCTCAAAGGTAAATTAAAGTTAAGACTATAAAATATTTCAAAATAAGGACCCTATAAATCATTCCAAATGGATATTATATAAAGGCACATGTGACATATAATGCACAGCTCAGTTAGGTTGGTCATAGCTAACAACAGTGTCCATGGTTCTAGATCACTGATAAAGTGATACTTGTCTTTGACGCATGTTTGAGTTTCATTTGAAAGTGGATAATCTAAAAATATTTAATAGGTTATTCTCACAATCTATGAAAGGCTAAGACTTTGTACATGAATAATTTTATAAATGATGCATATATTTTGAATTCTACATGCAGTTTAAGATATTATTATAAAAATTGCCTTCATCTTTGTACACATGCACAAGTTGCATATCTTTTGCAAAGGCTATTTTAAACTGATAACTATAATTAGGCCCTTATATGGTTCTAGACCATAGTTAGAAATCAGGTTCTAATTATCACATGTAGTGATCTTACATGAGCCTAGAGGATGAGGCGACCCCTTCCCCAAGTCTATATAATCAATTATAATCCAACTTGGATTTTTGTCAAAGAATTTTGAATATAGGAGCAACATCAATTTTGATCATCAACAAATATGTTTGTGTATTTTCTTTCCAATTTTTGTGTAATTGGTTATTACTTTCTTTGGTTTTATGTTTCAATAATCTTTAGTATGTAATAGCAATAAATGGATTCTTGATTATACTAATTGATTTACTAATTTATAGATGTGAAACATCTATTGAAAGATTGGTAAATATACTGATTAGGATAATTAAGTTCAAATTGATTCATAATTCTAAATGTGCATGAATGTTTTCTTTAATGTAGTTTTCTATGTATATGTCAAAGCTACCTCAAATACTTCACTATCTTGAGCCATAATCTCTTGAGTAAGAGTGTGCAAAATCTACCCTAAAAGGATCAAATTTTGTCTAAATCTTATAAATTTATTGCATCATTATTTCCTTAGACTTATTAGCCATGTCTGATTATTTTTGTGAAAATTACTGCTAGCTACAGGTGTAGGTTTTGAAGGCACTTATCCTTTTAGAAACCAACTAGGGAAGTAGTTCTTGAAAACCATAGAGCCTTATTTTTTACCTTACCCTTTCCTCCTTTTTTTGAGTTTTTTTTTTTAAATATACCCACTATAGATTATAATCTAACCATCCATTCAACTCACATAGAGATTCACTAACTTTTAGGGACCATGCCTCCATCAAAAAAACCTTGTCAACAACCTGTATGCCCTACTAGTTATTCTATCAATAGGTTGTCAATGACCGCATACGTGAAAATCATTTCCTATAATGGATTTTACCTCTATTGAGATCCTAAAATGTTAAAAGTTACCTCATTGACTATGGTATGTATAAAACCTACATCAATAGTTACACTAGTGTTATAATGAGGGCCACACCTTTAGATAATTGTAGTTATTCTTTACATATATTTGTACTTGAGTCACCCAAGAGAGTGACTAGTTCCAATTCCTAGGTTGGTTTTCTAGTCTCACCCTTGACAAATCATAGGAGACCTAGAATGGTGCCAATAGGCCTAGTTCAGAACAATCCACCTCTAAAGACTCCTTAATTAGTAAGGAATCCTTTACATATTAATTATTTGATGGCTCAACCTTGGTTAGTTGGATCTTCTATTTCCATCCCAAGGGACATGTATGATTTGCCTTAGAATCTCAAAAAATACCTTCTATTGTTTGCTCCTTCAGGATCAAGGATACTAGAGGAACATATTAGATCTTTTAAAAATGCATTAAGGTTAATGAATGTTTTCCATGAAGATATTTCATGTAGATTATTCCCTTTTACTTTAATGGATGATATGTATGACTTGTATTTAAATCTAATAGAAAATACCATCACTTCTTGCGATAAATGTGAAGTATTTTTTCTTGTATAGTTTAGATAGGTTGCCAATCTTGGTTTGGTATACCAATACTTCACTAGCATGAGGAGAGAACCTAATGAGCCCATCCATGATTTCAATGCAAGGTTTTAGAAGATGTACAACTACTTGATCTCAAGATATAAACCAAAGGTAGCATTAGAATTATAAATGTACAAGAACATTTTAGACCCTATCACTATCATGTTATTGAGAAGAGAAGTTACTACCAACACTTTGATGTTAGAATTCAAAAAAGTTATCAGCATTGATAGGTAGCTCAATCATTAGATACCTAGAGTGCCTAGTGTCAACAATGATTTTTCAACACTAAATCTAATACAACACATGAATCAAAAAGTTCCTATGTTTAATCAAAACTAATTGTACACATTACCTCCACTAATACAAATAACACAAAAAAATTCTAGTTACTTGAAAAATCATGTAATGGGCAATGGGCAATGGTTAACAGTAGAACTAGAAAGTAGTTGCACTTCCCACTACTATTTTACAAGGTATGGATTCTA
This sequence comes from Torreya grandis, assembly GCA_037957365.1. Classification (NCBI taxonomy): domain Eukaryota; kingdom Viridiplantae; phylum Streptophyta; class Pinopsida; order Cupressales; family Taxaceae; genus Torreya; species Torreya grandis. The sequence goes on from JARHVA010001626.1 coordinate 3,075,845, forward strand.
TAAAAGTAGAACTGGATTTTGTTTAAAATATGGTTCAAAAGTTGAAAAACTACTTCCTTAATATGCAAAGGAAGATGGGTAATTTAAATGCCCCAAATGGCATTCAGAATGTCAGGTTCTAAAGATATAATAGACCATACAATAAGCTTGAGTAGCTTAACTTGCTCTAATAAATCAAGATAGCTGAAATGGCTCTTCCCAATTGGTGTAGACTTCATAATACTTCTGAATATGGTGAGCCTAACTACATTGAAAATTATGCAACATTCAAAATATTTTAAAAAGAGATCTACTTAGACAAGATCAGATGCATAATTCACATAAGCATCATCCAAATCTTGGCTCTTCCATCACTTTCATGTTCTCTAAAACTCATGAGTTTCCCTTTCCAAGTGAATATGACAATGAAATAAAACATAACATGGACAAAGTTCATGCTTTTTAGAAATCCCAAAGAGGTGCATATAATCTAAGTAATAAGCATCCACTTATAATGTTGACTCCTCCAAATACCATGGTGATTCCTCCTAATCTTAAAATAGACAATAATCCACCCCCTCCAAAGGGGAATGATCAATCACAAAATAAGGAAGAACTAAATAAAGGAGGATACTATCTTGTGGAGGATATGAAGAAGATCAAGGCAAACATAACTCTTCATGAGTTAGCTCAAATCCCTAAACAAAAATAGCTACTATGGAAGTCCATTATTGGAAAGGCCCCTATAGAAATAACTAGAGCATCTACAAATAAAGTGAAAGTTACTGACACCAACATCATCTACAAGAGTAATCTAGAAGCTCAACCCTTCCTACTGACTATCTGAGCATTCAATAAGAATATTAATAATTGTTTAGTTTATTCTAAATCATTTATAACTATGATTCCCACATCCATATGTCAAAATCTAGGTCTCATTATGAGTCCTTCAAAGAGAATGGTTTCTCAACTAGATAAAATAGTGGTACTAGTAGTTGGAAAATTGACCAATGTGTGCATTCAAGTATGATCAAAACTATGAGTTGAGATAACCATTTATATTCTATTAATAGACATACCTAAAGGTTACATATTATTGTGAAGTAGGGATTGGTCTTAAACACTCAATGGATATCTCTCTACAAACTTATATCATATATGATTACCATGGAGGGGATTATAAATCAAATCAGAATTGATAGAGAACCAAGAATGAAGTATCCCATTATAGAATATAATTTCAAGAATGAAGAGGTAAAGTATGAGTTGCCCAACCTTGGTATTTATACTTTTACTACATATAATCAAGTAAAAAATCTAAAACCTAAAGGTTTGAATCAACTGTGAACTTTACACTTTGATAGTGCTAGAACCAAGCAAGAATCAGGTGTGAGAATTAAGATAATTGATCCACAAGGTTAAAATCTCTCAATAGATTATAGATTTCAATTTTCTTGCACTAATAATAGAGCTGAGTATGAGGCTCTGATTATGGGATTACAACTTACACTTAAGAATAATGTAAACTAAATACTAGTATTTGGTGACTCAGAATTCATAATTAACAAGGTCAAAAACAAATATCAGTGCAAGTTGTCTTATTTAAGAAGGTACAAGCATAAATCATAGGACCTAATTTAAATCTTTAAAGCTTTCAACATAGTACCACTTCCCAAAGATCAAAATCAAGTGGTTGATTCACTAGATATTACTTCTACTAATCTAGAACTGTTATAGGTATTTAAGATAAAAATATTCTCTATTGAATTAGTACCTTATCCCTCTATTCTAGATAACATAGAAAATTTATAGGTCTTTGACAATGACCAGTAGATTATTCAATTTTTAGCTAATTTAGGGTAATTCAAATCCTAAATCATTAATGACAAGGACATAATCACCTCTATCAAGAGGAATTAGACAAAGAAGGAATTCTCTAGTTTAAAAAGAATTGAATTGTAGATGTGTTGATCTCTTTGGAAAGACCATTCGATATAGACCTCCCAGCTTAGTAACTCAGCTAGCCCTAGGTCAATGAATTAGATTTCAAAAGATAAAATATAGGAGATGAGCATAACCCATGTTATGTTAATATTGGTCTTAGTTGTACCCTAGAAGAGAGACAATGAGTGAAATATCTAATCACTTTATATATGGATGTCATTACTTGGATATATGAAGACTTGAAGGTGTATGAACCATAGGTCATTACTCATATGATTCCCTTAAATACAAATCACAAGCCTTTAAGACAAAGGTAGAGACCATTCAATCTTATCCTAGAGCCTCTCATTCAAATAGAAGTGGAGAATCGTTTAAGTGCAAAAATCATTTTTCCAATAACACATTCTGCCTGGGTGGCTAATTTCATCCCAGTAAGAAATAAGAATAGTGAGATAAGATTGTGTGTGGATTTTAGGAACCTAAATAAGGATTTTGAAAGGGACAATTATCCCCTACCTTCTCTAGATGAAGTGATATAAATAGTAAGTGGTTTTGAAATGGTCTTTCTTAGATGGATTTTTAGGCTATAATTAGGTACTGGTGCAATCTAAAGATAGAATGAAGACAATATTTACCATGAAATGGGGAACTTAAATGTTTAAAAGGATGTCATTTGGCCTAATAAACATGGGAACAACCTTTCAATACACTATGGATCATGAATTCAAAGGACTTACAAGATAATGCATAATCATATACATGGATGATATTATGATATTTTCAAAAAATAGAAAGGATCACATAATCCATTTTCAATCCATATTTGATAGATGTAAAAAGTTTGGCATTTTTTTAAACCTAAAAAAGTATATTTGGAGTCACCAAAGGCAAACTCTTAGGGAAAATCATCACCAAGGATGGGATCACCATTGATCCAAATATAATTTAAGGAATTTTAAAGATTGCACCACCAAATAACAAGAAGGAGCTCAAATTATTCTCTAGACAAGATTAACTTCATAATAAAATTCATCTTAGGATTTGTAGAAATTGTTAGACCTCTAAATGTCATGCTCAAGTAGGATGCCAAAAGAGAGTGGATAGTTGAAGCTCAAATGTCCTTCTAGGACATTAAAGACACAATATCATAGGCTCTAATATTAATCAGTCTAGATTTTAATAAATATTTTCACTTGTATTCATTCAATTTAGAGCATACGATTATTGTTGTCATCATGAAAAAGAAGGAAGAGAATGAACATCTAATTGCATTCATGAGTACAAATTTGAAAGATGTAGAACTCAAATATTTTATGATTAAAAAATAGATTTCCACCCTTATCAAGTCAATAATGAGGTTTTGGTATTAAATCTTAAAGAATAAAACCATCACCATTGTACTTGATCTTATGGTTAAGCTCACCCCATCATAGAATTAGAAATGATAATGTCAAGGTAAATGGATGACCAAATTGCAATAATTCAATATAGAGATCAAGCTAGTAAAGATCATTTGAGGTCAATGCATTGTTCATCTTATGACTAAACTAGATTCATGTATCACCATTGAATAGGTACGTAAAGCTCAAGTATCTAAAGGAGAATGGTATATTGATATGATACAATATTTACTTATAGGAACTTATTTTGCCAAGCTCAATAGAGAGAGAATGAGAGCTTTGAGGATCAAATCTACTCACTACATGATCAATAAGGGAGTCCTTTATAGAATAAATTATGAAGGTATTTATCTTAGATGTGTATCTATAGAAGAAGCTAAAGAAATCTTAGATAACTTGCATTATAAAATAGGTATTGGTCATCCTTCTAGAAATACCACAACCCATAAGATCTTAAGAATGGGATACTATTAGCCAATAGTTTTCAAAGATGCTCATACTCATGTTTAAAAACATGTCAATAATGTCAAACTTTATCTAAGAGATAAGTACATGCAACAATGCCTTTACAACTAGTTATTGAAGGAAAGCCATTTGCCTAGTGGGGTTTATACTTTTGTAGACACCAAAATTGTGTCTACTCCTTGGTTGACTCCCCCTTGGTCTCCTTGGTCCCTTACACACTTATTAATTTAAAATAAAATACTTATTTTAAATTAATAACATCACCCTTGACATCACCTAGGACACCTCGTCTTGGACCATTTCCTACCCTATGACTTACCTTGAGACTAAGTCATCCACCTAAGACTTATTCTCACCCCCTATTTATTCCCTAACCAACTCTCATGTGTATTTAGCCTGACCTTTGACAATTCTCCAATAGACTATGCACTTGGCAGATGGAAAAGGGGCTTCTTAGCCCTTTTACTAGTTCTCTACCCACTGACGTCAGTCAACTGTCAGTTGATGCTGATGGGATCACTGATATTGATTACATAAACTGATGTCTAACGCTGAGTTAACCCCCTTATCTCTTATCAATCAGTCTTGAGACTCTCTGACGGGCTCTTGGACTCTTAGACACTTCTTTTTTGGACTCTCAAAATCACTCTCTCACTTGGATCTGGCTCTCTCTCTCTCTCTCTTCCTCTCAGACTCTGAGACATCAATAGACATCAGACTTCAACTAATGCTCCCTTAGCCATAGAGACTCTACACCAATTGCTCAAGATTGAATTGAAGCATTACATGGGGACCTGGGCATTAGCTGTAATAGGCACAAGAGTTCAACACCTTAGTTCTTCATCTCACTAGAGCCAAGTATTTCTTCTGCCTTTCATTTCAATATTTAGAACACATTAGTAATTAGTCAATTTGCTATCTCTAAATACTATCAACCAAACCAGACCTGACCTTCAACCAAACCCAACTTTCTCCCTAGAGAGGTTGAAAAGCCTTCTTCTCACCCTTACCCTTTTTGACAACCTAGCCTCTACCTTTGTCCTTCTGCGGACCTTATTCATCTCCCTGCAACCCTGCACAGACCTTTTAAACCCACAGAACCCCTCTATCAACCACAAACCTATCCAAAACCCATCTCAGGCCATTGACCTGACTGACATCAACCACTTCCCCTACTGACATCGGCATCTTAACCGACGTCAGCAACATTGACCAACTGATGACGACAGACTAACCGGCATCGAAAACTATGACAGACAGATTGCAGGAATCAGGTACACGTTATCTATTTCTCTTTCTTTAAGTCATTATTATTTCTTTATCTGACACTCTTTTTTATCAAAAAGTGGACTGTCATCTCGTAAGGAAGTTTCTACACTTCTGGGACCGAGATTTGCTTGGCAATCCACCATATATCTATCTAACATTTTATTTGTTTAAGTCTTTCTTATCTGCAGGTGTCTTCCTCCACAACCAAAGAGGAACTCCTTCAATTGTCTGGATACGGTGTGCAAACTTAATTCAGGTATCATCTAACCCCTAACCATTATCTTTAGTTTCTTATTTCTTCTGAATGTGAAAAATAAAAAAATGAGTAGAAACATTCTGGCACGCCCGGTGGGACCCTAGAGTTTTCCTTGGGTTCATTTCTTCTAAAGGCAATCATTCATATAACTGCATTAGGAAAATTGTATCTCCTTGTAGCTTTCTTCTTTCTTTTTCTTTCAGAAAGAAACCATAAGCACAAGTTAAAAAGAACCTCTTTCTTTTTCTCCTTGTCACCTCTTACCTGCATACTAGAGTAGTGAAATTCATGCTCTTAAACCTTTTCCAACTTGTTTTCATCTGAACAAACATTTCAATTTGGGTTAAAAATTAAATGCATTTCACTCTTGCTTGAATGCGTATTTAGCTCATCTAGTAATTAAAAACTGCATTATGAATAAATCGTAGTGCACTTATATTACATGACCAGACCACTATCACAATCAAACATCTAAACATACTTGAGACAAGGCCTGACTAGGATTTGACCACCTCACGGATACCTTACCCTTCCCGGCGATCCTACTTGGACTTCACAACCAAGAGGAAGACCCACTCTATTCTCTGGTAGAGTATAAACTCTAGGGGAAGTATATATTGGCTAAGCAACCTAGCTTGGCTCTGGGCTCGTGAAGTGAGGGGAGCAATCCCCTAGCGTCAAGCCACGTACGAAACCTAATACAAACTTTTGAGAACCAAAACTAACCTGAAACCAACCCTAGACTTCCTCCTTAGGACCCGTTCTAAAAACCCAACTTTCTAAACATATTTTTCTAAGGCATAAGCCACCACGACTCTAAAACTTTATTCTTAGGAATTTAACATTTAGAGGTTGCTTGCCTTTATCTACTTTGTTGTTTTTATCTAGTTTTTTGAGCCGATAAGGATGAATTATTTTGAGCTTCAAAAATAACTCAGAACTTTCTTTTTCTTCCAAAAATTTTCAATTTTTTGAGTTTCTAGAAACACACAGACACGGACATCAATTTTTCCACCGACATCAACAACTTTTATCAACCAACATCAGTTTCACCATCGATGTCGGTAACATATCACCACTGACATCAGTTTTTACACCGACGTCAGTCACTGTCATCAAACTTTTTTCAAAATAGCAATCTTAAAACTTGACCTTTTTACTATCAAACACACATTCTAACCACTTCTGGTTTTTTGAAACTAATATCCATAGTTTTTGGAGCCTGACCCTTCTTGCCTTCAATGGTTTTGACATGCAGTCAAACCAAATCCCTTATTGACCACGTGAGACAACAACCACTTCCACTCTCACCTTTCATATCAAGTCACCAAACAGAGTATACTTCAGATATTAAATGTACTCCTATCCAGCCTACCCCCACCAATCAATCTCCTATTATTCTCAAAGGAGATCAAGACTTTGAGAGAATCCTTGACCACAACATCAAGGCTCTCCAACACTATCTCACAAGAAGTCAAATGTGAGACCCTTCAGGCAATCCTATTTATGGGATGCCAACTACCTTGGCTGAAGCAACAATGACAACATCCGCTACCTAGACCATTACCTCAACCATTCAAGCCACTACATCAACTAATAACCCAACCATGGCCAATGTCCATGATTTGGCCTCCCCATCTATTTTTAGACCTACCTCCATTGGGGTTTGTGTACCCCCTCAACCATAAACAATTCAACCAAGTTTGTCACCTTTTCAAAACTTGGTTGTCTCTACTCCACACACTCTTGTGCCCATAAATACAGGAGTGACTACCTATCCTTTTACCAATGTCACCATTCAACCACCTTAGGCGGTATCTAGTCAACTTGTGCCATCCAACTTCATAGCACAAGCCCCCTTGACCTCAACATCAGTCCCTATGATGAACTACCAATACGTTGCACCTATACAAACGCAACCAAGTACGTCATACACCCCTCTTAACACCTTCTAGGTACCTTACAGCCTAAGGGGTACTCCACCTACCAATCTGTTAGTAGATCTAATAAAGATGCTGATGGATAAGATGTCTAACCTTGAGACATCCATTTCTGGTTCAAGCAATGTTCTTTCATATGAAAAAATATGCAACAAACCCATTCATCCTTCGGTGCCCATTCAACCATATCCTAACCAGTGGGAACTCCCAAAATTTACTCACTTTCAAAGTAAAGAGGACCCATAACAACATCTATGAGTGTTTAGACACGCTTGTTACCTCATAGCGCACGATGATGCGTTATTACTTCACATGTTCCCCATGTCACTTTTGGGGGCCGCTCTTGACTAGTAGAGCTCCATTACCAGTCATTCTCTCTTTACCATCACTCAACTCACCAAACTATTCCTTGACCACTTTTTAATCAACATCACTAAGAAGGTCTCCATTACAGACCTCTATTCTATTAAACAATTTGATGACGAATCAATAGCTGACTTTGTTGCCCGTTGGAGAGGTTTGATTAACCAACTCTCCTTTTCTTTACCTCAAACTGAGCTCATTGAGCTCTTTTCAAGAGCATGTGCCAAGCACATCTCATTTACTTTGCAGGTTCAAACATTCTACACATTTGATGAAGCTTTCACCATGGCTCGAAAGCTTGAAATCCATGCTGTCAAAGAAGATAATGTCAAATTGTGTAGTAACACAAAATCTAATGACCCTTCTTCTTTTAGACCTTCTTATTCCAACTCCAAGTCTAAGGGGTCAGAAAACACTGTGGTCGTTAGGCCATCATCTTCAACACCAACCAACCAATCTCAGCCTTCCACATCAGAATACATCATAAGACAATTCTAACAATGATACATACATCGTCAATATACTCCAATAGGAGAATCATACGCTTTTGTGTTGGATAAACTCATCAAGTAGGGAGTCCTTAATCTCCCTCCAATTTGACCACCCCAATTTGACCCCTCAAAATCCATCCCTACATGGTATAGGGAAAATGACTTCTATCACTACCACCGTGTCAAAGGTCATGACATAGACAACTGCAAAACCTTCAAAAACATCATCCAAGATATGTTGGACAAAGGGGATCTTGTTTTGGATAACCCACATGCGCCGACTAACCAAAACATGGATGTCTTTAGACAACCATTCCCTAACTATCCCCCTAGCTAGAATAACATTCAGACCATAGCCGATGACCTTCAAGAGCATAATATATGCACGGTCGACATGGTTTCTAACCAACTTCTTCCAATGTCCAAAGAGGTTAATCAACCTATTTATCCACCACAAGTAGAAAAATCTTCTTCTCCTATTTTTCCACCACAGGTAGAAGATCCCCCTTCTCCTATTTGTCCACCATAGGTATAAGAGCCCCCTTCTCCTATTTGTCCATCACAGGTAAAAGAGCCCCCTTCTCCTATTCGTCCACCATAGGTAGAAGATCCCCCTTCTCCTATTTGTCCACCACAGGTAGAAGAGCCCCCTTTTCCTATTTATCCACCATAGGTAAAAGAGCCTTCTTCTCCTATTTTTCCATCACAGGTAAAAGAGCCTTCTTCTCCTATTTGTCCACCACATGTAGAAGAGCCTTCTTCTATTATTTGTCCACCACAGGTAGAAGAGCCTTCTTCTCCTATTTGTCCATCACGGGTAAAAGAGCCTTCTTCTCCTATTTGTCCACCACAGGTAGAAGAATCTTCTTCTCCTATTTGTCCTCCACTGATGGAGGATAATCCTCCATCCACCCCTCTTTTGCACTTAGGAGAGTCTACTTTGACCTCTCCCATATTGGAGGATGATTTGATGGCATCAACATCGGCTGCCTCACCCTCATTCTTCTTATCATCATTAGGGGATCATACTTTCCCTGCTATTAGACTAACACAGAAGCCATGAGCATCCCATGCCTCTCAAACCTCACTCACCCACAAGTGAAGGTAGGCTTGAACCTCAACTCGCACAATAGTAGTCCTTGCACCATACCAAAGAAGGCTACTAAACCACATCGGAGAACTTCTCCCTCACCATCACCATTGCCCTCTAGTTTAGGCCCATACCCATCCACCTTAATAGGAGTGATTCTCACTCCAAAACTTCATAGAGGCAAATTACCTCCATTACTCTCTCAACCTAACACAAACATACCTCCTCCAAAACACCAACACCTCTCAACAACAACGTGTCATCTCCACATGTGGCCACACTACCAACTAAAAAGATGACACGACAAACTCCCCAAACAACTCCTAAAAAGAAGTTGTCAACCTCAACTACAACAAGCACAAACCCATTAAGGGGTTCATATGCTTTGATGTTATGCCAATTGTTGTAGTCATCTAGCATCACTCTCCTACCTATTAAACCATATCAACCTCTCAGATCAAAACCATCTTGGTTCAACAACACTAAAATCTACTGGTATCATCACACATCGGGGCACGATACTGAGCATTGCTATGCCCTTAAGGCTATTATTCGCCAACACTTGAAAAAAGACACCCCTCACATTGAGGCTTCTTTTGACCACCTTTTCAACAAAACACCGACACCATCACATACCTCTCAAATCTCTTCACCTAAATCAAGATCCCCATACAAGACTATGGTCCCTTTACCACCTTCCACTCCTTTATTTGAAATCAACACTATTCATGTGGCCACTAGGCCCCAAACTATAAAGAATAAATGAAAAGACCAGATTTCTAAACCTTTGACATATCCAGTATTCGTCAAGACCTCTCAACCAACACAACCCAAGATTTCTATCTTGGATATGTCTCGACTAACATCACTGGGGGAAACTCCTCCTAACCCCTCTAGTCCACATAATGCTTGGCATAAGTGACTTGTTGACTACTTAACATATTCTATTATGCCTCCTAATCTCTCTAGCAATGCAGGGTGAGCTTTTATCAAGAACACTGCTCGCTACACCATGCTAGGGGGACTTCTCTACAAACGAGGTCTTGATGGCCTCCTTATCCAATGCCAAAAACATACTAACCGAATTCATGACCAACATCAACCAAAACATGCCAACAACATATTAACCAACTTCATCTCCAACATCAACCAACATGTGACCAATATGGAACAAAGCAAATGGGGCAAGTTTGTTCCTAATTGACTCAGACCTTACACAAGCATGGATCAGTGTCATGTCCCCTTTTTCGTGGACATTGACAGGCTTGATGATTAGCCTATTATGCGACCTTCGTAGGCTGATTGGATGGATAGAGGGTCATGATGGAGATTGGCTTGGCTTTGATTTACAGAATTCCTATAGTTGGCTCTCATTCAGGTTATTTTAGACACATTGGGCCTGAGCTCCTATTATTTAGGGATATTTGACATACAGCGGAGCACCCTTGTTTTGATATGGTCATGTGCAGAATCACTCCCTGATTCACCAGCTTCAGACGGTTCGAGGATCCGACATGTATTGAGGGAGATATTAATATTTGATTGATTTAATCAAATATTAATTATTTGGTCTAATTTTAAATTAGATATTAATTAATTATTTGGTTATTAATTATTAATTAATTGGTCTAATTTTAAGATCCAAGTTCTAATTTGAGGAATTCTAATTTTAGAAGCCCAAGTTCTAATTTGAGGAATTCTAATTTTAGAACCCCAAGTTCTAATTTGAGGAAATCTAATTTTAGCAAGCACACCTTTGGAAGGGTATAAGAGTTTCTCATGGGAGAGAGTTTGTATGTATGAATTGATTATTGAAATTGGAGAAATTCTTCTGTGAAGACTGAGCCAAGGGTTCCAGGATTCCATTTGCAGTGGAGAACGTCAACTCTTCATTGTGTGCAATTCAGAGGTTGTGAAAGATCAGCCGATCTATTGCCAAATTGAGAGATAGCTTCATCCAGAAGTTATCACAGAGGTACAGATTTGAGAGATAGCTTCATCCAGAAGTTATCACAAAATTTCAAGGTTGAGAGATAACTTCACACAGAAGTTATTACAGATATTTCAGGTATTTATCTTTATTTAGTTTTGATCCAATAAATTATACAGATAGAGATATTCTGTATTAGAATAGTATATCTTCAGATCAGGTGGTTCAGCTATCAGGGGTTAAGAAGAGACAGGTTGGCGGCCGTACCAAGTCCGTACAGGTCCGTACAGAGTGCACGGAGAAAGGGCTACAGTGACCGACATCGGTCGACAGAAGACCGACGTCGGCAGAAAGCCGACCGACAGTGACCGACGTCGGCGATATATCGACCGATGACGGCGCCTGTGTGTCAACACAGAAAGGCCGAGACTTTCCAGAATTGCAAGTTATTGCCCAGTTTGCAGGAATTCAAGGTTTTTAAGACCAGATTTTAATATTCTTTTATTTGTATAACAGAGACTCAATTGTGTAATCATCCAGAAGAACAAGTAATGAGATCTTTATTTGCTATTGAGAGATTATACCGTGATTTGTGTATGCTTATTTTGAATCTATTCTGCAAGTTTGTATCTGTGATCAGAGCTTTATGAGTTTATATATTCCCTATTGACAGGGGATATTACAGTGGTATCAGAGCTTTGGTCTTTGGTATCATAGTTTTGTGTCTTTCATATATCTCTATTGGTAGGGGATATCACAGTGGTATCAGAGCTAAATTCCTGCCATCCTGTTGGGCACATCAGAGCTAATGTCTTGCCATCCTGTTGGGTAGCTTGGGTAAAGTATCATGATGACTTCATATACTCAGAGTCGATGGGACTATGATATGAGGAAGCTGGAACTAAGTTTGAAGAGGTTGAATGAATCTCTTTCATATCCTACATCCAGAAACAAACCCGCACGGTATATGACAGCGAACGAGGAGTGGGAGTTAGTACCACCTCGAGTTCAGAAGTTGTTGCCTTTTGATCACTTTGTTAAGCTAAGGAGAGAGCACTACAGATCACTTCGACGAGAGAGCAGCATGTCTTATGATTATTATGATTATTATGAGATAGGAGATAGTGAAGATGAGGATGAGTTAGATGCTTGCACTCAGAGTGTAGAGGTGTGTTCAGATGTTAGTGCACTGAAGGTCGATGATCTCTCAGCTATGGCAGAGATTGTAGAAGAGTCCCAGGATCCTATTATTGTAGATGACACTCAGGAGAATGCAGTGGATAGTTGTGAGGACTTAGTTTCATCGATTGTTCCTTTTGATATGGAAGAGTTAGACAGTGATGCTACAGTTGTTGATACTCTGCATGTTGATATGAGCTATGGAGTTGATTCACAGAGTATGGATGGTAGTATTACAACGATCAGTGATTTTAAGTCTATTTGTTTGGACCATGCATCAGAGGAGGAGGGTGGGAGACAATCTAGCCAGTGCCATCATGTGTCTAATCAGCTGAGAGTTAGTGAGCGAGACATTGCCACCGCTTGTAAGCATTTCAATGATGCTCATCAATTGTTAGCAGTTTATGGATGGGGTTCTCCTACTAGCATCGAGCAGGGAGGCAGTTATTTATCCTTGACAGAAATCCACTCTTTATGGGAGGCTATCCAGATTCTGAGACAGGACTATATGCAGTTGGTCACCGACAGAGATTATCTTATAGAGTGGGGCAGCACAGCATATGATGCATTGTTGGTCGAGGAAGATAAGGTGAGCGAGCTTACTCAGCAGCTAGAGGTGACTTCTGAGATTCTTGAGACTACACAGTTAGCTTATGAGGAGTCACAATTTCATTTGGTTGAGATGACCATGGAGTTAGAGCATTTACGGTCTTCACCAGCCCCAGACTCAGAGGTTAGTACATTGAGTGTTGTTGGTGAGTATGTTCCTATAGTTGTAGCTGTGGAACATGTTGTTCAGGCTGACACACCGGTTCAAGATTTGGGAGTACATGGTTCTGATGAGTTTGGGATACCTCTCCAAATTGATTCTTCTCACACATTTGACAGTATGGTATAGTTGGTTGTGCCACCATTACAGAGGGATCAGTTATGGGATGGATTGACACCATCTTTTGTAGATGAAATTCGCAGTTGCCCAGTACACAGTCTACAGTATCGACACTTCCAGGGCAGTCATGATTTCAGAGATTGGTTGAGTTGTGTTCGCCAATTTGATTATGGGTTCCTCTTTGTTTTACTTCTGATGATGTTGCAGGTACTTGCATTGATTCACAACAGTGCAGAACATAACTACATTTGGGATCCAGGTGGATCGAGTGGTTCATTGTTCCGAGATTGCTTGGGGACAAGCAATTTTTGGAGGGGCGGATTGTCATGTCCCCTTTTTCGTGGACATTGACAGGCTTGATGATTAGCCTATTATGCGACCTTCGTAGGCTGATTGGATGGATAGAGGGTCATGATGGAGATTGGCTTGGCTTTGATTTACAGAATTCCTATAGTTGGCTCTCATTCAGGTTATTTCAGACACATTGGGCCTGAGCTCCTATTATTTAGGGATATTTGACATATAGCGGAGCACCCTTGTTTTGATATGGTCATGTGCAGAATCACTCCCTGATTCACCAGCTTCAGACGGTTTGAGGATCCGACATGTATTGAGGGAGATATTAATATTTGATTGATTTAATCAAATATTAATTATTTGGTCTAATTTTAAATTAGATATTAATTAATTATTTGGTTATTAATTATTAATTAATTGGTCTAATTTTAAGATCCAAGTTCTAATTTGAGGAATTCTAATTTTAGAAGCCCAAGTTCTAATTTGAGGAATTCTAATTTTAGAACCCCAAGTTCTAATTTGAGGAAATCTAATTTTAGCAAGCACACCTTTGGAAGGGTATAAGAGTTTCTCATGGGAGAGAGTTTGTATGTATGAATTGATTATTGAAATTGGAGAAATTCTTCTGTGAAGACTGAGCCAAGGGTTCCAGGATTCCATTTGCAGTGGAGAACGTCAACTCTTCATTGTGTGCAATTCAGAGGTTGTGAAAGATCAGCCGATCTATTGCCAAATTGAGAGATAGCTTCATCCAGAAGTTATCACAGAGGTACAGATTTGAGAGATAGCTTCATCCAGAAGTTATCACAGAATTTCAAGGTTGAGAGATAACTTCACACAGAAGTTATTACAGATATTTTAGGTATTTATCTTTATTTAGTTTTGATCCAATAAATTATACAGATAGAGATATTCTGTATTAGAATAGTATATCTTCAGATCAGGTGGTTCAGCTATCAGGGGTTAAGAAGAGACAGGTTGGCGGCCGTACCAAGTCCGTACAGGTCCGTACAGAGCACACGGAGAAAGGGCTACAGTGACCGACATCGGTCGACAGAAGACTGACGTCGGCAGAAAGCCGACCGACAGTGACCGACGTCGGCGATATATCGACCGACGACGGCGCCTGTGTGTCGACACAGAAAGGCCGAGACTTCCAGAATTGCAAGTTATTGCCCAGTTTGCAGGAATTCAGGGTTTTTAAGACCAGATTTTAATATTCTTTTATTTGTATAACAGAGACTCAATTGTGTAATCGTCCAGAAGAACAAGTAATGAGATCTTTATTTGCTATTGAGAGATTATACCGTGATTTGTGTATGCTTATTTTGAATCTATTCTGCAAGTTTGTATCTGTGATCAGAGCTTTATGAGTTTATATATTCCCTATTGACAGGGGATATTACAGTGGTATCAGAGCTTTGGTCTTTGGTATCATAGTTTTGTGTCTTTCATATATCTCTATTGGTAGGGGATATCACAATCAGGGACTTATTGTCTATCTTCTCTCAAAGGCCGACCAAAACTTGAGCCCTTTTATTCCTTATATCTATGACCATTCAACTTTTAGTCAAGTAATTATTCCCTTGACATTTAACTTGAGCTCATCCCTTGAGCAACCCCTGTCACCATCATTCATCATCCTTTCAACCCTTTTTCCCAACAAACATTAGTCACCCCTTTTTGTCAAGCATGAATGCTTTGTCCTAATAAAAGGGAACCCCTAAACCTCTATAGTCAAGTCAATGACCAAAAGTCCAGTAAAAAATAAAACTATAAAACTAGGATGCCTATTCAAAGGTCATAAACTATAAGTGTAGACTGCTCCCTTGAAGGACAACTACATCATTGCTGAAATTAATAGATTATTCCCTTGAAGGATAGCTATCAAGACTTCCAAACATAAATCACAATATAAACCACTCCCTTGAAGGATGGCTATGCCTAAATTTTGCTACATACATAGTATAACATGACCATAAAAGAAAACAACATCCTCAAGTAGACTTCTCGCATTGATCAGTCTACAAACTATTAAGTCATGGACTTGTCTATCGTCGTTCTCAGGGTCACCTATAAAAGGGGCAAGGTTATTCCTACCAAAAAGGGTTATCCTATTCTCACATATAATAATCACACCTATTACCCCAACATACTCAAGGGTTTTTGAGCTCACTTAATTTCAAGTGATTCGAATACTTCTCTAACATAAACCAATAGTCAATGACATAATGCATGAATGGGGCTTTTGTTTCCCAAAACCTTATCTATGCTATCATTATAGTCCTTGTCAATGAAATAGCAATGCGTCTTTCACTTCTTATACATCTTGGTCACATCCAACCAAACCAAACCAAACCTTTTTTAGACCACTAACATGACTTAGCCCATTCACACTAGTTTCTATGGAAAACAATACACATGGAAACTATCGACCACACACAACCAATGTTATAGAATACACCATCACACAATATGGAAAAGACTATAACATCATCTACAATTCATTTTTAGCATACACCATCATCAATATGAAAAATTGCTAGGGATGAAAGACCACATTAACAATGTTACAGAATACACCATCACATAATATGGAAAAGGCTGTAACATCATCATATCTTCATCATTTCAAGCATGTACCATCACACATATGGGAAATGTTGACATCTTTAATCTGACCAACTATCAACCACTTGGACCCTTTTTCAGAACTACATTGGTCTGAGACCCTTAAAATAGGGGCTATGTAGGTAGCACTCAGTCTTCTGAGGTTAGCTCAACCATTCACCCGTTCGTCTCCTTAATGATGATGGCTATTCATTCATTCATTTATTAGATGGATAAACTATTTATACCAACCCAACATCATGACCAATCAACCAGCCCTTACAACTATAAAATTCACCTTTGACTTCTCATGGGGCACATTGGAGATCACATACATCTCCCAGGCTTGACCACTAACTTTGGAGATTGTGACTATCTCCTCAAACCTCGACCACTTTTGAGACAACTCTGCCTTAGTTGTTTTGATTGCATTTGTGCTACCTCATGAATAGTTAGCCAAATTGTCTGCACCTCACATTACAACCCTCACAAGTATTGGATCATGCCCAAGTTGATCCCCACTACTTGTGACAATTTCGTGTTTTCTAAGAGCACTTCCTAAACCTGGGATACTTGGAACACGATGACCATTGGAGCTACAACATCGATCATTTAACCCAATCAGCCATGACTAAATGCTGGGGCCTAGTTATTTTGATTTTAGCACTCCTTGACCTTAATCATGACAATTTGACTTACCTATCGCATGAAGTGGTATACGCGTAATCTCAATTATTGCAGTGTTCACACTTAAATTTCACCATACTCATCGACTGCCTATCAAATTAGTAATTGATTTCAGGTTCCCTTCCCTCAACTCACGCTTTGAGGGGGAATACCTCATCACATACCTGGGGTAACCAACTCATATTTTTGTCTTACAGTTCATCAAGAACAACCCACAAGACAAAAAGGGGCAAATGTAGACACCAAAATTGTGTCTACTTCTTGGTTGACTCCCCCTTGTTCTCCTTGGTCCCTTACACACTTATTAATTTAAAATAAAATACTTATTTTAAAATAATAACATCACCCTTGACATCACCTAGGACACCTCGCCTAGGTTACCTCGCCTTGGACCATTTCCTACCTTATGACTCACCTTGAGACTAAGTCATCCACCTAAGACTTATTCTCACCCCCTATTTATTCCCTAACCAACTCTCGTGTGTATTTATCCTGACCTTTGACAATTCTCCAATAGACTATGCACTTGGCAGATGGAGAAGGGGTTTCTTATCCCTTTTACCAATTCTCTACCCACTGATGTCGATCAACTGTCAGCCAACACCGACGGGATTGCTGATGTCGATTACATAAACTAATGTCTAATGTTGAGTTAACCCCCTTAGCTCTTATCAATCAGTCTTGAGACTCTTTGACGGGCTCTTAGACTCTTAGATGCTTCTTTTTTGGACTCTTAGAATCACTCTCTCACTCAGATCTAGCTCTCTCTCTCTCTTTCTCTCAGACTCTGAGACATCAACAAACATCAAACTTTAACTAACACTCCCTTGGCCACAGAGACTCTATACCAGTCGCTCCAGATTGAACTAAAGCATTACATGGGGACCTAGACATTAGCTGTAATAGGCACAAGCATTCAACACCTTGGTTCTTCATCTCACTAGAGCTAAGTATTTCTTTAGCCTTTCATTTCAATATTTAGAACACATTAGTAATTAGTCAATTTGTTATCTCTAAATACTATCAACCAGACTAGACCCAACCTTCAACTAGACCTAGCTTTCTCCTTCGAGAGGCTAAAAAGCCTTCCTCTCACCCTTACCCTTTTTGACAACCTAGCCTCTACCTTTGTCCTTTTACGGACCTTATTCATTTCCCTGTAACCCTGCACAGACCTTTTAAACCCACAGAACCCCTTTTTCAACCACAAACCCATCCAAAACCCATCTAAGGCCATTAACCTGACCGACATCAACCAATTCCCCTACCAACATCGACACCCTAACTGATGTCAACAACATTGACCAACCGATGATGGCAGACTAACTGGCATTGGAAACTGTGACAAACAGATTACAAGAATCAGGTATGTGTTATCTATTGCAAAAGATCAAATGGTGCAAGTTGATAGTGGACTTTTTCAAGATTTGGACCCAATGAGGTAAGGATGCATGTCCTAAAGGCAATAGTCATATTTTAAAAGGTAGAAAATAGAATGACATAGCTAGAACATGTAGATATTTTGACATTCAATCTATATTTAATGTGATAAGATCTTGATATTCAATATATGCAGAGATACTCTCAAGGTATGGAAACACCATATAATACTCCTTTAGGAAGGAATAACTCCACAATGTCTCTTCGAGGGGACAACCTCCAATATCCTCTTACAATAGAAGATTCAATGCTTACTTGATATATTTACCATGATAATCATCTCCTATATATAAACATCTATCTAACCCATGGATGGGTAACCTCCTAATCCTAATGTAGGCCAACCATTATCTAATGTACTAATTCCATAAGTTACTCTATTATCCTAATATATTGTACCCATATAACTAACTAAGGGGATGTGTGCCACATGTCAGCATCTCCATCAACCTATATACATTAATATATCATATCCCTAGGTACATAGCATTACTTTCATCCTTGACATGTTTCATCCCTGAAACATAGGAAGAAACCAAATAATGAGTGTGCTTCAAATCATTTTAGACTTGTCTCTAATCTTGATCATCTATCCATCCATATGTGATATTGGTAGGTGATAGCTCTCCAACCTTTTTTCTAAATTTCATTGTGCTTGTCTGATTTCATTCATGATCATAATAGGTATTCTTCCATGCATAGTCTTAGTGATTTCCCCATTCATTCCATGTGCCATAATATTTTTTATTTGGAGCCAAATTATTTGAACCCTTCTCTTCTTCTTTTGCTTCTTATTCTTCTTCTTCTTCTTTATCATCATTATTTTTTTCCTCTTATTAAAATCACAACAAGTCACTCAAAAAAACTCAAAAAATTCTAAAATTTTTACTATGCTTCTCTTATATCTTTGTATATCTCCAGTAAAAATTTTGAATAAAAATTCCATATATTTCAAAAGATATAGAGAAATTAGTATAAACCCTACAATATAAATAAATCCCTCAAAACTAATATAAAAAATCTCAATTTTTTTATTGTGACTTATTTGAAATATTCTCCATATCCAGTAAATAAATTATGGAAAAATTCTCAACCAATCAAAAGTTATTGATGATTTAAAAAACTAGAGTTTTGCTCCACACAAATTACCCAAATTGAAGCTCTGATACCACTTGATATTCAATATATGCAAAAATACCCTCAAGGTAGGAAAACACCATATAATACTCCTTTAGGAAATAATAACTCCACAATGTCTCTTCGAGGGGACAACCTCCAATATCCTCTTACAATAGAAGATTAAATGCTTACTTGATATCTTTACCATGATAATCATCTCCTATATATAGACATATATATAACGCATGGATGGGTAACCTCCTCATCCCAATGTGGGCCAACCATTACCCAATGCACTAATTCCATAAGTTACTCCATTATCCTAATATATTGTACCCATATAGCTAACTAAGGGGAAGTGTGCCACATGTCAGCATCTCCATCAACCCATATACATTAATATATCATATCCCTAGGTACATAGCATAATGATAGACATTGGGTCTCATAGTTAATCTAACATATGAACATGCATATCTTAGAACTAATCTAGCTAGCAAATATGAAAGTGAAGATCTAGTAACAGAACAAGAGAAGGTTATAGTTACATGGCATCTTAACGGTAAATTAAAGTTAACACTATAAAATATTTCAATATAAAGACCTTATAAATCATTCCAAAGAGATATTCTATAAAGGATGGGTGACATGTAACACATAATTTAGTTAGGTTGGTCATAGCTAACAACAGTGTCCCTAAGTCTGAAACATTGGTAAAGAGATACTTGTCATTGATGCATGTATGAGTTCCACTTAAAGGTTTCCAATCTAAAAATATTTAACAGGTTATTCTCATAAGTTATGAAAGGCTAAGACTTTATGCATGAATAGTTTTGTAAACAGTGCATATATTTTGATGTCTGCAGGTTGTTTGAGTTATAATTGTAAAAAATGTCTTTATCTTTATACACATGCACATGTTGCATAAATTTTTCAAAGGCTATTTTAAACTGATAACTATAATAAACCCTTATATTTTTTTAGAACATAGTTAGAACTCAAATTCTAACTATCACATGTAATGACCTTGTATGATCTTGGAGGATGAGGCGACCCCTTCCCCAAGTCTATATAAATAGTTTTAATCCAAATTGTATTTTTGTCATATAATTTTGAATACAAGAGAAACATTAATTTTGATCATCAATAAATGTGTTTGTGTATTTTATTTCTAATTTTTATGTAATTGGATGTTATTTTCTTTAATTATATATTTCAAAAATATTTAGTGTGCAATAGCAATGAATGGATTCTTGATTATACTAATTAATGTAATGATATGTAGATGTGCAAAATCTATTAAAAGTTTGGTAAATATATTAATTAGGATAATTAAGTTCAAATTGATTCATATTTTTTAATTCGCATGAGCACTTTATTTGATGTAGTTTTCTATGTGTGTGTCAAAGCTGCCTCAGATACTTCACTAGCCCAAGCCATAATCTCATGAGTAAGAGTGTGAAATAGCTTCACTAAAAGGAGAAACTTTTATTTAAATTTTTTGAATTTATTGTGTCATTATTTTCTTAGAGTTCTTAGCCATTTCTGATTATATGTGTGTAATTACTTCTAGCTACAGGCATAGGTTTTGAAAGCACTTATCTTTTTAGAACCCAACTAGGGAAGTAGTTCCTAATAACCATAGAGCCTTCTTTTCTACCTTACCCTTCCCTTTTTTTTGAGTTTTTTTTGAGATTTAGACACTCTATATTTTAATCCAACCATCCATCCAACTCACATAGAGATTCACTACCTTTTAGGGACCACACCTTTGTCAAAAAGACCTTGTCAACAACCTGCATGCACTACCAACTATTCCATCAACAGGTTGTCAAAGACTGCATACCTGTAACTAATGACCTAGAATAGAGTTTACCTCCATTGAGATCCTAAAATGTTAGAGCTTACATCATTGAGTGGAGATACCAAGACAATATTTTGAAATAATGATGGATAAACCAACACATAATCTTCAAAATAGAAAGGTGTTTTCTTGGTCAAAATTATCCTACGATATGCCTTATCAATTTGAAGAGATAAAATAGTAAAGAGAATAGCCTCCAAAATGTCTAAATCATAATATCATGATTATAAATGCAATATCACTATTCTTAAGTCAAAACCATGACTACATGATTAACAATTTTGTAAAGGTTAGAAAAAGAAGGTAAAGATATGATGTTTTTGTTTGTAGATGACCTCCTCCTTTAATTTTTCCTATTGACCTTGTTAATTTCACATAGTAGGTTATACAAACAAGATCCCACATGTGGTTGGTAAAATATGTTCTTCCAATCACATATGTGGTTAGAAAAACATTCCATGATATAAAATAGTTAAATAATTTTTCAAGAGGGGCCTGTATGATCAGTGATCTTCCTAAAAGATAGAAAATAACTAGATTAAACTTGCAGGTTAGAGATCAATGGATAATCATTAGCATATTTGAAAAAAATTACAATGTTATGACTTGTAGGGAAATGTCATGAATCTCAAAGTTATGATTTTTCATATGGACAAAAACCTATCACAAGTAGAGAAAACCATTCACTATTAAGGGTTAGACAACTAACACAAAATCAATGGTTAGCATGTAAAACTATGATTTTTGATTCAAAATGCAACATGTGAATCATGATATTGTAGAAGGGCAAAAATCCTATCAAAGAAAACTATTAGTAGTTAAATTTGATGGTTAACACAAAAATACAATTCCTTGGGACAAAATCATGATTACAATGTTGTAACTTGCAAAGCAATGTCATGATTCACCTATGCATGAAGATATATTCAAAATTTGGCACTTGTTATTAACTTAATCAGCCCTATGATCTATTAAAAACACCATTAACAATCAAAATGATTAAATTGGGAGGGCTTTCCCCACCATATTCACCAAAATGTAGTAGTAAATTTGACCATAATGGATTTGATTACATAATTACATAAAAAACCCAAAATTTCCAACTATATAAGTAAGATCTAGAGCCATTAGGATCAAATTTAGATAAAAGAAAGAAAAATTCAAATCAACACTCTAATCTTAAATTTAATTTCTCTAAACCATGATTAAATGGACATGAAAACAAGAAGATTGGACTAATATAACCTTAGACTCAAATTTTTGACATTATGTTTGCTTGATCAAGGATGTTGATGATGAATTCAAGGATTGGATTAGCATGGAAACTTTATGGCTTCATGATTTTCATAGATTTTTTATAGTTATATTCCATGTAGAAATGTCTTGTTTATATATAAAATGAAAGGAAGAATCAATGGATAGAATTCAATCTTGGGCCATTGGGATCAATGGTTGGGGATTTTTCAAGGAATTTTTAATTCTTTGGAAACCTCTAGAATAGAGGGTTCTAGATGGGGAAGTCTAAGTTAAAAAGGATTATATTATTGGATTATTATAAAATCCTATTAGGTATTAATTAGGATTAGGTAGGGGATTATATAGGGATTAGGTGGGTGATTAGGGACTAGGGGTGTAGGAAAGCCTAAGAGTAGGCTAGTGTAGGTGGTTAGGTGGGTCATGGGAATTTAAAAGTCCCAAATAATGGATAAGTGGGATTAAAATAGGATTAATAAATGATTAAAGGAACTATTTGATTGGTGGGGTTAATATAAGGTTAGTGATTAAAAAAATTATGAGGGGGATATTAGGTAAATGACTAGGATTAAGGTAAAGGGGATAAATTAGAAGGATTAATTAGAATAATTAAGTTGAGTGGATTTAGGTGCATAAAAAAAATCCCTTGTACTCTACCTTTGTGGATGATATAGAAATAGAATTTTACTTCTTCATAGACTAGTTGATAGGACCATAACCCAAAAAAAAATAATAGAAAAATAACTTTAAGTGGACTTGTGACTCTAAGTATTGCCAATCTAATTTAAATCTAAAAGACCAACTTAGTCAACCTATGTGTCAAATATGTACTAAATCCTTAATATATAAGAGCCTTAAATGTAGTGGAGTATTTACTTGGATTTTTTACAATGTAAATCATGGTGCTCTTATATGAATCATAAAATAATTCCTATTACATATGAAATATCGATCCTAGTATAAGTATGATAAATGAGGCTACCAATAAGCTGATGATATTGAGTGCCATAGACCAAAGGTGTAGAATAGTCAACCTCAAGCTTTGAATTTTAATAAAAAGGGAGTATAAGATGGCTTATAATTATCCATGTGAAACCAAGCCAGAATATCAAGAGTATACTTGGGTTGTGTAAGTGAAATCCCTAAATCAAACTATGAAATATCGATGCTAAGGAAGTAATATAAAAGACCCAAGTTTGTCATGTCAAAACTATCATGTAAATTTATATTCATTGCTACAATAGATTATAAGGAACTCTTGGTGATAAAAATATCACCAACATAAAGGAATAGTATCATTAAATAATCATCCTATCATAAGAAGTATTTATTAGGGTATGAATGACACCTAGTGAATCCTAAAACAAGGAGAAAGGAATCCATCGTGGAGTACCAAACTTGAAGGTCCTATTTGAATACATAGATGGATTTCCTAAGTCTACAGACTAAGGATGCATTGGTTTATCCATGTAGATCTCCTCCTCAAGGTCTTCATGAAGAAAGGCACTCTTCACATCCATGTTGTGCACATCCCAATCATATGTTGTGGCTATAGTTAGTGTGAGTTAGATCAAAGTCATATTTAAAATGGGTAAAAAGGTCTTTGCATAGTCAATGTTAGACATCTTTGAAAAACCCTTGGCTACCAATTTCATCTTATACTTATTGACTAACCCACATACTGTAAACTTGGCCTGATATATCCACCTACATTGAACCATCTTCCTTCCATTAGGAAGTGAAGTCAAATCCCATGTGTGATTTTTTATTAAGGAATAATATTATTCCTACATAGCATTATCCCACTTAGCTATGCCTAAATCCCCTCATAATGTTTATATATCCTAAGTATGTATGTCATCTATTGAATCCCTTGCCAAAATGCCTACACTATGAAGTATATGTCTAGCTCAAAAGGGCCTAAATATGGGTGAGTTAGGTGTTGACTCCTCATCTTATGAAACTTGACTAGAGGTGGATGTATATCACTCCCCATCACTTCCTTCACTATTATAACTAAAGGAAGAAGAAGAAGACCATAGCATAGGATCCTACTTTAGATTATCTAAGTCAAAATAAGAATAAAGGAGAAGTGTCAATTATTGAGTCTTTGGGACTCTCCTAAAAGTGAACACTTATTTCTATGAATAACTCATGTGTGGTAGGATGAATAAGGTGATACCTCTTTAAACCATCTAGATAACCTAAAAAGATGTAAGGGGCTTGAAATTACGTTCCATAGCTTTATGTTTTTTCTTTAGTATGTGTTCCATAGATGGGGATCTAAAAACCCTCAAGTTCTCAAATACATGTTTCTTTTTATGCCTAGCTTCAAATGGAGTTATGTATTTCAAATATTTGTGAGTAACTCTATTCTAAAAATAAAAAGCACAATTTATGGCTTTGGCCCAAAATTGAGGTGCCAAGGACTTAGAGTGAATCATACATCTAGCCATATCTTTCAAGAATCTATTTTTGTGTTCTACAACTATATTATGTGAAGGACTATAAGTAACTATCTGTTACAAATAAAACCCCTCTTTGGTGAAAACCTACTCAAATCTATTTCAAATAACCTTGATGGATTTATCAGATTATTTCTCAATAAGTGCATTGAAGTCTTGAAAATATTAAAACACTTTAGACTTTTGTCTAAGGAAGTAGACCCATGTGTATCTTGATAAATTATCAATGAAAGTGAAAATGTACTTATCTATTGAAAAATATAAATTTGGAAAAGGCCCAGATACATCATTGTATACTAACTTCGATGCTTTTGAATCCCTCCAAGCTTTACCTTTGTTAAATACCTCTTCAAGATGCTTCCCAAGGGAAAAACCCTCGGAAAGGCCCTTAGAAAAATGGACTTGAGGAAATAATGTGACCATGTCATTTTTGTTGAGTTGTTTAAGGTAGCGGTAGTTGATGTGGCCAAAACATTCATGCCAAAGTTTTATAACTCCATTTGAATGAATTAGAAATGCAGTCAGAGAAGAATCATGTAAAAAATATGAGAAGGTATATAACCTAACTTGGTGATCTGCCCTACCCACTACCATTATAGAATCATGTGAAACTCTCTATTTATGATTGAATCTAGTGAACACTCTACCTTCATGCCCTTACTGATGTGAGTGGTTTAGTGCATTGATAGGAGACTAATTGAAATTGATGGATCACTTAGAACATTAGTGAATGTTCCTCCATCCATTTCAATAAACCATATTCCTACAACTTTTATTAAAGTGTCATCACCCAAAGTGATAAAAGACATGCTACAAGGATTTAGGGAAGAAAACTCAACTTTAGAAGATCTCATGTGGTGGGAAGAACCTTAGACAATTACCCATAATGAGATTGGAGTTTCAACTTCTACAAGAACCTTGCCCTTCTCTTTTTTTTACCTTTACATTTTTCCTTAAAATAATCTTGAGTTGATGAGTTTCTATTGATAGACTCTAGAACACCTATGTCATTCTTCTCTAGAATATGATTTAGGTTATCAATTTGTTGCTTCAGGTACTTGTGTTCATCATGGCATTTTTTATTGTAATAGGCACACTAACCTTCTCTTTATTAGTTTTGTCATTATAAGAGGAGGTTTCAGTGGTTGTTTTGACATAGGTTGCTTATTTTTTCTTCTCTTGATCCTTATTCTTCTTATTATTATATTTTTTTGAAGTCTTTTATTTCCCATTCCTAGTAATTAAGGTTTAAGGTTTTATAGGCTAGAATGTGCCCATCTATATTAACTTGTCTTCTTCCCTAGTTAAGTTGGCAATGAAAGAATCTAAAGAGGGAATTTTCCATGTAGTGCCCAAAGCACTTTTAATGGCATAGACTATAAAGACAAAGATTGGATAGTTAGGAAATAGTTTAGAGAGTATATAAAGAATAATTTGATCATTTTATTTCTTTATCCTAAATTCTTTCAACTACAATCTCAAGGACTTGAACTTAGTGAATAAATCCTGAAGGGTGTTACAATTGTTAGGACTCAGGCTAATGAGTTCATTCTCAAGTTCATGACCTCTCAACTTTTTTTCTCACTAAATATCTTTCCCATAATGGTCCATACATCATTGGGTGATTTATTAGGCTCTAAGTTAAATAGGAGATCAAGTGCTATAGAAATACATAATAACCCATAGGCTTCATCACTACAGTTATATCACTTAACTTTATCTGCATTTATTCTAGGTTTAGTTTCATCATCCATGGTTTTCCTAAATAAACCCTTACTCCTTATAATGATTACCATACTGATTTTACATTCATCATAGTTAAAGATACTTAATGGGTCAATTAAACTTGAATCCATTTTAGTGTTGAGTTGAGTTGTAGTAGTAGTGCAAGTTGTTTTTATAGAAATGAAAGTGTAAGCAAAAATAAAGAGAAACTAAAAATAAAGTACACCCCCCATAAAATATGAAATGGTTAACCCTCAAAAATGTAGTAAATAATGCATGCTCAAAAGATGCCAGGTACAACCAAGAATGCATCTAGAGCAACCAGTGCAAATGTCAAAAAAATTTGATTTTCATGATAAGGGGATGTCAGATTCAACTGATAATGCATCCAAAATAAGTATACACAGTGATAAATCAAGAGAGAGAGTATTATTTTGAATGTGAGAGTGTTTTTCCACCTTCCAAACTATACATCACCCTTCAATCTTTGGTAATCAAAAATATGAAGGGTTTTTACACAATAACTTTCTATCTTTTAAAAAACACTCACAATATATTATTTTTATATTAAAAATAAAAAAATTCAAAGTATTATTATTATTTTAAAAAAATAAGCTACTCCACATTTAAAATAATCCCTTCCACCCATAATATCATTTTATTTCGTGACAAACCAAAAAAAATCCCATAAAATAGCTTTCCTGTATTTTGTTTTAAATAACCTTCCAAAAGAGTAATTTATAGTCAATATTGATGTTTTGTAAAAAGATATATGCACTTTTTAATTTTAAAAGGTAATTTAAAAACAAATTTTCACTCATAAAAAGAATAAAACCACTCCAAAAAATAGTTAAAACCATGAATGGCACAGATAAGTAGTTTTGGGCAAAGCAAAGAGCGGTATTTATGCCAAGAAATACATCCCAGGGGGAGAAGGTTACAAAAGAAAATTACAGGTTTGAGGAAGCTATGAATGAGAGATGAGATGCTCTTTTGAATGGAAAATGAGGTGATTTGGGTATCAAAATAGATTGAGTGTGATAAAATCAATGTAGATAATAGTAATGCAAATATACAATCTAGGATGAATAATAACTAGCAAAGTATACACAAGCCAATTTAACACAACACAAGAATTACCTTCCAAAAACCTTAAACAGGTTAAAACCCACCAAAAGATGATTTTCAATTATTGAAAAACTGTATACCCCAATACAAAGCCTTCCCTTCTCACTTCTTCACATAAGCATTTATGTAACCTTTTTAAATATTTGCCACATGCAAATATCAAAATTTATCGAGTGTGTTTAGATTGAATAATATAATAGGGGTAAAACCCTATTTATAATGACTATGATGGGAGATCACTATTGTAACCAATGGGTCTATCCTTTTTTAGAATCATTTAATTTAATTGGTAAATAATAAACCATAATTTTTTATTATTTATTTACATGAGTTTTTCACCTCATGTTAACAAATAATAAATTATTATTATTTAATTATACACCAAAGTATGATAAGGGTATAAACTATCCCACTTAGACATTAAATGGTCTAATAGAATAAATCATCAAAATAGATTAGATTTGAATGTCAATCAGTGGCCAACCTAGATTAAATGGAATTTACTCATGTTGTGGGGCTACATTAGGTATGAGTGTAGCCCAACCAAGTTATAAATGTTTTAAGGACTTCATTATAGGTGCCTAGAGTGGTGACAAGTTAGCATGTAAGGATATGTGCATTGAGCCAATAGAATGACATCACCTAGGAAAAATAACGACCGTCAAACATAGCTAACAAGATCATGCAAGTCATGGAGTCACTATGCAAGTCAAGGATCTTATGAAGGGAAAGTATATAGACCAAAATGACTTCATACTAGATGTTGAAGCATTTTTAGGTTTGTGGTGAGTTGTAGACTATGTACAAGGTGCATGCCAAGGTACCAACCTAAAGATAAACCTCCAAACCAATACCATAGGTAGAGTATCCTATCTAAAACTACAAATGTCACTAAATTTTTTGTTAATATAGATAGACTTGAAACAATATCTCAAGATTTCAAATGAAATATAATAACTATTAATACAAGATAAACATTTATTGGCTACACTTAGATACCATATCAAAGATGTCACTAGGTCTAGATAACATGAATGCAAAGGTCAAGATCACATGAGATGAAGCTTGTGCACACCATAATGTTATTGAAGAAAAATGAATCACTCAAAGATAATATTGTAAGAGACAAAAAATAAGTGAATAAAAACCCAATATTTCATTAAGTTAAAATATCTCAAATGAGATGAGTACATATAGGAGAGTAAGCAAATAAATCCTCTACAAAATGTGGTCAACATACCATGACAATAAATAGGTAAATCCTCCATAAAAAATGATAAATATGGCTAAAAATAAAGTAACTCTGATACCTAGAATAGCTAGTCAAGGGAGTTACTTCCTATTCACCTGATCAACCTACACACATAAGCAAACTTCTCCATGAAAGTAGGAAAAATCCAAGTGAAGGAAAAAATCCCATAATAAATAAAAATGGGAAAAAATAAAACCCTATTTTAACAAGGGTATGGTGATTGGGATGTCATTACCCAACATTTATACCAAATCCTAATTATTCAGAGGTATACAAATTGATGAATGTTTCCATCATGAAGACCTATCTTTGTGCTTACATAAATTCATGTGAGGATTGAACCTTAGGGAGTTATATATAATATCTTAGGTCAATGTGTGGTACCCTCAAAAAGATAAATCTTGGTAATGAGATTGAAATTATTCATTGATAGATTTTGTGCCCAAGTACCATGAGGTATATAGGGACCATTTATATATCCCAAATAAAACATAAAGTAAACCAAATCCTATAGCACTTCATTGAAAAACCTATAGTTGATGTGGATTTGGAAGGGACAAGGCCCTCTTGTGAATGACTCAATCTTGGATTACTTCTTAGATACCTTTTTTACTTTGGATCATTCATTTATGTATGGGTGAAAAGGTTAATAACCCCCTTAAATATTACCTTACTCATATAATTTATTTAATGAATCTTAAACTTGTAATCCTCTCTCAAGGTCAATATATTTAAGGTTAAATTAATGTGATGTACACCCACATTAGCTATTAAATTACCTCATAATGTTTGTGTGTTGATTGTTTATTGTCTTGTCAAAACATCATTTTATATTCCAAAACCAATCTCATCAACAAAAGTCTAAGACATTATCATCCCATACCTACATAAAAAGGCATTGCTTTTTCCATCTTCCAAGTCAAAATTATTCCCTTCTACATCTTGTGTCCAAATTATACCTCACTTGTCTAAAAATGTATTATTATTTTATATGTGTGAATTTGGACCCACTCTAATCAAATTTCAAATTCTAATTTTAAACCAATTTAAATAAAGTCACACTCAAATTAGGTTAACTTTGATCAAAGTCCATTAATTCCAATTCAAATCATCTACATCATATCCTTATCTTTCCATTCAATCTATTGCACCTGTCGATTATAAATTATGAAGTCATGACATATATCCTTTATCTCATTTGAATCCAATAAAAAATCAAAGTCTAATATGAGCTTCAAACAATCCAATCAATTTTCCTTGCTTAGGGATAGTCATAATCAATTTACTCAAGTCCTCCCTATCTGGGCTCAACTCCAATTGCATTTAGACATTTGATCTTGCTTAGGGATAATCTAAATCAAATCAATTTTTCCTTACTTAGGTCTAATTCCATTTCAATAAGGTCAATTCTACCCTACTTTAGGCCAATTCCAATTCACTCATTCCCCTTGCATGTATCCTTGATTTAGTACATCCTTCAATTCATATTATATTTCTTTTTCAATTCATTTAATGGCATCCATGTTAGAGTATGATAAAGCTTATGAACAATATGGTCTTGCTAACAAAAAAGAACCCATTTTGATACTTTTATACCACACCTATTTAAATTTTAAATTATAATATTCATGTCAAATGTCAAATCCATTTGATTAATCCTTAGAATACATATCTTACCAATTGGTCATAAAAAACATGATTATGTATCCACATACTAAACCTTTTTATTTGAATGATCCCAAACTTAAGTGGTACCAAAAATATTAATATTGTGATCATCATAGGATTCAAAGCCACTCACTTAACTGATGTAGTAAGTTCAATATTTATGTACAAGGCTTGATTGACTATGTAGATATCATGATTGAGTCACAACAATCATGTCAATCCCCAAGTCTAGGCCCATATCTAAAATAAGATATGATACTCCTTGATTTTATCCAAAGCATGTTAAGTCTCACCTCTACTTTTTACACTTGGTCCACTTATATAGTACTTATTTAAGGCTTTTCAACTAAAATAAATATAGAAATCAAATCATGTCCTATTGTTTCCCCTTCAAGAACCATCAACTACTGAAGATCCAAGTACACCCCAATCTGATAATCCCTCATTGGGGATATGCCAAGATCACTTTATTAATCACAATCATACTCATTCACTTTCAAATCAAGATCATTACAAATCACTGATTTTTGATGTTTTCATTGAATCACCCATATTTGATGAGTCATCCTTTAACCATCCTCCTATATTTGATGATCCTTGATTTGAAGAGGCTCTCTACTATTGTTCACCTATATTTGATGATTCCATATTTTAAGAGCACATTATTGACCATTAATCTATCTTCCATCCATTACTAAATGTTATCCATTCTTAGAAATCCTTACATCCATAAAACTTCACTTCTCAATAATAAGTGAAAAAGGTAATTGTGGATAACCTAATGTAATAATTCATCCATGTGGCCAAATCATAATCATGACCAACATAAAAAAGAATTAGGCTCTATTTTAGAACCAATGGTATAATTGGGTTCCATTTTAGAAACATTATTAGATTTAGCATTAGAAACATAATCAATTTTAGTCTCAACATCAGATTTAGATCCTCTTAAGTCAAAATTAGCTTCAAAATTAGAATATATTAGTGGATATTATAGCATTGGCTATAAACTTCTATCAAATCCATGTGATTCAAAACTAACTTTAGAATAAACATACCCTAGTATATGTTATGACATTAGATACATACTTCATGCAGATGATATTGAATATATTTATGATCCTTACACATTTTTCAAGGATGATTACTTTGACATTAACACAAGTTATCCTAGTAGACTCTATGAGGATTATCTTACCTTTTTACCTTACATGGAAATTATAAATGTCTTTACTATTAAGCATTTTATCCATTATATTGAAACTCCATCACCCACAAACATTGATTGGAATTGATAGAATTACACATTGTTAAATTTATTTCATGGTGGAATTTTAGTGGTAGAATATTTTGGGACCAAGATAAAATGTAGGTAGAATAATAATCTCATAGTGAAACCTTGTTTGAGACACTAGGGGACAAACAAAGTCTAAACTCAGCATCTTCTAGTGAAACTTGTTTAAGGTACTAGATGATAAGTAAAATAAAAAATTGGAATCCTTTAGTGAAACTATAGTCATATAAAATGTTATTTAAGTGAAATGAGTGTTACTTGAGACCACCCTAACCCTATCTTATCCCTAGACCTATCTTATGGGATCTTTCGATCTTTATATAAATTTTTGTGCAGGTATAATCCAACCCCAAACATTCCTAAAGTAGTCCTAGACCTTCCCCAAATCATTTAAGCCCCTAATGCCCCAAGTTATTCCACTTGGACACTAGTACACCCCTTTGGACACTAACACACTATGATAGTGACCAAGGGACCACTCTAGTGTCCATTACTTTTTTTAGTCTTAAGGGATATATTTCTAGTTCTCAAGTCACTTAGGGTTGGCCTAGGCTCAAATCACATCTAGATAAGCACCAGACTGGTATATATACACCAATTTTATCACTTCACCCACTAAATGGAAATCAAATGCAAATACATACAAAAAACTCAAAAAATAAGTTTTGAAAATAAAGGTCCCTATTCTACCCTACTTCTACATATAGCCATTTACAACATTCCTAAGTTTAGTTTACTCATTTCCAATTTCAAGACTCACTCAAAGAACTCAAGTAGGCACTCATAGTAGCATTCACTAGCACTTATACCAACACTTAGACTAGGATAAATACATTGATCTTGATCCCATCTTGAGGTATTGGTATGTATCCAACTCTCAACACAATGAGGTGTTTAGGATAATGAGCCTACCCAACTAACATCACACTTTTTTTATTTATGCTACTTAAATACCTTAAAAACATGGAGGTCTAGGGTTTGCTCTTAAATTATTCAAAAATAGGTCACACATAATGAATCAAGGCTTATTCACATAATCATAGGTGTCTTAAACTCAGGTGAGGCTATTCCTAGAATTTCATATAGTTTCTAGTAAAAGGACACTAGTGTGACATAGAGGACACTAGCATAGTGTGATACTATTTAAAGAAATATGTTACTATCTAGGAGTTTTGATACCTATTTTTATTTTATGATAGGCTGATCATATTGTGCACCAATTTACAACCTCATGTTCATCTATCTTAGTCAATTTCTAGCTAAGTACATATTTATGTGATTCATTGCTATTTTTATAATAATCAATTAGGTCAATTCTTATATAAATTAGTGGCTATATTTGTTGCATATTTCTTCCCTAATTTATTGTTCCATACCT
Organism: Torreya grandis; assembly: GCA_037957365.1. Taxonomy (NCBI): domain Eukaryota; kingdom Viridiplantae; phylum Streptophyta; class Pinopsida; order Cupressales; family Taxaceae; genus Torreya; species Torreya grandis. The sequence goes on from JARHVA010001626.1 coordinate 3,109,221, forward strand.
TTAACAACCTATGGTTTTAAACTCCATAATTCCATTATAATTTAAATCACTTGTTGAACCTAACTTACTTTGAATACTTATCAAAACCCTAGAGCTAGATGCTTTTAGGGTTTCTTATTTTTATTTATTGTGTTAGGATTTTTAGATTTCATATGTTCTATTATACTAACCCTATTTCATTATGTTTAATATATTCCATTCAATATCATACCATTAAAAAAGGACCAATTATAACCCTCATTGATACTTCACATCCTGATTATGTGTATTTCAATGATAATACATCTGAACATGAACAATACAACCAAGATAATAAATATACACAAGATGGGACTCGATATACACTTCTCCCTAATTAATAATGATAATATTATAGTCAATAAAGAGGAGATATTATAGAGTTTTGGAGATAGAGTTAAGGATCTATAGACACCAAAATTACATCACACACTTGTGTGACTCCCTATGTAGAAACCCCGCTTGATCACCTTTTAATAATTAACCTTCCTAACCCACATTTTCACCTTAAAATTTTTAATTAAGTTAATTAAAACCCACTTATACCACCTCACTTGTCCACCTCATCTTAAGACTAATTCTTACCCTTTGAGTCACCTTGAGACTTAGTCTCCTAATCCTAACTACCTATGACCTATTCTCACCCATAACATAAACTCCTAACTAACTACATTCTTCATAACCTCACATTTTTACCATTTTATAGTGGACACCACACTTAGAAAGAGAAGGAATAGAAATTGGGATAAAAATAGCCCTTTTACCTATTCTCATGCCATTGATGTCAATCAACCCTTGACTAATGTCAGTGGGATTTCCAATGTCAGTTACTTAAAAAAAATTCCAAGTTAGTATTCAAGTCAAAAAATCAATGATTCACCCATAGGGTTTTGGCAATCAGAGCATCCTACATCACTCGTGACATCTAGGCTTATCATTACTCTACATAAATTGATCCAAATTAGGAATTGATCCACTACATAGAGCTTGAACTCTTGAGGACCAGTAACACACACATGTCTTGTCTATTCATGCATCAGTTCACCAAACCTCATCAAAGTCATCTATTTGGCAGTCATAGTTCACCCATTTCACTAGCTAAGTATATCTCAATGTTTTTAAGTCTTTAAATAGTAATTTTATAATTGCTTCACATTATATTATTTATTATTTTATGAGCCTTGAATCCTTCCATGGAGGATTTGTAAATCTCCCCACCCATTTCTCTTTACCCCAACATACCAACCCTCTATCCAAACTCACTTGAGTCTTACCCATCCCCTTATGATGCTTGAAAACCTCACACCCTGACCATGCTCCCATTTCCCCTCCTAGAAAAGCCTTTTCTAACTCATTCTAATACTACTACCCCAATAGACATCAACAACCCTAACTGACATCAGTTACTATGTTTCTAAACTAGTAACCTCAAAATCACATAACAACCTTCCCAAAACATAAACCTAACTTATCAACCTGCACTATATTATCTTGTACTACACTCAGACCTACATCATGGTAAATAGAACCCTAACTCTCTCTTTTATTTATCTCTCCTTGAATGTAAAATAAGCTCAAAATGTAGTGAAACATTTTGGCACACCCATAGGGACACTAGAGTTTTCTTGGGTTTGTTACTTGTCTAGCTATTCATATAAGTGCACCATAGTGAAATTTTCGTTCCTTACACTTTCTCTCTTTTTATTTCTCAAAAGCAAAATTTTGAACTTTTTATTTTCTATTTGAGGAAAGAACTCAAATTTTCCTTCCCTATCATTCTCCTCTTTTTTTGCCTCTAAAATAAATTCAATATTTTCCTACAAGCTAAAAAGAATACCTTCTTTTGTTTGCCTCTTTTGTGCATTAGGATAGTGAAATTCATCCTCATCTTTTATTCACCATTATTTTCATCTGAATTTAAACTTTTTCAATTTGGGTTTAAAACTCACTGCATGTCATTGTTTTGCTTACTGCATATAGCTCACTTAGTTAAATAAAACATCATGAATTAACCATAAAACATAAATGTTACACAACTAGATCACTCTCACAAAATTAAACATATAAACTCACTTGAAATAAGGCCCATTAAGATATCATGACCTAGTGGATCACCTTACCCTACCTGGTGATCCTACTTGGATTTACCACCAAGGGAAGGACCCCACTCTACTCTTTGATAGAGTTTAAACTCTAGACAAGTGGTATATTCTAGCTAAGAAGCCTGACTCAACTTCAAGACTATGAAGTATAGGGATCAAGCCCCTATAACAAGCCACATACTTATTATAATATAGATTTCCATTGAGCACCAAAACTAACCTAGAACCATCCTTAGACTACTCATCTAGTACCTGATTCAAAAACCAATTTTACTCTCACACTTTCTAAGTCATAAACCATCAAGAGACTAAAATTAATTCCTAAGAATTAATGTTTAGTGGCTGCATGTTACTTTTCTACTTCCTTTTATCTTCTACATTTTTGTGTTAGTAAATATGTTTCCTTTATCAATTCATATAATCTAGGCATTTCTACTTCTCAAATTATATTAACCTCTAGTTTCAAGTTTTTTGTGTGTCCTTTATCCTTGCACAGACTTGTTGTATCCTTTATTTACCTAGATTTTGCCTCTAGGTTGCCAAAACCTTAGATTTTTTTCCTTTTTTAGATTTCATAGTAACCAAAATTGGTAAGGACACTGACATTGGTGGCCCTATTACCTACCAGCATCAGTTAGATAACTGATATTAGTGACTACGTGTTTTTATAATTTTTAGCCTACTTAAAATAATAAGCTAAAATTACCTACCTACCTACACTCAAACTTGGTTTTCTGATGCTCTATCACTAATACAAAGTCTGAGGCCTACCTTTATCCATTTTTCATGGTCTTGATGCATATCAAAGCTAATATTCTTGTCGATTATGCAAGCCAGCAACCACTCCCACCTTCCCCTCTCTTTTTTGACTCTGCAATGGAGCATACTTCAATTATGAAGAATAAACCTATGCCTACCAGTCCTAATCAAACCCCCTTATACCTAAAAGATATCATAACTTCACTATATTTCTTGGTCATAACATTATATCCCTTCAGCATTATCTTTCCATGAGCCAAACTTGTAACACTGTAAAAGATCCCCTTTATGGCATGCTAACTTCTTTGATAGAGACATCTACAGTCTTAGTGGTTTCCATTATTCCATATATTATCACCTAAACCACTATTTAAATAAGTGACCCAACCATCAATAACCCTCAAAATTCAACCAACCTAACCTCTAAGTCTCATCTTCTTAACCCAACTTCTATAGTAGTTCCCTTAGCCTCACAACCACTACTGGCCCAACCAAATCAAACACCATTTCAAAACTTGGTAGTGCCCATCCCATCAACTCTTTCACCCATAATTACAAGAGTTTCAACTCACCCTTCAACCCATGTAACCATGCCGGTAACCCAAACTCCAGTGATGTCACCCAGCCAAGGCATTGTCTCTAACCCCATAGGACAAGCCTCTTTCACTTCTGCCACTCAGGCCATGACTCATTACTAGTATGTTGCATCTATACTACCATAACAAGGTGTGGCATATCCTACCTATAGCTCCCTTAAAGAACCCTATAACTTAGGGGGTGATCCTCACACTAATCCTTCTCCTAATCTCATCAAGATACTAATGGATAAGATATCTAACCTAGAAACATCTGCATCAATTTCAAAGAATTTTCTATCTTATGATCAAATATGTAATTAACCCATCCATCCTTCTATACATATTCATGCCTACCCAATTCAATGGGAGCTCCCTAAATTTACTCATTTATAGAGTAAGGAGGACCTACAATAGCACTTATGAGCATTTCAACATGCTTATTACCTAATAGGGCATGATGATGCATTATTGCTTCACACTTTACCTATGTCTCTTTCAGGTGCTACCTTGGATTAGTATAGTTTCATAACTTGGTACTCATTTTTCTCATTTACCTAACTTGCTCAACTATTCTTGGACCACTTCTCTATCAATATTTCTAAATAGATCTCTATTATAGACCTTTATTCCATTAAACATTTGATGATGAGTCCAATGCTAACTTTGTCACTCATTGGGGAGGTTTAATCAATCAACTCTCCTTTTATTTACCTCAACCTAAGCTTATCGATCTTTTCTAGAGAACATGTTCCAAAAACATCTTTTCTACTCTCTGTGTCTAGAATTTCTTCACATTTGATGAAGCTTTTACAATGGCACAAAAGTTAGAGATTTAAACTATAAATGAAGATAGGGTTAAGTTGTGTAATAAAAATACCAACTCCAAACCTATTGAATCTTCATCTAAACCCTCTTCTTCCAATCAAAAGTCAAAAGGCTCTACCAATATTGTGGTGGTTAAATTAGCTTCTTCTACCATAGTCAACTAGTCTAGGCCATCCATCTCACAAAATCTAATTAAACAATTCTAACAACTTTATGAACAAAGATAATACACTCCTATTAGAAATTTGTACACTTCTATTTTGGATAAACTATTATAATAAGGAGCTATTACCCTTCCCCAAATTAGACCTCTTATATAGTTTTATCCCTCCCATCCTATCCCAAATTGGTATAAGGAGGATGATTTTTGTGGCTATCATTGAGTTAAAGGCCATAATTCTAACAACTACAAAACATTCAAAAACATTATTCAAGATATGCTTGATAAGGGTGAGATTATCTTAAATAACCCTAACACACCTACTAACCAAAACATGGATGTGTTTAAACAACATTGTCCTAACCATTCTCTCAGTTAAACATATGTTCAGGCCATGACTGACAAGTCACCTAATCACTATATTCATATGATCAATATGGTCTTCTCTTCACCTCCAGTCTAACCTATCCCAAAATTAGAGGAGACTATTTTACCTATTCCTCTTCCACAAGTAGAGGAGCCTATTTCACCCATCCCTCTCCCATATGTGGATAGGCCTCCTCTACCTATCCTTTTACCATGTGAGAAACCTACAATGCTTGTTCCTCTTGTACCTATTTTGCTTATTTTCTTACCTTTGGAAGAGCATGCCATGCCCACTCCATATCTACATGTTGATGGGAGAATCATTCCTATTCTCTACCCTCTTGAAGAACCTTCTTCACCTAATTCTCCTCTACTAATGGAGGACAATGCCCCATCCACTCCTCTTTCACATTTAAAATATTCTATATTATCTATCCCTATACTAATCGAGGGACCTATTGTGCCTACACCCATCAAACTATTTTTACCCATTCTCTTTCTAATAAAAGGGCACACCTTGCCTACTCTTCATCCGTATGTTGGGGAAACAATCATACCCATGCTTTATCCACTAAAAAAATTAAGTTCACTAGTTTTTTCCCCACCTAAAGAGGACCATGCCTCTTCTCCTACCTTAGTTGAAGAAGATCTAGTTGCAATTCTTACTCATCTTTGACCCAAAATAATAGATGCCAACCCTTTCCCTCTTTCCCAATCACCTAAATCTTCTGTGAAAGCAAATATAAGGCCTATGACAACTTCATCTAAACATTTCTCATAGTTGGTAGGAAATTTAGACTTTCTTGAGTCCAAGAAGCTAGACCACTTAGCATTTTTAGACCAACTTATATCTCCCTATCATATGCAACAAATGTCATCCTCCACCAATAATTTCACTACCATTTACCCCAAGGTTTTTTACAAAAGTATAAGTTATTTGCCCAGACCATCAAAATCTCATCCCTATATGTCAGAACCATCACCATCACGGGCATCTGCTACACTAAAGCAAACTAGATCTTTTAGTGTTTTCCTAGTGTCTAATCTAATTCATCCATAGGTAAATTTAGATTTGAATCCTCAACCATGAGTTGGAGCTCCATGACTTGAACCAAGGAATAATGTTAAGCTTCCTAGACCTCATCATTATACTTCTCCTCCACCCTCAACTTTGCCCTTGATCTTGGGACCCCATCCTTCCACTTTAGTTGGAGTGCTCCCTTTCCAATCAAAACAAAAGGCAAATTTAGCTCCCATTTATCCTCTACAATTTAGTGGCCCTTACACATCTAGCATCTTGACAGCTATGACTAAAAAGGTGTCAAAAAATAAGTGGTTACACCTTCACCCAAAAGGGTCCCACGTAAAACCACATCCATGCCTCCTAAATCAAAGAAGGTGTCCACACATATTGTGACAACAAGTGCTAGCCCACTAGTAGGATCTCAAGCCTCTCTCCTATGCTAGTTTTTACAATCCTCCACCATAACCCTTCCTTTGATCAATCCTTATCATCCTTTTGTACCAAAACCATCTTTGTTTGATGACATATAAGTTTATTTATATCATCACTCACCTAGACATGATACAAAAATATGTAAAGCTCTCACAACTATTCTCCAACAACACTTTGATATTAACAACCTTTTCATTAAGGATCATCTTTCTAACCTCCTAGTTATTTTTCTAGTTGTATCCCAAACTCCACCTACTACCTAACCTAAGTCCAAGACCAATGATGAGGCTGTGCCTCCTCCACCACCTTCTCCACCTACACTCTAGATCAACATAGTTAATGTGGCCACACGGTCTCAAAATCAAAAGGGTAAAGGTAAGGAAAAGGCCACTTCCCCTTGAGCTCATCCATTCTCAAAATATGCTCCTCCACCAAATCCCAAGATCTCTATTCTTGGTACCCCCAACCCACATCTTCACAAGTCATTCAAGACTCAATGGTGAAACAACTTCACCAAACCCTTGTAAATATGTCTTTATATGAGTTAATCCAAAACTCATCCAAGCACTTCCAAGCCTTGATCAAGGCTTTATAAGCCACTGAGGTACAACCCAATGATCCTTAACCTCTTTCAACTTTGGTAGATTATATTAACACTATTGCCCTGGTTTCCTTTAGTGATTTAGAAATTTTGGCTTTTCACCCTAGAGATTAGGACCTTTTAGTTTTTATCACCATATATATCGATCAAACTCATGTTAAGAGAGTCATGATCAATGAGGGTGATATTTTTAATATTATCTCCGCTCATGCCTATAAATAGTTATCACTTCTCGATAATTACATGTCATAATTTGATGTGATACTCCATTCCTTCAATGATACTATAGTGACTATTATGGGTACTATAGTCTTGCATATCCATGTGGGTCCTCACACAATCCCCAAACTCTTCTATATTATCAAAGAAGAGTTCTAATACAAGATAGTACTTAGATAGCCTTGAATACATGCCATGGCATGTGTACCATTGACTTTACACCATTTTGTCAAATTTGAGCATGGTGGGCAAGTGAATGTTATTCCCACCAACCCACCTCCTTTCAAAACATGCAACATGACTTATCATCCCAATGATGTCTTCATTCCATTAAAAACATCTTCCTCTTCACATTCTATCATTGAAGCCTCAACAAGCTTGACACCCTAGTTACTCAGATACCAGTGACACAAATTCCTAATAAGGACCCCATGGAAGACACTTTCAAATGCCTTTCACTTGAATAATATTGCTTGTTAACACTTGACATGTTTCACACTCTACAAGAGTATGGAAAACTTCACATGTACCCTAATTATGCTCCTCATATTGTGATGGTCATCATATAAGGTCCCCCTAACCTTCAAACTAATCACACATATGGGGGAATCAATCAAGCACCTACTATCATAAATCCCTCCTCTTCACCATATCCTTTTACCTATAACTTCTCCTTCCTAAGAAAACCTAGTTTTGCTTACCTATTTTTATAGGTGCACTTGGAAAGGATTCAAGTTGGGTCATTATGAGTAAGGTTCTCATACACCCATTGAATACCCCACCAATAAGAAAATCAAAGATGCCAAAAAGTGGTATGGTGTGGGTTATGATGAACCAAAAAAACCCACCAAGGTCTCTCATATCGAGGAGTCACTCTCTCCTTCTCCATTTTCTCCTCTTCCCTTGCCATCACCTACAAAATTAGAGGTATCCATACCTCCTAATTTTTTTTTTAATAAATTCCATTTATTTAGGACTCCTAACCTATCATCTAGGTGAGGAAACAAGGTCCCTTCCTCTCATTCATCCTGAAATGATTGATGAAGACTCTCCCACTATTAACATTATCTAGTGTCAAGATGATGACATTATTCTCACCTACATGGGTGAAAATGATTCCTATATCCAATGATCACTCCATTTTGAAATGTAAACTATGTTAAATGAATCAACCATTGACATTAATCTACCCTCTCAAGATAACCCCCAAATCCTCAAGATTGGCCAATATTTAGATTCCCTTAAAAAAAAAATTATGCCACTTTCCTCTCTGATCATAGTAAAACATTTTCTTGGTCTTATCATGGCATGCTTGGAATTGACCCCTCTATCATCACCCATAATATTGTAACCAACCATGATGCTAAGCCTACTAAGTATAAGCTTCATAAGATGAACCTTTGTATTTCTCTCCTTGTCAAAGAAGATCTCCTACACCTCATCTCTCTTAACTTTATTCAACCCATTAACTATCTATAATGGGTTTTTAATATCATCCCAATCATAAAAGTGACATGGGGAATCTGTATCTACATTGATTACCATGATCTAAACCTCACTTGTCTAAAGGATGACTTCCCTTTGCCAAGCATTGACCAACTTATTAACTTGATGGCTGGCCATGAGATGCTATCTCTTATGGATGGGTTCTCAGGCTATAATCAAATCTTGATTACTCTTGAAGATCAACACAAGACCACGTTCATCACCCCATGAGGTACTTTCTATTACTGGGTCATGCCTTTTAGCCTTAAAAATGTTGGTGTTACCTACCAACACACCATAACTTACATTTTTCATGACCTCCTGCACAAAATTATGGAAGATTATGTGGATGAATTACTTGGAAAGTCTAAACATCACCAAGATCACTTGGTAGTTCTCAAAATCATATTCACTTATCTCCTCCAATAGAACATTTGACTAAACCCAAAGAAATGCATCTTTGGGGTCTTTTCAGGTAAGCTTATAGGCTTTATTGTCTCCCTTTATGGTATTGAAGTTGACCCTACTAAGGTTTGGGCATTATTATAAATTCCTCTACCCACTAATCTCAAGTAAATCCATAGCTTACAAACAAAACTTCAATCGATCTACTATTTCATCTCTTAGTTGTTAGATCAATGTCGACCTTTTCATTATCTAATTTAAAAGGATGTCTCCTTCCATTAGAACATGGATTTTTAGAAATCCTTTGATGCACTCAAAGGGTATCTCCTTTACCCACCAGTTCTTCATCCCCCTAAAGAAGACCAGACTTTTTACCTCTACATTTTTGCAATTGACCATTCCTTGGGTGCTATGATTACACATTGAGATGATTAACATAGAAAACAAGCTATTTAATACATAAGTTGAATTCTTATTAATTATGAAACTCGGTATACTCATACTAAAAAGCTTTATCTAAAATTGGTCTTCACAACTTCCAAACTCTACCATTACCTTTTAAATCATAAAACTTAAGTTGTCACCCATACTGACCCCCTCAAATATATGCACTCTAAGCCATACCAAAACTAGTTTATGGCTCTTTGGCTCATGCTCTTTGTTGATTTTGACTTGGAATTCATCCAACAAAAGTATATCAAGGGGCAAATAATTGTCAACTAGTTAGTTGATGCCCCTTTACCTAACAACCAACCTTATAACCTTGAATTCCCTAATGAGTCTATTGCAATTCTATCCATCGATGACACCTCTTATCAAATGATGATTTTATTTAATTGATCTAAATGTCAAACTAGTGGGGTGTAGGGGTCACCTCATTCCTCTTGATGGTGATCCTATGCCTCTATCATTTAAAATAGATTTTGAATGTACTAACAATATGGCCGAATATGAAGCTTTGGTTTTAGGGATTCAAATGGCCATTTTCTTGGGTGTCAAATCAATTAACATATTTGGTGATTCCCAAATAGTGATTAATTATGTTAGCAATTCTTACCTCTATAAAAATGAATTTCTATAATGATATAAACATCATGTAGATGTGTTATTAGAATCATTTGACCACTACCTCTTGTAGACTATTCCTCAATCTACAAATAAGTTTTCCAACATGATGGCTTCCCTTGCCTCACACATTCTATCCTTTCCATCTTCTTCAAAAATTTATGTCACTATGAATCACCTCACATTGCCCTCTTATGTGTCAACTAACATCCTATTTGTGGGAAACGTTGACTCTAATTGACTTGACATCTGCTATAAATAGATTGTTGACTATCTCACTTATGCTATCATTCCATTAGACCTTTCTAGTAATGGGAGGCATGATTTCATTAAAAGTACTACTTGGTATACTATGTTTAGGGGCCTTCTCTACAAATGAGGCTTTGATGGTCTCCTCCTTAGATGCCTCACTCATGCTAAAATCCCCTTCACCATTAAGGAAGTCCACAATGGGATTTATGGGGGCCATTTCAGTAAGAACTCAATTGTCAAATACATCCTTTAACTTGGCTACTATTATTTGTCACTCAACCAAGACTGTCAAAATTAGGTTTGATGTTATGTCAAATGTCAACAACATGCTAACCTCCTTTACACTCCAAGCCATGCCTTATAATTCACTAGAGAATTTTGGCCCTTTTTACAATGGGGTTGGGATCTAATCAATGAGATTAACCCTCATTCATCTCTCTAGCATCATTCTATCATTACTAATACTAAATACTTCACCAAGTGGGTTGGGGCTATTCCTTTCATCTCCACTAAGGCTAACAAAATTTTCAACTTTATCAACCATCACATCATCTACCATTTCAATGTCTCCCATAAGATTATTATGGATAATGCCAAAACTTTCAAAAACAAGATTGTCCAAAATCTCTCTGATGCTTTTGGAATCAAATTAAGCTTCTCATCACTATACTATCCATAAGAAAATGGATAGGTAGAAGCTTCTCATAGAACCTTAACCAAAATCCTCATGAAGGTAGTCAATGATGCTAGTAGGGATTGGCATACACACATTCCCTTCACCTTATGGGCTTAACACACTAGCATTAAAACCCCTACAGGTGCTATACCTTTTTCATTGGTATATGGGATGGAAGCAATATTGCCTCTTGAGGTCCAAATTCCTTCTCTTTGCATCTCTCTACAAGACATACTAATTATGCCTTTTACTAAGAAGTTTTGGCCCAAGTTGAGCTACTCGATGAACACCGTCAAGTATCCCTCAATCACCTCAAATTTATCAAGAGCATATCAAACGTGATTACAATAAAAACCTCAAGGAGAAAGATTTCAATATCGAAGATCTCATCTTAAAGGAAAATCAACATGTGATGAGCATGGAGAAAATCAAATATGGTAAGTTTGTTCCTAATTATATTAGACCCTACATCATAACTTACAAGTATGGCTCAAGAACTTATCACTTGTCTTCTCTCTAAGTAAAGCCAAAAATTGATCCTTTAAACACTTTGCAACTATGACCATTCTTTTATTAATTGAGGCTTCACTTCGTGTCTAGCTTGATCTTGTCCCTTGAGTAACCCTATTACATTCACCTCCCTTCTTCTTAATCCTTATTCTTGCACACTTGGTTAACCTTCCAAGTGTTATGGTTTTACCCTCATAAAGGAAAACCTCTAAGCCTCTATAGTCCTATCCATGACTAAAGTAGCATGTGTGTGTGCGTGTGTGTGTGTGTGTGTGTGTGTGTGTGTGTGTGTGTGTGTGTGTGTGTGTGTGTGTGTGTGTGTGTGTGTGTGTGTGTGTGTGTGTGTGTGTGTGTGCGTGCGTGCATGTTCGTGTGTGTGTGTAATAGAAATTAGGATATATAAATAAATTATTATCTCTTAGGTCATGATTCTCAATGTAGACTGCTCCCTTGAAGGATAGCTATGGAACTTCTCATTATTATTATAAATATCCTGCTCCCTAGAAGGATAACTAAAAAAAACTTAGACCACTCTCTTGAAGGATGGCTAATCTAAGCCTTGTTATCAAGGAAATAATGACATATAAGCTTCCCACATTGATCAACTTTTCATGACCTCAAGGCACCAACAACATCCCAAAGAAGGCTTCTTGCATTGATCAACTTACACAAGAAAAAGACATGAAAAAATTTAGTCATGGGCTTACCTATGATATCTCTCAGGTCACATATAGAAGGGGTATACCATCCCCACTAAGAAGGTTATGCTACTCAAACACCCTGATTCCTTTTACCTTTTTCCACTTTTACTTTCTCATAATCAAGGGACTTTTAACTCACTTTACAAAAGGTGATCATGACATTTCTCTACCAAATGAATGGTCGATACTATAATGCATGAATGAGGCTCATACTCCCATGCCTATTCATATGGTCATTATGGTCCTTACCAATGCAAGAGTATCACATCCCTTTCTTTTTTGTCACATGTCGATTTCTCTTTTAAGGTGACATCTCATGATAATATTCACTTAACTTCTCGCCTACCTACCAATCTCTATTCTTACATCTTAAATTTATGTGTTTAAGAATACTATTACTTACATATCTATTTCAATAAAGGATGCTCAATAATATCAACAAACATCATGGTGTATTAAAAACACATTCTTCAATCATCACACTCTACAAATACTAATAAACCATTTGCCAAATAATTTATTTCATACAACCTCAAGTGAAATGCAACCAACAGAGCTTCTCTAAACAATAGTAAATTGAGAAACTATAAAATCAAATAGCTCATTTTTAGCATACACCATCACATATATAGAAAATGCTCAAATGAAACCAACTACTAAACTATGCATGTACCATCATGAATATGGGAAATGCTAGAATCACATACAAACTATCACTAACATAACCACAAATAACATCACATAAACCTCATACATAATATACCATCATCATCAATAACATCATAACATTTCATAATACAAAAATCTCATATATATATATATAGTATGTATGTATGTGTGTGTGTGTGTGTGTCTATATATATATATATATATATATATATATATGAATATACATCAATGAATCACATCAGTATCATCTCTCTCTCTCTCTCACCATACATGTCTAAACTTCAACTTATAGACTAGAATATGAATAACAAAAATCACAAATACATCTATCCCTCAAAATACTCAAGGCTATGGTCATGGTCATGAAGTGGTAGTATCATCACCACCCTCTACCTATCTGCATCTGCATGAACTATAGTTCATGGTGCATATATTTGATCTCTCCTACTCTCTAGCATCAAAATATCTCTAAATCAATGGGAATTTCTTGATGGCTCTCTCATAGTATGTAATCTCATCTAAAGTAGTGTTGTACCTCACTAGTGATACAGTCTATGGTAGACCCATAAAACCTATTGTAATACCTTATACTGGTCCATATGGTGGATGAGAGGTGTAGCCTACCCTACTAATCTCAAACCATCTCTCTCTAGTGTTAGTGTAGTAACTTATCCCTACATTGTCATCACCTATCCTTGTAGAGCCAAAACTTACACCTTTGTTACAGTCAACTAGGCCTATAGTGTCATCACTTGTCCCTATATGACCAAAACCTATTCTTGAACTATGTTATATGCCTACATAGCTACATCCCTCTCTCTCACCACTCCCTATAAATCTAGTCATGGTCTCCTTAGAATCACATGGTGTAAACCTACCCATTATGCTTAATAAGCTAATGTACACCCTAGATCTATCACACCTAGGCCTACTAATAACTCCTCAAAATTTAGCCCATCTATCTCCTAGGGAAATGGAAGGGGTGCCTCTATATCATCCCTCCTATATTTAGGAAAAGTAAGAGGTACATCTTATAATAACCCAAACTATCTCCTAACCCTAACCACATATATCCTTTCCAACTCTTTGGCTCACCTCCCCCTATCCCATATCATACTCTTTAAGCTTACAAGATACTCAACCTATCCTCTAAATTCAATATATGTCAAGTAGGGGATATAAACAATATCTTCAAGAATTGATCCATTTATCAACTACCTATAATAATCAATGTCTCACATGATGTTGTCTACTCATGTCTATGCCATGCTCTCTCTCTATCATCTGAAACCAACCCTAAAATGGGTCAAAACAATTATTGGTAGCCCTAATGGCTATGTCAACATAATGTGTTCATATTCCCCATAATGAAGTAAATGCCTGACATAAATACTATATCACTGTCACAACCTCACACCCCATAACTCCCTATATAGTTGTGCAAGAAAAGTTGGTCCCCATACAAAGACTATCTATTGCTCAAACATTTATGCCAAAACTTTGGTCATCATGATATGGAATCTCCCTCTATTTGTATCAAGTAGTGCATACACTATAATTCCTATCATCATCAGGATAATCAAGCAATGTTTCTCTTCATTGATAGTGTAAAGTGGCTAATATGCACAGCATGCTAAATGATAGGTCACCTCACTGACGTGATCCCTAAATAATGTGGACATATGAATATCATGATCCTCAATCAAACATGAGAAGAGATCCTCACCTTGGAGTGGTAACTATAAAATCTTGTATACATCTTCTTGTGTCATTATCAATTATTTCATAGGAAGATGGAAGGTGTTGGTGGTGTGATCCTACCTCTTTATCAAGGCTACCATCAAGCTAACATCTCATGTAACTCTACAATATCATCACATTCCTCCTAACCCTACAGGTACCATGTTATCCCACTCATCCATGGTGACATCCTTCCTCATCTTTGTTAGTAGTTCAGGTAGTTGATCTTGTAATGCCAACTCCTACCTAGCCTACATTCACACACACAAAATCACTCCATCAAGCCACATACCTTAAGTTAAAACCTCCTCTTTTAATCCCTTTCCTTTTGGGAGAACTACATTAGCCTAAGGCCCTAATCTGGGCTATGTAGGCAACACTCATTCAACATGGGGTTTTTTTAGGCTAGCTCAACCATTTACCCACCTAAATATCTAGTTCATTCACCTAATTAAACTTTAGGCCCCATAACCTATATCTTAAACCCTAGACTAACTAGCCTATTCTAAACCTCTTAGCCCCATGGCCTATATATTAAACCCTATGCCAACTAGCCTATTCTAAACCTCTAGGCCCCATGGCCTATATCTTAAACCCTAAGCCAACTTGCCTATTCTAAAAACTCTAGGCCCCATACCCTATATCTCACACCCTAGGCCTAATGGCTTATTTTTTAACATAAGTCCCATGGCCTATTTTAGCCTAATTTTTCTGAACCACTAGCCTTAACAATTTAAACCCATATCTAACCCCTTTTTCCCTTCCCTTTACAATAAATACATTGGCCTAAGGCCCTAATCAAGGCTATATAGGTAGCACTTATTCGACATGGGGTCTTCTAAGGCTAGCTTGGCCATTAGGATAGTCCACTAATGTGCCTATACAAATTCAACAAAGGATGCACAATTGGCCCTAATTCTTCTTAAAATTTCCCCTTTGGGTTTTCCAATGACCAACATCATTTATATTTTTATCAGCATTAGTTTTATCTACCTACATCAACATTGATTATTGACTAACATCGATAGACCCAATCGACATCAATAACTAGTTTAACCCTAGGTCCAAACAACCCATGCACAAAATTTAGCATTTTCCCTAAAATCTACCCCCAACCCCCCATAAATCTACCCAACCCTACCCTTACCCCATCCACTACCCCCTTAACTACCCACTCTCCCCCCACACATTCATATTTCACCTAACTAACAAATTATGATCAAAACCTAGCTTAAATTAAAAATCAATAGATCCTACCTCATCTCTCCATCTCTTCCAGGCTGGAATGACTAGCACCTATAGTAGAGCACCTTCAGCTGGGTTCCCTCATACCTATACCATCTCCATTTATACCAATGCTCCCTTAATCACATCATGGCCCACTAAGTGCTAAGTCACACTCTCACTCTCATACACTCCTCTCAACCAATCACCTATCACCACCTCATCACAATAGGATAAACTCTAGATGTTTTATGCTACAAAATACTAAGAGATCTAGTTTCCTCCAATCTAATGTCACAAATGAAATTTGGTGGGGTGCCAAACCCCTTTTGTTAGGTTTGGTCACCCATTGACATCAGTAGTCCTACTCTAAGCCACTGATGTCTGCATACTTCCTACCAACATCAGTGACCTAACCAATTTCAACCACCATAAAATTAGGGTTTTTAACCCCAACCATCACCATTTGACAAATCACCCTAATTACATGCCTTTAGTGGTTCACATAGACTCCTTATGGGGTAACTTAGAGATCATGTACATCTCCTCACCCATGATAGCCAACTTTAGAGATCATGTATATCTCCCCACCCACTACAACCAACCTTGGAGATCACGTAAATTTCTACCCATGATGACTCTAACTAGAGATCACAAATATCTCCTCAACCAATAACCCTTTTGAGCTAACCTTACCTTGATCATCCTAACTACTTATACTACCATGCTATAGTTGTATATTATATGTATACATGTATATCAAGTGTTTTTAGATCACAACCTTGCTAGTTCCATCACTTGTAACCCATTTTGTCTTCTAAGATCACTTCCTACAATGAATACCTAGAACACAGACCATTAGAGCTACAACTCTGATCATTTAAACCCTATTAGCTATCACTAACAAGTTATGATCTAGTTATTTCTATCCAAGTCCTCACCTTTACCCATTATTGATTATGTCAACTATAACTAGTAGTATATGTGCAAATAATGATGTTACCATGTTCACACTCACCATCTACCCATCCACTCACTGCCTATCAAATTGATACCCAATTCTAGATTCTCTTTTATTGATTCCCATTTTTAGGAGGGATATCTCATCCCATACCTAGAGCATCTAATAATTATTTTTTTCTCACAACTTGTCAATACAAATTACAAGACAAAAAGGGGAAAATATAGACACTAGAATTATGTCACACACTTACATAACTCCTTGTGTCAAAACCCCCCTTGATCCCCTTTTAATAATTAACCTTCCTAACCCATATTTTCACCTTAAAATATTTAATTAAGTTAATTAAAACCCACTTATGTCACCTCACTTAGACACCTCATCCTAAGACTAATTCTTATGCACTGAGTCACCTTGAGACTTAGTCTCCTAATCCTAACTACTTATGACTTTTCTCACCCCTAGCATAAACTCATAACTAATTACATTCTTCATAACCTCACATTTTTACCATTTTGTAATGGACACCACACTTGGCAAGAGAAGGAACAAAAATGGGCTAAAAATATCCCTTTTACCTATTCTCATGCCACCAACATTGATTAAACCTCAGTTGATATTAACGAGATCATCAACATCGATTACTTAAGCAAAATTCCAAGTTGGTATTTAGGTTAGAAAATCAATGATTTATGCACAAGATTTTGTAAATCAAAGCATCCTACATTACTTTCAACATCTAAGCTTACGGTTACTCTTCATAAATTAATCTAGATCAAGATTTGATACACTGCATAGAGCTTAAACTCTTGAGGACCAGTCACACATTCTTGTCTTGTCTATTCACACATCAGTTCACCAAGCCTCATTAGAGTCATCTATCTGGTAGTCATAGCTCACCCATTTAACCAGCTAAGTATATCTTAGTGTTTTTTAGGTCTTTAAATAGTAATTTTATAATTTTTTTACATTATACTATTTATTGTTTCATGAACCTTGACTCCTTCTATGGAGGAGTTGTAAAGCTCCCCACCCATTTCTCTTTGCCCCAACATACCAACCCTCTATCTAGACTCACCTGAGTCTTACCCACCACCTTACAACTCTTCCTAACATCACACCTTAAGAATACTCCCATTTCCCCTCCTATAAAATCCTTCTCTAACTCATTTTAATACTACTACCCCAATCGACATTGGTGACCCCAATTGACATTGGCAACCTCAACTGACATCGATGACCCCAACCAACATTGGCCCTTTAACCAACATTGGTTACTATGTTTCTAAATCAGTAACATCAAAATCACTTAAAAACCTTCCCAAAACACAAACCTAACTTATCAACCTACATTATATTATCTTCTAATACACTTAAACTTGTAGCATGGTAAACATAACCCTCTCTCTCTCTCTCTCTCTCTCTCTCTCTCTCTCTCTCTCTCTCTCTCTCTCTCTCATCTCTCTCTCTCTCTCTCTCTCTCTCTCTCTCTCTCTCTCTCTCTCTCTCTCTCTCTCTCTCTGAATGTAAAATAAGCTCAAAACATAGTGAAATAAGAACAACCCCATTATCATACATATATTTTTTCATCTATATTGGAAGTCAATAACACATCACTTGTTCAATCTTCTAACCCCTTAGATGTTAATATTAGTATACCTATTATAGATGTAATTTAAATTCTATAATAACTTATTCTAACTCATCAACCTTCACTAGTGGCAACACCTTCTTATGGGTAGTATGCATTCCTCCTCTCTAGATATACAATTCATTATGTATGATATCTTTGATCTTCAGGGCAAGTTATTACATCTTTAGTAAGGTGACACTAGACCACCTTGGTCCTTAGATTCTCATGTTCTTCTACATACACCTTTAACATAGCATATAGCATAAACTCATCTTCCATTTAAAATCATGGCACCTAAGCTTACTTTATATGATGGTAAGGGTGACCCAGAGCACCATCTATGAGATTTACATGCAAAATATTTGGACTATGTGTCTAATGATTGGCTCCTCACTAAATTATTCCCTTACATTTTAAAGGACTATGCATTATAATGGTTCTATGATATTCCTAATTATTCCATTAAAATTATTGTTGACCATTTTGACCACAAGTCAAAATGGGTCAACCCCCATATAGCAAAAAAATTATATATGGGTCTAATATAATGATTTTTTATGTTTCATAATTCATTTTACATGATTTAATGTTATATTATCCTTGGTCATAATCTAATTAGGTTTTTATGTCATCTTGTGTCCTTTAGGGGTCATAAATGAGAATTAAATGCAAGTAATATGGTTTTCCAAGAAATACAAGTGTTCCAAAACTCCTAACATCTAATGTGTCATTCCAAGTCATATATATCAATTTGTAATTAATATCTTGTAAGTGATAACTAAAAATCAAGAAAATAACTACAAAATAAGAAGTTTTAAAAGGTTTACTGCATATCAAAGAGAATGGCACATGGGAGGATATTTTGAGATGGGTCCTCAAATTCCTTATACAAATTTACATTCTTTAAATTATTTTAAAATTCCAAAAATAATAAACAATTTTTCTACTCTCCTATCACTCCACTATGTACATGAAACTAGTCAACGATATCCTATTAAAACATTAGATAGTAATTTAAGCCTTCAAATAGAATAAAAGTTACTATGGCAGTCATATGTAACACTCACACATAGTCAGTCGTGAATGTGCATGTACAGGTGCCATGGAGAGAGAGTGTCACATTACAATGGAGTTATTTTAACTTGTTCCAACTCCTTAAAAATTAAATGGTATACATTTTATAATTTTATAAGGTACAAGACTTGTTAAAGGCTTATACACCATGTGTATTGTTCATGTTTCCATTCACTACCCTATCTACAACATCAACATCTAAAAGAGGGTAAGAAGCACTAAAATAGGATATTTGAGTCTTGTTTCAGGTCCTTAAAGGGATAAATATGTATTTTTAAACTTTGATAAGTTATATAACCAATTAAAGTCTTATATTTCATGCTCACTACCTAAACTTGCATCTACTACCTTACACCTGCAAAAGTCCACCTACATGTGGCACCACAGAGACATGAAAGAGTTGTATCGAGGAAATTAGATATGATGAAACCCTTCTAAAATTCCTAGTGTGTTATATAGATCATGTAAAACATATTTGGAATGTTAGATTGGTAGGCAAGGTTGAGGATTACCTTCAAAGGTGATGACTATGAATTCAGGGACCAAATCCCTAAAACATGAAAAATAGAGCACCTAGCACATTTAAGCATGTCATATGATGATGTCATATGGAATATTAATACATCTAAATATACTCACCTTATATCCCCCACATAGGGGAAGAGATTCAAAAAAATTGGAGGGCGAATGATTGGTGTAAAGTAGTTTTTGAAGGGGTCCAACATGCACATTTGATCACTAAGGTTTAATAGTGACATCTGCAGGATTTGAGATCCAAGGAAACCTCTACATCTCAAAGTTCAAATGAGGAATATATTCATGTTTTAATGATCATATTGAGTGAAGATAATACCAATGATCATAAAGGCCATCAAGAGAGGTTGATATGTAGTGTTTTGAACCCCATTTACACTTACAAGTGCCCTTTCCTTTGAAACTATTGACCTACAGCTGACTGCAAACTCCTACATCATCCATAGTAGGATCTTAAGAATGGAAGCACCAACATTTTTTGATATAATATGACTCCCAAGGATATTATATGATCATAAGGGTATATGACTATTGTCCCCAAAATCATCCACTCATTTTTCTATTCAACATGTTAACTATTTTGGTCTTGCAGGCCAAAATAATGGTTTCCTTCTCAAAAATGTTCTGAGTAGTCAAGTTATCTAACTACCCAAGTCTTTTTGGCAAAAGTAAATCTCTCATTTTCAAAGGGTTTTTCAATTGGAAAAATGAACAAAGCAATAATTTAAAAGACTTGAATGCATTTCCTAAGAATTGATAAGGATGGTTCAACATCGAGGTCCAATGATATATGGTTCAACAGTGGGGTTTAATGATTTGAAATGAATGCCACTGAACCATTAAACTCCACTTCAAAATAGTTCAAAGGTTCAAAATGGTTCAAAGGTTCAAAATGATTCAATCCAAAGGATCAAGCAAGAGGTTCAAAGTGGTTGGTCCAAATGACACATATAACTCATAAGAAGATTGAATGAACGTGACTCTTTGAAAAACATAAGTGTTGAGCCGTTGAACCATTAAACTATTGAACTGATGAACTCTAAAAGAATCATTCAAGGTTCAAGATGTTCAAGTGACTAGTGACATCCCCATGGATGTCAAATTTAGAGTGATGGAATAACCATTGATTTTCAAAGAGTATGGAACCAAAGACAAATTTAGTGCCCTGCTAAGAAAGGAACTAGAAAAGCTAGTAGAAGGTGAGAAGATGACCCCAAGAGCTCAGAACATGAGGGAGAAAAAATAGAGCAAAGAAAGAGGGAAAATGACAAGAATCCAAAAGTGTCAGCTAAAGATTTATTTCAGTAGGTGGAACAGTCCACCTGATGGATATTAGAGAGCATTAGCATTCAATGGTGTAGCCTATTTTTCTTAAATTGAGTAAAGGTGAGTGGACAGTCATGTAAGTATCATAAAGAGGAGTGGCCTTGCCTCTTAGAAGACTAGACAACCCATGCCTATGAAGGGACATTAAATATGATTTAAATGCCTCTAGCATGGCTTCTTCATAGGACTTTCTCTTTTTAATACATTAAACGCAGCATGGGCTACTTGTGGAAAGATGTGCCCAAGTATTTGAGGGAATACTATAAATTTTAATCTTCCATTTTGGAAAAAAAGAGGATCTCTCAGTTATCAGAATCAAAATTCTACCCAAATTGAAAGGCATTCTTGAGACTTTAAGCTCATATTGTTAATCAAATTTTACCAGTCAAATGAGAAAGCAAGTGACCTTTCAAACTTTGTGTTGAAATAAGTTGTGTTATATAGGAAATTATTCTTATGTCTTTTTCCTTATATCATCTTATCTGTCTGATCAAATAAGTAGAGAAAGTGAAGATAATTTGGGAGATGTTTTGAAGCTAATTGTGGAGACTATGCTACATAATTATCTTTAGTCTATGTTTTCATGCTTTAGAATAGAGGATATTGGGAAAGGTTTTGAACTACCTATATCTTATATTGTCTTATTTTGTTGTAGTTTATGGTGGAGACTTTGGGCTACACTTCATTTTATGATGTCTTACGTACTTAATCAGTAAGAGGAGCAATGAAATACTTTGTGCTTTCATGGGTTTCTTGTGGATTCAACTACTACCCAAAAAGTTTTCATGTTGTTTTATGAAATCATTTCTAAAAAAAAGAGAAATGGATTCAGTTATTACACAAGAGTTTTCCTTTAATTTGTGAACATCATTTATGAAAAAAGAGAAATGGATGGTGTGATTCTACCCCCCATTTAGTATTTAGTATAGGTTTAGTTTATCATAGTTTATAGGGAGCCTCTCCTTGCTAAGAGGAGAGATTTATCTCATCGTGATGTGACTGATATAATGATTTTGTCTTCAGTTAGTTGATGACAAAATATTCACCCAATAGCTTTTTGGTGACTCCACCGGGGAAGAACATGCAAGTTGAAGCCTCATGCTTCAATTTGAAGGAGTTCTAGTTCTTTTCCATTTTACACTCTAGCAGGTCCATAGTATACATGAATCTAAAGAGTTCAAGGTATTGTTGATCCTGTATTCAAGTTAGTACAATAAAATAGCTTTGATCTATTTCCTCCTCAACCTTGTCTTCAGTGAACTAGGAGTTTCCCTCCTACCAATGGTAGATCTCCAATACTAGGAAAAACTTCTCCTTTCTCTACCAGCAGAGCTTTGTCTATACATACTCCACAAAGGTTTGTTATCCATCCTTTCAATTGTCATACCATGGAAGCCCAAGGCCCTTGGGGTAACACTTTCAGTCCCTTGAATCTAACCCCACCTTTACATGAACTACCTCGTAGTTCAAGAAATAATTTTCCCAAGTTTTATGGTGATGGGAAGGTTCATCCTGATGAGCATAGTGCCAATTTCTACATAGCCTATGGTGTGATAGGCATTGAATATGAAGATATAGTGGTAAGATTGTTCATAGAAATATTGCAAGGCACTACCATAGATTGGTTTTATCATCTTCAAGCTCAGACTTAACTGACTAGAACACTCTCAAGGCCAAGTTTGAGGCTAGGTTCAAACCCAAAAAATATGCACATGCCTTGTTGGCTCAGATAAGAAGAGATCTTAATAGAAATAAATTTTCTTCACCTACTAAAAATTCTTCTACAAGTACCACTAATCCTATGGTGCAAAAGTTAGCAAATGAGTTGTTAGCTCTAAAAAGACAAATGGCCCAAGGAATGTCTGCTCCTCCTTCTTATCAATATATACCAAGGAAAACATTCCCTAACCATTTATATCAAAGCAATGCTGCTAGGAATCAAGGGCAACCTAATTATCTTCCTCTCGCATAGGGGAAGCTTGCCATTGAAGCAGCACTGGCTAACTCAGTAATTGGTTATCATGAAGCTAAACATGATTTCTCTTTCCAACTTGAGTTAGACCAAAAAAATGATGCTAATCTCTTTACATAAGGATAAGAGGAATTAGCTAGTGACTCCAACATTGATTTTTTAGATTACCAAGATGAAGCTAGAAAAAAGGGAGAAGTGTTTGATAGAGCATATGCTATTTTTAATAGGTCCCAAAATTAGTCAACTCAACAAGTTGATAAGGGAAAAGTAGGAGAAGAACCTTAGCCATTAATTTGAATTTCTAAATGGGGGACTTCACTATCTTTTCAATCAAAGGACCTGGTGATCAATAAGAAAGTAAGTACCTCAAACAACCTTGTACCTTCTACTTCCATTTCTCAGACTAGTCCCACACCAAATAAAACCCAGAATGATGGATTTCCTTCATTTATTTCTAGTTCATTTCATTTATTTGACATAATTGATCATACTAGGAAGACCAAGATCTACATGTCTGAGTTTGAATACTTACAAACCAACTTTGAGTAGTTAGATAGGTTGATTGAATGCATCAAAAGCAAAACCATCCCTATAGGACAAGATTTTTCAAAAGTGACTCATGATCCCCCAAAGAATAGAGCCACCTAAAATAATCTTGTCATTACTCCTCCTATTTCCCTTGGGAAAATAGAACCTTTCTATGTTTCCCTTTTGATTAATGATCATAAGTTAAGAAACTGTATAATAGACTCTGGAGCCTTTGACAATGTTATGCCCGCCAAAGTAGTAGACTCTCTCAGTCTTACCTTAAATAAAAATTTTGGGAGATGTTTCTCCATGGAAAAAAATCAAGTGCCACTTTTGGGTCAAATCAAAGATGCCCAATTTACATTTGTATCTTTTCCAGATAAGAGGATTAAGATGACAGTCTTAGTGGCTGATGTTCCATCTTCCTATGGCATTCTGCTCAGACGTAATTTTTGTAAGGATGTAGTTGGAGAGTTGAATATGGCCCTATCTAAAGCAAGGATACCTGTTAAAGGCATCATGCAAAAGTTTCTTCCTAATAAGGAGTCAAAATATATTTTCACCCAAATGTCATACCCTAAAGCTCAAATTTTGTTTGAATCTTTAGGAATGGGTAATTATTTTTTGCCCACTAAAGATGTTCTCATTTCATCAAACCAAAGTTCATTAGGTAACATTTTAGATGATTCAAATAGGAAATAAGAAGAACTTATGGAGGAAAGCT
Organism: Torreya grandis; assembly: GCA_037957365.1. Classification (NCBI taxonomy): domain Eukaryota; kingdom Viridiplantae; phylum Streptophyta; class Pinopsida; order Cupressales; family Taxaceae; genus Torreya; species Torreya grandis. Next base: position 3,133,784 of record JARHVA010001626.1, read on the forward strand.
CAGGGGAAAAGGAATTTTCCCTCACTAATGAATAAAAATCTATAAAAAGATCAAATCCTAATGATCTTTGGATCTTAGAATTTGATGGCAGTTGCTCTTCTACTAGTTCTAGAGCTAGAATTGTTTTGATATCTCCACAAAGAGATATTTTCCCCTTTTCATATAAGTTATAGTTTAACAACACCAACAACACTAATGAGTATGAATCTTTATTTCTCAGATTGTGAGCTAATCATGCTAAAGGTGTTAAGATTATTCATACCTAAGGAGATGCTGAATTGGTGGTTTGTCAGGTAAGAAATCTATATCAAACTAAAAAAGAAAGATTGTGACATTATCACAATCTTGTATGGGATTATATTGAAAGTTTTGATGCTTTTAGTATTTTTGTGGTGCCCAGAGAGTTTAATGATTGTGTAGATTCATTGTCTATCTCTAAAACCCTCATGGTTCTTCACAAAGATTTCAAAGGGAACAAGTACACTATTGAGCTAGTCTTTTGACCAAGTGTACCTGATAATGCCAACCATTGGTAGGTGTTTAATGGGGACCATCAAATCATGTGCTTGACTAGACCAGAAGAGCAATGAACCATAGTATTGGAACATGTTGCTACACATCAAAATCAAGTAAATAAACTCTTCAACAAGAGAGCAAGGATTCATGGTTTTCAGTTTAAAAATCAAGTCTTATTGTGGGGCAAGAGGAGAGAACTAAGAGGAACGCACAAAAAAATTGATTCCTAGTGGAGAGGTCCATTTGCCAATCATTGATTCTAGGGTAAAAATAGTTTCTTACTGATTATAAGGATGGAATGCCATTTTCACTACCTCACAGTGGGCAGCATCTAAAGCACTTCAATCCTTGAAGTATTAGATAAGACCAGTTGTACATTTGTATAGTCTTTATTTATTTTGTGTTGTTTGTTTGGGTTTTTGGCATCTCTTTCTTTTTGGGTGGCTTGACTCTGTAGCCCAATGGTATGGATGAAGGCACTTGGATTCTAGTTTCTACTCCCTTTGATTGTTTTAGAGTACAACCAATGGAAGTTCCCTAATTGGAGGCTCTTGTTGTCCCCAAAATTGGCCACTCATTTTTGTAGTCAACATGTTAAATATTTTTGTCTTGCAAGCAAAAATAATGGTTTCCTTCCTTCTCAAAAATGTTCTAAGCAATCAATTTATCCAATTACCCAAGTCTTTTTGGCAAAAGCAAATCTCTCATTTTCAAAGGGTTTTTCAGCTGGGAAAATGAACAAAGGAACAATTCAAATGACTTGAAGGCATTTCCTAAAAATTGATAAGGATGGTTCAATGCTAAGGTTTAATTATATATGGTTCAATTACAGGGTTCAATGATTTGACATGAACACCGCCAAACCATTAAACCGTTGAACTCCGCTTCAAAATGGTTAAAGGTTCAAAATGGTTCAAAGGTTCAAAATGATTCAAGCCAAAAGATCAAGTGGGAGGTTCAAAGTAGTTGGTCTAAATGACACATAGAACTCATAAGAAGACCGAATGAATGTGACTCTTTGAAAAACATAAGTGTTGAGCTGTTAAACCATTGAATCATTAAACTAATGAACTCTAAAAGAATAGTTTAAGGTTCAAGAGGTTTAAGTGACCAATGACATCCCCATGAACATCAAATTCATAGTGATGGAATAACTATTGATTTTCAAATAGCAATGAACTAAAGACAAATTCAGCACCCTACCAAGAAAGGAGCTAGAAAAGCCAGCAAAAGGTGAGAAGATGACCCCGAGAGCTCAGAACATGAGGAAGAGACAAAATAAAGCAAAAAAAGAGGGAACATGACAAGAATCCAGAAGCATCAGCTGAAGAGTTATTTTAGTATGTGGAATAGTCCACTTGGTGGATATCAGAGAGAATTAGCATTTAATGGCATGGCCCATTTTTCTTCAATTGAGTAAAGGTGAGTGGATAGTCATGTAAGTATCATAAAGTGGAGTGGCCTTACCTCTCAAAAGGCTAGACAACCCATGCCTATGAAGGGACATTGAATATGATTTAAATGCCTCTAGCATGGCTTCTTTGTAGGACTTTCTCTTTTTGATACATTAAATGCAGCATGGGATACTTGTGGAAAGGTGTGCCCAAGTATTTGAGGGAACACTATATATTGTAATCTTCCATTTCAAAAAAATAGAGGATCTCTGAGTTATCAAAAGCAAAACTCTACCCAAATTGAAAGGCATTCTTGAGACTTTGACTTCAGATTGTTAATCAAATTTTACCAGTCGAATGAGAAAATAAGTGACCTTTCAAACTTTGTGTTGAAATAGTTTGTGTTATATAGGAAATTGTTACGTATTTTTCCTTATATTATCTTATCTATCTGATCAAATAAGTAGAGCAAGTGAAGATAATCTAGGATATGCTTCGAAGCTAATTGGCGAGACTTTGTGCTACATAATTATCTTTAGTCTATGTTTTCATGCCTTATAACAAAGGATATTGGGAAAGGCTTTAAACTACATGTATCTTCTATTGTCTTATTTTTTTGTAGTTCATGGTTGAGACTTTGGGCTACACTTCATTCTATGGTGTCCTACGTAGTTAATTATTAAGAGGAGCAATGAAAGACTTTGTGCTTTCATGGGTTTCTTATGGATTCAACTACTACCTAGAAAGTTTTCTTATTGTTTTATGAACATCATTTCTAAAAAAAGAGAAATGGTTTCAGTTATTACACAAGATTTTTCCTTTACTTTTTGAACATCATTTATGAAAAAAGAGAAATGGATGGTGTGATTCTACCCCCTAGTTAGTATTTAGTATAGGTTTAGTTTATAATAGTTTATAGGGAACCTCCCCTTGCTGAGAGGAGAGATTTATGTCATCATGCTATGACTGATATAAATTTTTTATCTTCAGTTAGTTGATGACAAAATATTCACCTAACAATGACATAGTTTCTAATGGTAATCAACACCTATAGGACCCCATATTATTACAATACAGCCAATTGTAGCTAATTGTGACATAGCAGTGAGCTAAAAAGCTATATTATTAGGGTGAACATAGGGTGAACATGATATATATGAGTCCCAATGAATGTATAATAAAATTAATAAACTCTAAGGATTCCTATAATCATTTTTTTAAGCTTAAACCATGCAAGACCACCTACAGGTGCCCCTCCCAAATAGGAAACACAATCATTAGTTTACTCAAGTTAAAAAGCAAGGCATATGTGAGGTAGTATGTAGAAGGTTGGAGTAATAAATAGACTTGGAACATATTTTTTATGGTTTTAATGGCATTATGATACCCTCACACAACATAAATAATGTATATAAAGTCTTATGTAATTTAATATATAGTCCACAGTCAAAACCCTATAGACAGTCAACTTACCCCATAAGTCCATTTTAGGTTTTGGTGTATTTGAAGCATCTAATGATATGATAAAGGGTTAAAAATTTGTGAAGAAGGTATCCATAACTTGTATAATCTCATTCAATAATAAATTTCCTAGGGAAATAGAGGAAATACCCTATATTTTGTCTCAGATAGAGGGTACTCCCCTAATGTTAAAATTCACATATTTTGAATAAAGGAGATGATAAATAAGACTAGAGACTATTAGAAACCTTAATAAAGGTTTGTAAAGTTGTTTCATACATGTACCAACATAAATAACCATTTACAGGGTTCAAAAACATAATAGGGTAGTCCAAATAGATGAAGATGCAAATAGACCTACAAGTTCTCAACTAGCCATAAAGTTTAATAAGGGGGTCAATTTCACTTATAGCCTTAGGTGAGCATTATAAATACTTGAAGGATATTATTATGGATTTATAATACATGTTAAATCTTTTAGCATGCAATGGAAACCACAAGAAATCCATTTTTGGGCTTAAAACCAACTCAAGCTTGTAGGAAATGGAATGGATAACTCTTGTACCCAACTTAGGATGCTCATACCTACCTGAACACTCTGCATGGGAATTTTATGAGGCATTATGAACAAGGTCTTGAACATTGATTTTTTGTAATTTTCTTGCAAATCTAGTGCCACATCTCTATAAATAAAGGCTAAGGGTGAAATAAACCTAAAACCCTATAAAACCCTAGATAAGGACCCTATTGGGAAAATAAGGATGGAGATATATACAAATTATATGGGCATGAAAGTTATTTTATGTTTTAGGGGACTCTCTAGAGATCTTTCAGACTCACTTGAATTATTCCCTACTTATATAGACATGAAGGAAATTAGATTTATTTGAATATTTTTGCATTTTTCAGATTCTTGGAGGTTTAAATAGGTATAATTAACTTTGGGAGAAGGATTTTTACTTGAGATAACTCCTCATGTCCATTCATTGTATAAAAAAATCTCGTAAGTGTTTATACATGTGCCTTCACTTCAGCTAGTCAAAAATACCAAAGTGAGCAAGCTAATGGGAGAGTTAAAATGTTGACTGGATGGCATTTTAATGCCTACCTAAGGAATATAATTATATGGTAGGTATTTAAATGTGTCACTAACTCCTTTATATTCATTTTAATGGAAAACTAAAGCCAATTTTGAGGCCAAATCTGAGGGGTAAATGAAAGAGGAGTTACTTGGACTATAGGTAGTGTTAACTCATGTGTAAAAGAATATAAATGATTAGGGATGAGAATCCAAATGATTAGGGATGAATATAATGCATGGTGTATCACGTTTACAATCCCTCCCTCTTATTTCAATCATGAGATCTGTCCATAGTTAGTTATGTGATGTTCCAAAAGGGCCAAATGATGAAGGTAGTTTTCTAGAGTAAGCAGAAGGAGTCCTACACCACATTTGATAGAGTTTCATGTTTTTGGATCCCATTTATACTATTTTACCTTGTATTTTATATCTCACACTCATTTTATTTCATTTATAACTCATTTTCTCAACATGGCACATGTCTTAGTGACTCTTGAACTTTATTCTCTTCTCTTCTCTCTATAATTCTATCAGTAACAGCCATTTTAGCTATTATAATCTAATACCACACCTGGTATGGTGAAGCCCTACTAGTTTCATGTCATGTTTTTCCTTTGAATAATTCAATTAATCTAGTTTTTATGTTAAATAACATCTTGTTTGAGTGTGCAAAGTGATGAATGGTTAAGTTCAGTGATTCTATCATTGCATTTCCTTGTCCTTTCATGTCTTATGTAAGAAGCTCTCATTCTAAAAATTCCTATAGAGTGTATTCAAGTGTGTTGTAATATTTTTAAGTTTGAAATTTTTCTTAGTGTGAATTCTACCCTTTGGTTCATTTACCTTTGTTATTTCATACATTTCACCTCTATATTGAAAATCTCATGTTGGAATCCTTTAGGACTATGAAGCTAGTTTTTATACCTTGTTCCTTAGTAAAAGAAATTTTATGGTCATGTGGTAAACATATTAATGTATCACCCCTTATGATATTTTTATTTCATGCAAAATTCATAACTCTTTTCCCATAAACAAGCACAAATTCAAGTTATAAGCATCTCAAGATACATTCAGGGAGCTAACCCTTAAAACCTAGAGGCTCACTTCCGCTATTGTTATACCCACATACTTGGAAGTGTTTCCATGATACCCAAATATATAAGAGGCTTTAAAAACATCTTATAGGGTGTAATATTTGGTGACAATAGTTCTAACATGCCCAGTAGGACCCATTGTCTTCAAGACAACTTGTTAAGGTGAATGTTAGTTTTGATAACTTTAACTACAAATTGGTGTGCTACTCAACATTTGGTGACTCCATCAAGGTAAAATATAGTTCAAGGCCATTTTTTTTGTCATAAAATTACTCTCATGCTTCATTTTTCTCACTAGGTCATCATCTAGAAGAGGTTTAAATCCTATTGATCCACTTATTCAGCTTGAACTTCCTCTTGAAGTTCAATACCCTCATCATAATATGATTTTTGAATACCAAGAGGATTTTTCTAGCCAAAGAAGTGAAGAGTAAATATGTTGAATAAATTTAAGATCTTGAAGAATATATGGCTAGAAAACATGCCTTTCTTACCTTCAATATTAAGAATCCAATTCATCTTCAAGTATATGATGCCATTCCTCCTAATTTCACAAAGAGTGTATTCACTTTGAATGGTGTGAGTCATGTCACACCTAGTGAACACATTAGGGATATCTCCAATTTTTTTACTTTCCACAATTTTAGTCAATAAAACATTTCCATTACACTCTTTTCCATGTCCCTTAGAGAAAATCTCTTGATTGGTATAGGACTTTGCTTGGTAGATACATCACATCATGGGATGACTTTAGAGTATTGTTGACTTCTAGATTTGAAGATGAAAGTGACCATACATCTCTTATACATCATCTCAATGTGATAAAAAGAGGCCCCAAGTAAATAATGCATGACTCCAATGAGAGGTTTCAAAAGACCTGGTATAGATTACCTCTTCCAATGAGGCCACCTATGAGTTTTGTGTTCCCTACCTATTTCAGATCCATTGGTAATGAAATTACTATCATGATTCAATCCATGGGTGATTCCACTCTTCCTAAAGTATATGAGCTTGACATCAAAGCTAAAAATTATCTCATTCAAGATTTAAGGTTTATTCTTAAGGTTTTTATGCCTCCATTGTCTCATACTTATAATAATTTTCCAAGTGTATCTGAAATTCCCATTGCTAAAAACAAGTTGAAAGCAACTCTGAGTTAGGTAGAAGATAATATTGAAAGGAAGGAAAGATTCCTAGCCTTAAAGGCTAAAAATAGGTAAGCTAAGGTGAAATAAGGTGCTTATGAAAAGTTATATCCCTATCAATATCAATATATATAACAATATGGGAGAGGAATAGGTCAAGGGTAGCCTCACATAAATAGGCCTACCAATGGATATAATCCTAATTCTACCACCAATGTAAAGGAGATGGTAATGGTACATAGAAATTTGGTGTAAGGATAACATTGTAAATAAGGCCAATTCATAGATATTAATGAGAATGGGGAGAAATATCTATATTCTCAAGGAAGAGTCACTCCACTTCTATCAGCTGAAGATGAATTCATGATGCAAACAAGTGAAGGTGGATAGTCCCAAGGAGATATTTTCACCAACTTCCTAGTTTAAGACATTTTTGTGATCAATCAAGGGACTTATATTTCAAACAACACTATATAAAAGATAATTTTTTTATGAAGTGACAATAATGTGCCTACAATTTCATCCAATCTTCCTACAAAGAAATAAGGCATGGTTGCATGTATGGAAGCTTCAAAAACTCCTACACCTCATTCAAATCAAAAAATTGGAAAGTTTGCCTAAGGCATCTCAAATCCTAAAGTTAAAATAACCTCCTTGACTCAAAATTCTCAATAAAAAGTAGGTATTTCAACTCTAAATATTCTGGACTCATTAAATAATACCAAGACATCTATTTCCCTTTGGGATGTCCTTCATATGCCTGTCTAAAAAGAGCTTCTACAAAAATAGATATTTACTATCCCTAATAATATTTCATATTCAAATCAATTTCATGGCCATGTTTTTCTCATAAATTACCCTAACAACATTGTTTAACCATTTACTAGTGCTGAGAAACCTCTACCATTTTACCTCACTCTTGTTGTGGGTGACAAGCTAATACACAATTGCATAGTTGATAGTGGAGCTTCCACTTTAGTCATGCCAAAAGTTGTAGCTAATAACTTGGGCCTAAAATATGGGTCTCAATATCAAAGGATTTATCTAATTATATGGTATATTTTTTAATATAATAATACTGATAAAAAACTTGAAGGTTTTATTGCATGATTATCCTAGTTTTTTATCCTTCAAGACATAGTTGTTATTGATCTCCTAACTCACTTTATAGTATGCCTTTTCAAGAGACTTTATAGCCAATATAAGTGGAAAACTCTATGATTTTTTGTCCTTATTTTCATGTGGTACAAATATAGAACCAAGGTGACCATTAAGACACAACCTCTTTCAAGGTTTCATATTGAAACTTTCATTGAAACAATGTCTAATTTGAATTGTGTGGTCCATGAGGAAAAGGATTCTATTGTAGATGATAGTACTTCATCCAAGATTTAAGTCATTTCATATTTTTTCTTGATTAATATGGTAATAAAACTTTTTATCATGATCCTCATGCTTTCATGGAGGAAACTAATTTAGGAGTGTATTGTATATATGAAGAAGGAGTACCAACACCTCTACTTGCCAAGGAAGGAGGTGAAGAGGATGAGATGTGGAAAATGTTTTTTATGGTTCAAGAAGTAAAATTAGTGTAGTATATGGTGTCATATTTGTATCTTAATCTAATTTACAATATTATTCTTTATAAAGGTTCCATTTTAGGCTGAGTATGAAGGTTTGATTCATGGCCTTCAATAGGCAAGGAGAAAAGGAATCAAGAACTTACAAGTATATGGAGATAGTAAATTGGTTGTGCATCAAGTTAAGAATGTATTTTATACTAGGAAAACTTTTATCAAGTCATATAATCATAGGTTATGGTATTTTATTGTCAACACATTTAATATCCAATCAATTCCAAGGGAGTAGAATAATCATGTTGATAAACTAACTGCCATAGGATCTCAATTTGACACACCAACTACCATAAAAGAGGAGGGAAATCAATATCATATTAATATCATTTTTATACCTTACATACCTAATAATTATGTGTCTTTTCAAATATTTTATATTGATAAATACATTGCATACTTCTTGTAGAATGAGGCTAAGTTTTCCTCAAGAAATCAAAAGAGACTCCAAGAACAATTTGATGATCAGATTGTGTAGCTAAAAACAAATAAGATACCTAAGGATCTGATGATCTTATAAATTATATTCAATTAATATTATCAAAATAATAATTAAAAGGTGAGTATTTCTATAAAAGAGGATAACTATGAAATATTCTTGATCTTCAAGAACAAACTTCTTAAACTAGGTAATGTATGTTCTACATTGGAGAAGCAAGCATTCATTATTTTGTGTAGAGATTTTCATGACATATTTTCTTGGGAGTATAAGGACCTAAAGAGATTTTATCATATCCTATAACACCATACCATTGACTTAGAACCTAGAGTTAAACCAATTAGGCAAAAACAAAAGCCCATTAACCCTAAGGTTGAACAACTTGTGAGGTTAGAGCTTACCAAACTCCTTAAATCTGAAATTATCTTTCCTATCAAACATTAAACATGGTTAGATAACCTTGTAACTATTAGATATAATAATGGGTAGATAAGACTTTTCATGGACTTTAGATATCTTAATAGAGTGTCACTCAAAAATCATTATCTTTTACCCTTAATGGAGTAGATTTTATAAATGCTTTCAGGTTCTCAACATTTTTCTCTCCTAGATGGATATTCAAGTTACAATCAGATTATAGTGAATGAATATCATCAATTTAAGATAGAATTCACCATGAAATGGGGTAATTTTGATTATATGAATATGCCCTTTGGTTTTTCAAATGTCAGTGCCACATTTCAAAGAGCAATGTACATGACCTTTAAAGGTTTGATTAATGATATTTTGTTGGTTTATCTAGATGATATAATAGTGTTTTATAAATATTATAATGAAAATATGCAATAGTTGAGGCAAGTTTTTGAAATATGTATGCAATATGGAGTATCCCTTAATCCAAAAAATTCATATTTGTTGTCCACGAAGGCAAGCTTTTAGGACATATTGTTTCCAAATATGATTTGAATATTGATCCTAAAAGGATAAAGGATATTATAGGCCTATCATTACCCTTGCATAAGAAAGGTCTCCAAAGTTTCTTAGGCAAGATAAATTTTGTAAGGAGGTTTATACTTGGGTTTGCATCTTTGGTGAAACCTATCACATCCATGCTCAAGAAGAACCAAGTCATTTATTGGACTAAGAAGGGTAAGAGTAGTATTGAAGCTATTAAGAAATCAATTTAAAAATATCCTAATCTTTTAAATCATAAGTTTATAAAGACTTCATGTTTCATTCATTTGCTAACCTTCATAATATCTCAACCATGCTAATGCAAAATAATGATGAAGGTGTGGAGAAACCAATTACTTTATTTAGTTAAGGTTTGGGATATTATGAAGTCAAGTACACCTTTGTCAAGAAACCATTCCTTATTATTTTAAGAGGACTAAATAAGTTTATGCATATGTTTTATAACAATAGGATTCATGTCATGGTCTCTCATCCTAGTACTAAAGATTTTCTCTTGAGTAAAGACCTTAGTGAAAAGAGGGTAGGGTAGATTACTAAGGTAATCAAATATGATGTTGATATCAAGGTGAAAATTTTGATAAGGGGTAAAGGCCTTTATGAAATTATAGCTTCATATCTCCATGAGTCAAAATAAGAGTCTCTAATCAATAAATATTTCTCCCAACCAGTTGGTTCCTTGCCTCTACAAAGACACAATTGTTATCAAATTTATTTAAAGTAATGAGTATCCTAATCATATGAATAGATCACATAAGAGATTTTTTATGTTACAAGTTATTCCCTCTTGTCTTGTAGATGGTTTTTTCTTTAGAAGAGACATTAATTTTTTGATATTGAGATGCATTGATAGTGATTAGTTTGGTGTATTGCTTGAGAAGTTACATAATGGAATAATATGAGGTTATTTCTCTCCAAAAACCATAGCTATCAATATCATGAGGGTAAGATATTATTGGCCTAGCCTCTTCAAATACTACCATGCTTGGGTGATAAGGTGTGTACAATGTGATTTATTTAAAGGAAAACAAAATTTTAAATCTCTTCTTTTGAAGCCTATCCAAGTAGATCAACATTTCATGCAATAGGGTCTTGATTTCATTGGCATGATAAAACCCCTATCAAGTGTTGGTCACAAATGGATACTCATAGAAACTAACTACTTCACAAGGTGGGTTAAAGAAGTAGCATTGAAAGAAGATAATTATAATGCTATTTTGGAGTTCTATGAGAGCATCATAATAAGGTTTGGTACTCCTACTATTATTTTAGACAATGCTCTTACTTTTATGGGTGTTAAGACAACTGATTGGGAAAATATTAATGGCATATATTTAAGCACTTCATCCAAATATCAACCTCATGGAAATGGGTTGGATAAGTCTACTAACAATAATATAATTAGAATCATCAAGAAGACTTTGTAAGATAATCAAAGAGCTTGGCACACCAAATTGAAGACATCCCTATGCGTTGATAGGATAACTCCCAAGAGGTCAATAGGGAATTCTCCTTTTGTGCTTTTTTATGGAAGGGAGGATAGGTTTTATATATCTCAAGAGCTTCCTACCTTGGAGTTGGCACATCAATTAGAATTACTTGAGAATACTCTAATAGAGGTAAGGTTGGTAGAATTAATGAAGTTGAAAGAGACTAAAGATAGATCTCATCAAACTATGTAACATCACCAAATACTAATGAAAAGATCTTTTGAAAATAAATTAACTCTAGTAACATTCTAATAATGTGACATAGTGTTGAAATGGGATGAAGATAGAGCAAAACTAGGGAGACATACAAAAGTTGATACTTTATGGAGTGGACCATATGTCATCATCAAGTGCAAACCAAGAAAATCTTTCCAATTATCAAGGATTAATGGAGAGGATCTGATTATCCTTGTGAATGGGATACATTTGAAGCTTTTATATTGTATAATTGAATATATTAGTCTTGTAAATATTAGGTTAGATGTGTGTTTTCTTTTATGTTGTGTTGTGTTCCCTAAGTGTTCTAGTTAAACACATGTGGATCTTGTTTTGTGTGTCTTTTCCTTTTATTTTGTTCATTTTCAAAGTTAATTTTTGTATCAAGATAGTGTATAGGTGACCCCATGGCCCAATGGAAATGATTAGGCTACTGGTCATTACATAGCAAGCAGACCACCTTTGGAAAATTACCAAGAATGTTGACCATTTTGACAAGTCAAAATAGGTCAACCCCCCTATAGTCAAAAATTTATATAGGGGTATAATATAATGTCTTGGGGTGTTTAATGGTTCATTTTATGTGATTTAATGTTTCATTATCCTTGGTCATAGTTTGATTAGGTCCTTATGTCATCTTGTGTCCTTTAGGGGTCATTAATGAGCATTAAACGCAAGTAGTATGGTTTTCTAGGAAAGACAAGTGTTCCAAAACTCTTTAAAATGTCCAAAGTGTTATTCCCTATTAGATATGTTAGTTTATAACTGAAATCTTGTAGGTGATAACTAAAACTCAAGAAAAAAATAGCAAAATAAGGAGTTTCAAAAGGTGTATGGCCTATGAGAGAGAATGGCACATGGGAGGATGTTGTGAGATGGATATTTAACTTCCTCAATCTCATTTCCATACTTGACATGTTTTTAAAGTTCCCAAAATAGTCAAAAATCATTATTCTCTTTTATTGATCCATCATGAACATGAAACTAGTCAATAGGTTTTTGGTTGGTGTGGCTAGTTGGAGAATGTCTAGGGTAAATACCTCTGGGGGTGATAGTAAACTTTATCATATTCACATTCATACTTGGAGTGACAAAAATGGTGTCATATTCTTTATGAACCATCTCTAATAAGTTGATTGTGTTTTTTTGCTTATTATTTCCCATACCCTATAAGTTTTGCTCTTTTTTGAACCATTTTATACATCTACCTCTAAATGATGTTGAATATATCCTCTCATCTTCCAAATGCTCGGTTTCATGTTTGGAAAATATTTGATATCTCAAATAACTCATATTACAAGGAGGTGTTGATAGTGAACTTGCATTTATAATTCACCATTTGTATAAGGTCTCTTTCTGTATAATGTCTCTAATCCAATGTAACATGATGTTTCACTCATTTCAAAGGTCAAGGAAATTTCTTTCTTTCAAATATTCAATCTCTAAGTTTAATATCATAGAGGTTGCATTTTAGTGTGAAACACAATTACCTCCTACTTCATTCTCACTTACAATCATGACATCTAAGGGCCCTAAGAACTTTCATGTAAATGTGATGGAAGTTTCCAAGTTGTTTTATATCCTCTTAAAACATTGACATAGTAAGTTAGGCCTTTAAATATCATTAAAGGTACTATGGCAATCATATGCAACACTCACACATAGTCAGTCATGAATGTGCACCTATAAGTACCATGGAGAGAGAGTGTCATGTTAGAATGGAGTTATTTTAACCTATTCCAAGTCCTCAAAAGTTTAAGGGTATCTATTTTATCATTGATAAAAGCTACAATACTTTTTGAAGACTCATACAACATGTGTATTGTTCATATTTCCATTCATTACCGTATCTACAACTTCATCAACATCTATAAGAGGGTAAAAAATACTAAAATAGGATTTTTGAGTCTTGCTTCAAGTCCTTCAAGTGAGAAACATGTATTTGGAAACTTTGATAAGGTCTAAACCCAATTGAAGGCTTATATTCCATGCTCATTACCTAAACTCACATCTATTGCCTTACACCTTCAAAAGTCCACCTACAGGTGACACCATAGAGACATGAAATATTTATATGGAGGAGACTAGATATGATGAAACCCTTATTGAAGTCATAGTGTGTTTTATAGATCATGGAAAACATATTTTGAATGCTAGATTGGTAGGTAAGGTTGAGGATTATATTCAAAGGTGATGACTATGAATTCAGGGATCAAATCCCTAAAACATGAAAAATAGATCACGTAGCACATTTGAGGATGTCATATGATGATGATATATGGATTCTTAATGCATCCAATTATACTCACCTTGTATCCCTCACATAGGGGAAGATCTATGAAAAATTTGGAGGGTGAATGATTGGTGTAAAGTATTTTCAAAGGGGTCTAACATGCACATTTGCTCACTAAGGTTTAATAATGACATCTATAGGATTTGATATCCAAGGAAACCTCTACATCTAAAATTTAAAATGAGGCATATATTCATGTTTGAATGATCTTATTGAGTGAAGGTCATACAAATGAGAAAAAAAGTCATCAAGAGAGGTTGATATGTAGTGTTTTAAACCCTATCTACACCTACATGTAAAGATTGGTTGGAGATACATACAACCCAAAGATCAATCCATAAGAGAAATCACACAACAAGAACTTGCGAGAATAATTTAAATAATTAAATAAATGTATTTATTCATACACATCAAATTATATATAATGTTCTTATATTCATTCTTAGTTTCTCACTAATCAATCTACTAGATTGCAATAATATATAGATCAAATAGTTTGTTAAATGAAAAATAAACTATTTGTCATAGGATGTAAAATGAGAAAACTGACTAAAATTAGTTTTCAAATTTACATACAAATAAATGAATATTGTTGAGAAGTCTCAATAGTATAACAACTAATTATCTAGGTAACTAATATCTACCCTAGGTAATAATAAACTTACCATAGGTAAAAAATAACTACCCAGATAAGCCTATACATTATTTTAACACCCTCCCATAAGCAAAACATAGGGAGTATGGGTCTTAGCTACTAGGCCTGATAAGGTACCCATGTACAAACAAAAAAAATTAAAGGAAGTGATACTTTCATCAAAAATCCCCTTGAAGGACAACTTCCTTCACCCTAAGCATCTCTCTTAACTAAAGATAACAAGGAAAAGCCACAGGTTTAGTGAAGATGTCAACAATCTACTTAGTAGTAGGCACAAACTCCAAGGAAATATTTCCATCTTGAATGAGCTATCGAATGAAGTGCATATAAATCTCAATGTGTTTTGTGCACTGATGCTCAACAATATTGTGTGAAATAGAAATCACACTTTACTTATCACACCAAATAATAGTAGGACCCTAATAGGTGAAACCAAAATCTCCAAGAAACTATCAAAGCCAAAGGATCTCCTAAATGGATTTGATAGCAGCTCGATACTCTACCTCAGTGGAAGACAATGCAATAGCTATCTACTTTTTGCATGACTAAGCGACTAGACTAGAACCAAGTGTGATAGAAAATACATAAGTGGATTTGTGATTGTCAACATCACCAGCCAAATTAGAGTTAGTGTATCCAAAAAGATGTGGAGAACTCTATGGTATGTAATGAATACCAAAGTGTGTAGTGACATGAATGTAGCATAAAATATGCTTGGCTACTAACCAATGACTCTCATGAGGTTCATATGAAAATTGAGAGATAAGGTTCATAGAAAATTTGATGTCAGGATGTGTATGAGTCAAGTATAAAAGACTACCAACAAGTTGTTGATACAATGTTGATACAAGTGGCAGATAACATAACACCTAACTAATATGGAGTGGGGATAGGCTTATAATCAGCCATACCAAACCTAAGAAGAAGATCTATTGCATACTTCTATTGTCCAATGGAGATACCCTCAAAAGACTAATAGACCTAAAGACCAACAAAGTAATGCATAAGTCCTAGATCTATCATGTCAAACCTATCCAGCAACTTGTCCTTGATGTCTTAAATCAAGGAATCTGAACTACCAATGTGCATAAGTTCATCTACATACAAAACTAATATCACAATATCCTCACCATGCTTTAGGATATATACATTATGATTTGACTCATAATGATAACAACCAAAACTCAAAAGAAAAGAGTCCATATTTTCATACCAAACTCAAGGATCTCATTTGATACCATATAAAGAATGATGGATTCTACAAACTAATGATGTTTCCTATACAAATCCTTGAGGCTACTCCATATAGATCTATTCTTAAAGATCTCCATGCAATAAGGCACTCTTCACATCCATCTAAAAAACTAACCAATGATGTGAAGCATTAAGAGAGAGTACAAGCTAAATAGAATCCATCTTAGCTATAAGGGAAAAGGTCTAAGAGTAGTTTACTCCTTCAACCTATGAAAAACCCTTAGCTACTAATCTAGATTTGTCCTTATCAACTGATCCATCTATAGCATATTTGGTCTTAAAGACCCATTTTCATCTTACAAGTTTTCTTCCCTTAGGAAGAGGAATAAGGTCCCATGTATGATTCTTCATTAATTAATAATAGTCATCGTACACAGCAACATCCCACTTAGGTTTTCCAATGGGCTCAGAAAATAATACTAGATCATCAATAGTGGTTTTCCCATAATATAAATACCTAATGTCTATGAGTGAGTACGATGAGAGTCATATAGATCACTAAAAAAATAACTAGATACTATTATAGTGCCCTATGCCCATTTGGATAAGGATGATGAAGTAGATAGTTGTGGTGGCTGAATAGGTGCAACATCATCTTCATCATGATCAATAAAAAGCAAATCCTCACTATCATCTATGGAAGAAGGAGGAGGAGGATAAAGAGAAGAAGTAAAATATGTAGACTCTTGTGGAGTTGGTAGCTCATCAACACATACATCTCATCAAAACAATACATCATGTGAGATAGGATAAAAATATGATAAGCTTTTACATATTCATAATGGCCAAAAAAACAAGTGGTTGGATTTTCTTTTCTAATTCTTTCCTTTAATCATCCGGAATAAATATACATGCCTAACTCCCAAAGACAAACAAATCTAAAATATTTGGTTTGATCCCTAACCAAGATTCTTTAGGTGTCATATTTTGCATAGCTTTATGAGCCATGTGGTTTTGAATTTAGTTTTCACAATTTACTACTTTAGCCCAATATTGTGAACCCAAATTTTTAGAATGAATCATAAAATTTTCCATCTCTTTCAATGTTTGATTCTTCATCTCTAATACACCATTTTTGGGGAGTGTATGGTATAGTGAACTAATGCTAAATGCCATGCTCATTACAAAAATCTGAAAAAGCATTACTATCATATTCCTCCCCATTTTCGGTGCATATCTTCTTGAGAGGGGGAGATGATTATTTTTCAATAAAGGTTTTAAAAACCTTGAAGGTCTCAGATACTTCACCTTTCAACTTGAGAAAATATACGCAAGTTTTATGAGTGAAATCAACAATGAATATGAGTATATATTTTCCCATAAAAAGATTAAGTTGGAAAGGACATCAAATCACTATGAACCAACTCTAAGGGTGCATTAGCACATGTGGCCTTACCAACTAGAAATGGATCTTGGTGTTATTTACCAACTAGAAATCTAAGACATATTCCATCAATACATGAGACCTTAGGAAGGCCATTTAGAATATTTTTGTACTCATTTTCTTTAAATAGCCAAAACTTAGATTCCCTAGCCTTTCATGCCATAATTTGTTAAGGCTATCACCATGTGCTACAAGTGAAGAACCAAAAGTCCTAGAAGAAGACTCAAACTTATTAAAAGTGTAAAATCTTGCAGAATGATTTGCTTTACCTATAGCAACTATCTCATTAGGATCATTACATTATCTTATTACAACATAATGTGGAGTGAACTCCATAGTTTTACCAGTACCAAAATGGCATATTTGGTATATAGAGAGAAGATTATAAGAGATTTGAGGTACAAGAAATACATTATCAAAAAAAACCATCCTATTTTTGAATAGTACCTAATCCCAAAACATCAATCTATGAAGAGTTCCCCATGATAATATGTGAAGTACTATAATCTATTATAGAAGACAAGAGATCCTAAGAATGTGTGAGATGATGAGAAGTACCTAAGTCAAAAATCCACTTATCCTAAGATATAGCCCTAGTTGAGAGTGCTTTCCCTTTCCCTATGGAAGGAGAATATGTAAAAGGTACATAAATCTTGAATTATTTCAATGTTTCCTCTAATTCTACCATCTTCCTATAGCATCTACTTTCATCATGACTAGGACCACCACAAAAATTTCAAGGACCAAAAATTTCTTCTTTTTCTTATAAACCTTTTTTATTGTAGAAGATTAAGAAGATTGTGTAGTGGTATTTGTAGGTTTATTAGAAGATAGTGTTTTCTACTTTGATTTAGGTGGAAGATTTATTTTTGAGGTATTAGCCACTAAGGCACAACTAAAACTAGGTAGAGCATCTAGGGCCATTAATTTTGTTTGCTCTTTACTTAATCTTTCAAAAAAATACTTCAAAATAAGGCCATTTGAATGGTATAAAAGGTAGAAGAAAATACACTATATGGTCCTTTCAATTTTGAAAAAATCAAAAAAATGCACTTCTTGTCATTCTTATCCTTCCCACCAGCTTTCAACTATGATCTAATAAACTTTAATTTTGCTAAAAATTCATCTATGGAAGGAAAATGTGATCGAGATAAATCACTCAATTCCACATCTAATAACAGTATTTTGAATTCATTTACTTTATCAAATAGAGTTGTAAACTTTTCCCATACCTTTTTTAGTGTTTTTGCATTTGCAATGTGGAATTGAAGACTATCTGACATGTTGAGGCCAATTAATCCAAGTACCTCATCCTTCTTGTGCCATATGCGTACTTGTCCTTTTTAGTGGTGAAAGCTACACGTGTGTTGTCATCAAAAATCCTCCATAATCCCTTTAACTGAAGAATTTGTTACATTTTTGGTATCTAAACATGATAATTTTTGGCATTTAAAGGTTCAAATAATAAATAATCCATTCTCAAATATTAATATGACATTGTTAAAAAAGACGTAGACATTCTATGTACAACCCCTCCCATTACAATTTAATGTATTCCAATGAATATCCTACCTTTTTTATTAAAAAAAATTGAAGGTACTATTGTTTTTTAATTTAAAAAACAAAAAAAACTTTTTTGAAAGATAAAAATAGAGGGATTTGACCCTAAGACCTTCACTCTACCAATTTCTTAGCAAAAGTATCTTAGCCACTAAGGCCAAGTCTATTTTGTGAGCATTTAAACAAACAATTGCTTTTAAATCTCTTCAAAAAGGAAAATTTAATTTAAAAAAGGCCCAAATTGACCCACACATGTGAGGGAGGATCACCAAAATAGTCTTACTCAAAAAAATATGCAACAAATTATAGTGGTGTGAAGCTTTCTGAGGAGAAATCAGAAGAATGGGAAAGATCCTTTGGCAATGATTTTTTGCAAATGCCTTAAAAAAATGTGTTGAGGTCGCATGTCCCTAACACCTATATGGACTACTATAAATCCAATTTTTTTATTGCACATGAAACCTAGCAATGTCATCTAATGTTTCTAGGTGTCAAATTTAAAAAAATGAAGTGTATGGCCTCCCAATGGAAGAAAATTGTATGAGTATGTAGTAGATTACAGACAAACTACGAATTCCATGTTGGAGGGGCTCAAAAAAGGTGTAAAACATCCTTTTTAGGTGTAAATCCTATGTTGAGGTGTTATAAGGGTGAGTCAGCATCTAGGAAGAGGTTTCAAATTTTTAAGAACCTATGTAAAAATCCAAAAATGGTATGGAAATTGTACTCCACTCTTGCTGCAGCAAATAGACCAGCCAATTAATTTTTGCCTAAATGGGTTGCACGACCTGGTCCAAAATACAAAATTCAAGAATTTTTGAAATCCTTGTTAAGTTTATTTTATAATGGGTATTTGGTTTAGGAATTTGAATCATTAAATATTCTGAAATAATCAGACAAATTCATAATTCCTAGGAAAATTTTGAGAATGAAACCAAAAACATGAGAGAGAAAAATAAATTTTTGGAACTCAGTTTTGAAATAATTAATTTGGATTATGTTAAAATTAAATTATTCAAAAAAAATTAGGGTTGAATATTTTCAACTAGAACTTCAAGCTCTAAAACCATGTAAAGATTGGTTGGAGATACATAGGACCCAAAGATCAATCCAGAAGAGAAATCCCACAACAAGAACCTGCAAGAATAAATTCAATAATGAATAAATGTATTTATTCATACATAAAAAATTATATCTAATGTTCATATATTCATTCTCAATTTCTCACTAATAAATCTACTAGATTGTAAAAATATATAGATCAAATAGTTTGTTAAATGAAGAACAAACTATTTGTCGTGAGATGTAAAATGAGAAAATTGATTAAAATCAATTTTTAAATTTACATACAAACAAATGAATATTGTAAAGAAGTCTCAATATTAAAACAACTAATTACCTAGGTAACTAATATCTACCCTAAGTAATAATAAACTTACTATAGGTAAAAAATAACTACCTATATAATCTTATACATTATTCTAAAACTACAGGTGTCCTTTCCTTTGAAACTATCCACTTAATAGCTAATAGCAAACTCCTACATCATCCATGGTAGGAGCTTAAGCATGGAAACACAATTTGTTTTTGATATAATATGACTCCCTATGATCTCATATGATCAAAATGGTATATTTAATAGTTTATAATGGTAATCAACACCTATAGGACCCCATGTTGTTACAACACAAGCAACTGTAGCTGGTTGCAACATAACAATGAGCTAAGAAGCTATATTATTGGGGTTAACATAGGGTGAACATAATATGGATGAGTCCAAATGAATGTATAATAACCCTAATAAACTATAGTGATGCCTATAATAATTATTTTAAATCTTAAGCCATGTAATACCACCTACAAGTGCCCCTCCCAAATAGGAAACATAGTCAGCAGTCTAGTCAAGTTGAAAAGCAAGGCATATGTGAGGTAGTATGTGGAAGGTCAAAGTAACAAATGGACTTGGAAAACCTTTGTTATGGTTTTCATGGACTTGTAACACCTTTTTTATGTTTTTAATGGCCTTGAGAGACCCTCACACAACACAAATAATGTAGATAAAGGCTTATGTAATGTAATCTATAGTCCACTGTCAAAACCCCTCAGATAATCAGCTTACCCCATAAGTCCATTTTATGTTTTGGTGAATTTTAAGGGTCTAATTATATGATCAAGGGATGAAAATTTGTGGAAAATGTCTCTATAACTTGGATAAACTCTTCCAATATTCAATAAATAGTGCAATTATCCTTTGTTTTATCTGATATAAAGGGCACTCCCCTAACATGTAAATTAGTAAATTTTGAAGAAAAGAGATGATAAAGAACACTAGAGACTATTATGAACCTTAATATAGGTTTTTAAAGTTGTTTAATATGTTTAAAAAAATATATAACCATGCACAGGGGTCAAAAACACAATAGGGTGGTTTAAACAAATTAAGATGCAAGCAGACCTACAAGGTCTCAACTAGGCCTAAAGTTCAATAAGGGAGTCAATTTCACTTATAGCCTTAAGTGAGCATTCCAAAGCCTTTAACTAGGTTATTAGGGAGTTATAATACATGTTAAAGCTATTCAAATTCAGTGGAAACTACAAGAAAGCCATTTTTGGGCTTAAAAGCAACTCAATCCTGTAGGAAATTGAATGGAGAACTCAAGTAGCCAATTTAGGATGCTCATACATACTTGGACACTCTACATTGGAATATAAGGAGTTGATGGATTATGAATAAGTTATTGAACATTTATTTTATGTAATTTTTCTGTAACTCTAATGTCACATCTCTATAAACAAAGGTTAAGGGTAAAATGAACCTAAAACCCTACAAAACCCTGAATAAGAACTGAATTGGGAAGACGAGGATGGAGAGTTATAAAAATGAGATGGAATGGGCATGAAAGTGATTTTATGTTGTATTTTACTCTATATATATATTTCAAACTCACTAGAGGTGTTCCTTACTTGTACGGGTAGGTAGGAAATTAGCTTTATTTGACTATTTTTAGTGGTTTTTAGGTTTTAGGAGGTTTCAAGAGGTGGAATTAACTTTTGGATAAGTATTGGGACTTAAGATAACTCTTTATGTTTATTTGTTATAGTAAAAAATCTCCTAAGTGTTTCTACAATTGCCTTCACTTTAGCCAGCCAAAACTGCCAAAGTTAGCAAGCTAGTGGGAGAGTGAAAATGCTAAGTGGATGGCCTTTTAAGGTATACATAAGGAATATAATGATATTGGAGGTATTTAAATTAATAATTCACTCATTTTTATATATTTTAATATAAAATTTAAGCCAATATTGAGGCTAAATGTGAGGGGTAAGTGAAAGAGGAGTTACTTGGACTATAGGTAGTGGTAACTCATGTGCAAAAGAATATAGATGATTAGGGATGCATCTAATGCATGGTGGAGTATTTATGCAATACCTCTATCTTATTTAAATCATGATATTTATCCCTAGTCATTTTTTGGATGTTTCAAAAGGGCCAAATGATGAAGGAAATTTTTTGAGCAAGTAGGAGTCCTACACCACATTTCATGGAGTTTCATGTTTTTGAAGGCCATTTATCCTATCAAAACTTTCATGGTATATCTCACACCCATTATCCTACATGTATAAATCATTTTATTATAATGACACATGACCCAATGACTCTTTAACTTAATTCTCTTCTCTTCTCTCTCCAATTCTATAAGTAGTAGCCATTTTGGTATTGTAATCTAATACCACACCTAGAATGACAAAGCCCTGCTAGTTTGATGGTATTTTTTGCGATTGAATAATTCAAGTAATATGGTTTTGATGTTAAATAAAATATTTTTTGATTGTGAAAATTGATGAATGGTTAATTTAAGTGGTTATATCCTTGCTTTTCCTTGTCCTTTCATGTCTTATGCAAGAAGCTCTCATTTTAACAGGTCATATAGATTGTATTCAAGTGTGTTAGGATATTTTAAAGTGTGAAATTATTATTAGAGTGTGAATTAATCCCTCTATTTCATTTACCTTGTGTTTCCTCATACATCTCACCTCTATATTGAAACACTCATGTTATAATCCTTTAGGACTATGAAGCTAGTTTTTATACCTTGTTCTTTAGTGAAAGAAATGTGATGGTTATGTGGAAAACATATTGGTGTATCACCCCTTAGGATAGTTTAATTTCAATCCAAATTCCTAACTATTCTACCATATACAAGCACAAATTCAAGTTATAATCATCTCACAATACATTCATGGATTTATCCCTTAAAACCTAGAGGCTCACTTTCACTATACGTATACCCACATACTTGAAAGTGTTTCCATGTTGCCCAAATTTGGAAGAGGCTTCAACAACCTATTCTAGGGTGAAATATTAGGTGATAAAATTTTTATTTTTGGCACACTTTTCAATCAACATCAATGATAAGGTTTCCTATGCTCAAGTTTCACAACTCAAACAAAAAACTAATGAGTTAATAGTTGAATATGTCTTGCAATCTAATACTATATTAGCAAAGATGACTATCCCCATGGTAAATAGATAACTCTAAGAAATTCAAATATAGTTTATTACCGATATTGCATGAAGATATCCTATTCAATAAATTTTCCCTCCATATATCTTTGACATATAGTGAAATAATGAGAAGTCAAGCTTCTCTTTATGGGTAAATTAAAGTACAGAACTAGGTCAGATTCAACTAATACGAGTTCCAATAATCCCCCATACAAGGAAAATATAAATAAGATCAAGAATGATTAAAAAATAATAGTTAATGTAGATTCAAACCTCACATGTTTTTATTAACTCCTCCAAAGATAAATTTTATGACTCTTCCTCAATCACTAACATGTGTTATCTATCAACTCTTAGAATGTAATGTCATATCTCTCCATCATATTAAAGAGGCTGATACGACTAGGATTCTTCCAAGGAATTATGATGCCAATGTATTTTACAACTATAAAGGGGCACTACGCCATACTAAAAATAGATGCATAACCTTATGACATAAGATATAAGATTTAATAAAAGCTAATATCATTGATATTGGCACTCCTATAGAGGCATCTAGACTACAACCAATGGAAGCAAAAGCATTGAATATATTTTCATATCTATTTCCAAAACATATAGATAATGAGACATTTGTCACCTCAAGTTCTCATTATACATATCAAGCACAACCACCACCAACATCTTATCATACATGTATAGTGGATACACACCCTCTACATGATATCATTGGTGTATATCATGATACAATGCTAGCTAAACCTCTCATCACATTCTCATATTAATAGATAGTATATCATGTCTCAAATTTATGTGCACTCTTTGTATAAGCATGCATTGATCATCATCCCATTTAGAGTTTCATAGTTTACAATGCGTCAAGCATTAATATGTGTATTATTAAACTTATATATCATTTGGGTTATTTAGAGTAGGACATTTCTCAGATAGATACAACTATTTGTAGCTTTAGTGGCTATGTTCAAAAATCCATAGGGGAGATAGTACTACTGTTATAATTTGGGCTCACACACATGGCCATCATATTCATAGTCATACCTAGTGTAGGCACATTTGATATGTTATTTGGTATGACTTAGATATAATAGCTTCAGGTTATCCCATCTACCATACATAGATGTCTCAAATATACACATGTTAATCAAGTGGTCATAGTTGAGGGCATTCCATATGAATATCCTTTACCTATTCTACAGCTAATTATATAGTATACACTAGTTATTTTTCATCACATAGAGTGTATTAGCACATATATAATACCAGTTGAGCCACTAGTAAAGGTTAGGTCTACTCCTATGACATCATCATGTACTTATATTCTCTCATAGAGACCTATATTAGAGAGAACCTTGCATCAAATACATGGATTCTAGAGATCCTCTATATACCCCATTACCACACATATTAATGTTACACATAAAGCATACATTATAGTTACATCTTATACCAGATGGGTTCCAAATAACCCCACAGTTTATAGGTCTATTTAGTTAGCTCCATAGATTCCTAGTCCCACTCTACAAGTAATTTCAACTATAAATCACTTAGTATATTTTATTCCTTGGTCTCAGATTCCTCATCACATAACATGCATGATCACTCGTCCTCTCTTTGATATATGAGACATTGATTGCAAATCTCTTACGAGACTCATAGTTAGTAGTATCTCTACTCTTGTACATAGTTTCTCTTACCTTGATCCCTATATATAGTTCCATTTTCATGATTGATTGTACATCATTTATGCCCTATATAATATGTTCAAAAATACAAACACGTTCAAATATTTCTTATAAATACAAAAATTTAGATTTTATGCATTTCCATGTTTACATTCCTTTTATTTTCTAGGTACTACAGATGTTATATGTCTTAGTATAGTTAAATTTTATCATACATACATGTTTTACTTATTCTCTTCATAGATTCTTACAGGACTCAAGTCCTCTACACATATCCAAATATGATACTATCCACACATTAGGGATAGATACAAAAATTCATCATTGATACATTCACCCATTAGGGACATCCTATACACAGCTTGTGAATTACCAAGTTATATCATTCTATACTCCATATCATAGATTTAGAATTGATTATATCTTGATATTGATTATCCTATACTAACTAAGAAAAATCCAATTACCACTACTATAGACTTAGATTATGTACATATTTTCTCTTTTATAGATTTATACCACATGTTTATGTATACTTTCATTTCTATCTTTCCTACTTTAGATTTGACTATGTCTCTTTTCTTCTACATCTATTTGAGGGAATTTAAATATGCCATTGTTGTTTGGATCTATGTCGATTCCTTTCATTGTGTGTATGCTTTGGACATGTGCCTATGCCTTTGTGTTTACTTTATTGATTGTGTATGTAGATATTTTAACATGTCCTTATCTTTGGCTTTAAGCCAAGATTATTTGCTCTATGCCTATGTGGATATTTAAACATGTCCTTGTATGTATTTCTTTCTTAAATTCAATGACATGTGCCATGTCCCTTGTTTTATGCCCCCTTAGCCTACTTTGCATGCCTCTTGTGTTTGTATGTATGATTTCATGTATGCATCATGGTCATGACACTTGTCTCTTGTTTGTTACACTCACACTTAGTTCTTGATGCCATAAGGGACTTCATGCATCTCCCCTTCCTCCTTGGGTTCCCTGATGGACATCATACCCCATCCCCCTAGGTAGTTACTCAAATTATAGATAGATTTATTGTTCATACACATGCTTACATTTTTATATATATCTTGACAACTTTATGAATGTTAGATCTAATATACATTGTACATTACCAATTTATGCTTAGATTATCTTACATTATGATGTCATGTATACACATTATATTTGTTTATCATGTAGATATCATAAATGCTTAGGATAACATACAAGTTACATAGCTTTTCTTTTGAGTAAAATTATTGTAAAAGTTCAACAAATCCCCTCTTTATAGTTTTTTTTATAGAGATCAAACCATCTAAGTACACGTAGAATATATTTTTCATCATGCAAACACAAAATATAGATCTTAGAATCAGAAAAGCATAGTGGAAAATAGTCAGACATAGACTAGTTTTAGTTTGCATAGAAAAAACATAGAAGGACACTAACATAGCATAGAGGAAACTAGTGCATTAAGCTACTATCCAAGGGACCACACAACTATCTAGTATCCCCAAAAATAAGAAAATCTAGATTGCCTAGAAAGGTATAGTTGTTACAACTCAAGTTTGCATAGTATATGTCATAGATTATATGTTATGTTTACTTTATTCTTAAATTTATATATAATCATACTAGTTTGTTTAGATTTTGGGTATCATCCATGACATGATCACTCTCATTTCAGTTTCAAATATGTTCAAATAAAAATTAGTATAATGTAATCTAGAATCCATATACACAAATATCATAAATGGGGGTATATGTACGACACATTATTTCCACATGATCAATTTTGCAGTAGCTCATCTCATATGGAATGACAAATCTATATTATAATCCACATTATATACTCTATACACCATTTTCACCAAGTTTCACACCAGATTGATGTCTTATTATATCTACATTAGTTGGCATTTTTGCATAGTCCCTGAACTACATTCCCAAGTGCCTAAGAGGCCCCCAAGCCATTTTTCATTGTAGAGTTTTTAAGTGGCCCTATATCCATCCTACATAGTTTTAATTACATCACATAGCTTCAATTACATTGTGTATTTTTACTTATAGATGCATCTACTACACATGGGTAGGCAATGATGGATTCATAGCCTACTTGAGTTCTTGAACCACCTATATAGGAGGGTTGGATAGTCCATCAGTCTAATCCAAGATATTTATAGTTCATCATCCATTGAGAAGGGGTGGGAAATTATGGATTAAATATTTAATTGAGTTATTGAGCCACCCACACATGGATATTGAGAAATACATCAACTCAATCCAAGTTATTCACCATTGATCACCAGCTACACACACAAGATGTCACCAAGTTATTGCATTGGTTTAAGTACCCAATGAGGTGTATTTTTTCATTTCCTCCCTATCTTATATCTTTACTCAATTTTTTCTTTGCTTTTTATATTCCTTAAATAAGGATGGATTCATCCATATTTCACTTTAAAGATACACAATGGAACATGCTTTGAATAATTAGATCTAGATTCAAGGGCTTCACCTCTTAGGTAAGTCTAAGTATGCTTATTTTTCCTTTATCCTATTCATTTCACTTTATTGTATTTATAGAATTAAATGGGAGGAAATTTAGTCATATAAAATGTCACTTGGTTTAAAAGAGTTTTACTTAAGACCACCCTACTCATAGCTTATCCCTGGACCTATCTTAGGGACTCTTTTGATCCTTATCCATATTTCATGTAGTTATAACTCATCCCTAGACATTCTTAAAGTAGTCTCAAACCTTGCCCTAAGCATTAATACCCATAGTGCTCTAGGTTCTTCCACCTAGGCACTAGTGTGCCTCTTTGGACACTAGTGCATTGTGCTAGTGACCAAAGGACCATGCTAGTGTGCCTTAATTATTTTTAACCCCAATGGATATATTTATAGTTATCAAGGCACTTAGGGTTAGATTAGGCTCAAATCACATCTAGACAAGAAGTAGATCATTATATATACACCACTTTTATTCCATTACCCACTAGATGGAAATTAAAAATAAATACATATAAAAAAACTCAAAAATAAGTTGTACAAATCAAGGTCATTGATACCTATTCTTCCTTACTTATTCATATAGCCATATGCAATAGTTCTAAGCTCAATTTACTCATCTTTCTAGTCTGAAGTATCACTTAAATCACTCAAATTAGTACTGATACTAACATTCACTTTCACTTGCACCAACACTTAGATTGGGAGAAGTAAATTGGTCTTGATTCCATATCAATGCATTGGTATGTATTTAACCCTAAACACAATGGGGTATTGAGGATGTATAGCCTACCCAGCTAACATCATGCTTTTACTACTTGTTCCACTGAAATACCCTAACAACATAGAGGTCTAGGGTTTTTTCTTAAATCAATCAAAAATAGATCATCAATAGAATATTAGGGTTCATTTACATAGGCACAAGGTTCTCATACCTATACGAGGCTATTCCCATAAGTTCACATAGTTTCCAACAAGAGGACACTAGCACAACATAGAGTATATGAGTGTAGTGTGTTATTGTTTAAGGAACCATGCTACTATCTAAGAAGAGTTTTGAGACTTGTTTCTAATTTGAGACACTTTGATCAATTGATACACCATAATATATACTCTTGTTCATCCATCTTATTTAATTCCCTACTAAACACATATTTGTGTAGTTCATTGCTATTTTTAAAATAATTATTTAGGTCAATTCTTATATAAATTAGTGATATATTTATTGCATATTTCTCCCTAATTTATTGTTCTATCCCTTTAATAACCTATGGTTTAATATCCATAATTACCTTATAATTTAAATCATAAACCTTGTTTAAGGCATCAAGGGACAATGAAATTGAATTATTACTATCCCTTAATGAAACCTTATTTAAGGTGATATTGGACAATCCAAATCAAGAATAATTTATTGGTGAAAACCTATTAAATGTGATAATAACTAGATAATTATTTATTTCTCAAAGAATGAAAATGAGAAGAGCTTTGCCATACACAGGTGGAGGATACAAATTTAGCCAAAAGTGGTTGCTTTTATAGAGAATGGTGAAGAGAGAGAGATGTGATAGAAGATGTGTGGAAAGTGTCCATGGGAATTAAAATAATAATGGGAGTTGTGATATAGTCCACATATAAATCTAAGGATATGTGTCTCATTCTTGAAATAGTTTCAACCTTCCATGTGACATAGGGGTTACAAACTTGCTTGACACCTTAACTAGCATCTTAGAAATGACACTTTTATTACATGAAAAGAGTGAAAAGTGGGCATAATAACCATGAATTAATCTCAAATGATCTAAAAAAATTAATTGAACATTTTATGTTCCTTAAAAACTCTTCAAACCTACCATTCTATCATTCAAGTGCATAGGTGTCTTGAAACTCTTCATTTCCCATGCCTAGATTTATCCAAGTGGCCCAAAACTCAAGTGCATCTTCTTCAACTAGTCTAAACTAGATGAATGGTATTAAAATATTTTATCATTCCTAAAACAAAAAATTTTGGTTCTTGGACCAACTCCTAATAACTTGTTTTTCTCTTTAAGCCTTCATTTGGCCTAGTTTCCTTGTAGCCCTTTTTACCTATAAACCTCCTTTTGTAAGTAGTTATACATATTATATTGAAAAAATAAGGGAATATTATAGGACCCTCTATGTACTTATATCTCCAAGTCAAATTTTATCTTTAGAATCTAAGTGTAAACCCACTTTTTCTACCTTTCCCTCTCTTGAATTAGGCCTCAATTAGGCCTCGTTACTTTAGACCCTATTTTATTGCTATATAATTATTCCATGTGTTTGAAATCACAAAAAAATATTTTATTCACTTTACCTAGTACATCAGCAACATCCATGTAAATTTTGTGGTCCTAAGACCCTGTGGAAGTATGTAAACCAAGAAACGATCTTACCACCTAGTCTCATTTTAAGCCTATTTGAGACTGCTTTGAAAAATGGGACTAGTTTGATCTCCTCTAAAATATCCTATAATTTTGTTTTTAATTTAATTGATATTAAAATTTTAAAATGACCTCATCTTATGATTGCAAAAATTTCCCCTTCTTAGAATACCTGTAAAACTCTAAGAGCATGCAAAAACAAGTTATTTTGGGTAGTCCATACAAGTGAAGTACATGTGAATAAATTCCTTGGAGTACTAAATAACATACAATAATTTTAAGGATCAAATTATGTAATTTTATGTACTTTTGAAATCTTTTTTCCCTTGACTAGTCACTATCAGTGTTTAAGAGAGGTTTAAGGCCTATTTGGGGTCTCAACAATTGTTCATAAAGAAAATATTTTTAAATCATATTCTTAAAATTTTAAAACCTTATTTATAGACCCATTAAACTATCCCAAATATATCATACTCCCATGAAATTTTTTGGAAATGGTAAAAGCTTCTGAAGATTCTCTTTGGGTGGCTTGTTTAGATCTCTTGAGGCTAGAGAGGTCAAACATGGGTTTTGGGTCTCAAAACTCTTACCCACTACTATGATAAGATTATAACCCTATAAAACATCCATTTACATCATTATGAATCTTTTATAAGTGTTCATTTCCATTTTTTATGTAATTGGTACACTAATCAGGGTACTTGGGGTTAAGAGCCTATCTTTTCTTTACTAGCCCTCAAGGGCCTTAGACTAAAATCTTGAGCTTGAGTACCTCCTATAGATGCATGGAAACCTTTGTCACATTTTTATGTTTCCTTAAGATCCCCCCATGTGGTCTATAAAAAAATTTCATGCCTTTGTTCTCAAGTGGACTCCTAAGCCTCTTGACTACCCCTTGTCCAAGTAGTAGGCAAGGTCTAAGACAAAATAGTGAGTACTTATACTATTTCTCTAACCTTTAAATTAAAATTAAAATATTTATAATCACCCTCTATGACAATTTTCAAGGCATGATCATGCCTTTCTAGGCCTTAACACCCAAATTTTATCATGACCGGACTGTAGTATTTGTTATTATAACTATAGGGTTTTAGGTGTAGACTGAGTTTTGGTCTTTTCCCCATATTTCAATTAGGAATTGGGATTAGATATGATATCAATGATATTTATTACCATTTATAAATTTATTTTCTCCCTCCCAAAACTATTCATGGTCATCATTATTCAATCCAAGAAAAAACTCACCTAAAAAAGCAAGAAAGCTTGTATATGTTGGATGACTATGTGTAGAAAAGTGAAACCTAGTTTAATAAATCTTGTTAAATTTACCTTTTGGTTTTAAAACTCCCTTATGAATTTTTTTTATATTATGTATAACTTTAAATTGCTTATATTCTCTTTTTCTCCTTTATTAGGCCTTAAGACCAATTTGTGCTTGAATATCATATAGGTGACTGTTAGAGTCATCTTGGTTGTGCCTAGTGTATTTGGACCTCATCCTTCATACTAATATCCCTCTAATAGTTAATGAATGTTCTTGAGGTTTTTAATTATGTTTTAGAGACTCTTCAAACACCTTTTTATTCCCTCCTAGGTTTGATACTAGTTCATCCCTCTAGCACCCTGTAGGTGACTGTTTAGTCACTTGATTGTGATTAGGAGATTCAAGACCTCACTCTTACATACTTAAATTACTCCAGGTTGATTTCCAAAGTTAAATTTTACCATTTTATTTTCAACCATCTACTAACACCTATGTATTATTTATTTATGCTCATTAGGTCCAATTGGACTTTGGCCAACTTTAGGTGCTCAATTAGAGGGCTCATGACTATGTGTAGGTTTTGAAACAAAACTCTTGTCCATGTATGCCTATAGATGATTTTTAAAAGGTCTAGACCAAGGAGTATTTATTGTCACTATATATCAATGTCTGTTAACACATCTTTTATCCTTCTTAAGTTACTTATCTCTTACTATCCAATACACAATTCATATAGAGGGTTGTAGATGTCTTAAGACTATCAACTCAACCTATTTAACATTTATGACTACTCAAGTGACCTAATATTATCTTTAAGGGATTGTATCACCTATAATGGGATTAGGATCTCCATGTTTTATCTCATTATAGTGTTAATTGGGTTGACATTAATTCAAAATATGGAACTATAGTTCTAGGGCCTATAGGTCACCTTTTGACCATATAGGGATACCAAATAACTTTCTTTCATTCTTAGGTCTTTCCACCCTATTAAACCAATTTTCATTAAAATTATCATTTCTTAATGGTCTCAAAATCTTAAAACTAGTATCAAGCCACCTTCAACTCATTATACAATCTATACAACCTATTTGTAGATGAATATTTGACTACCAACCCAATTTCATTATCACCTTTCACTTATAAGTGTCCTAGTGGATTAAATGGCTTAAAACACTTTATGAATACAATAAATTTTATACTCTTCAATCTTGATACTTGCTTAGTGTTTATTTGACATTGATTTTGGTCTACAATATGGACTTATAGACTTAGGGCTTGTAAGTCAGTATGGATTGTATATGCTACCAAGGAGCCACTTATTTAGGTTCTTAAACTCTTCAACCCTATCAAAAATTACATATCTATTTTTCACTACTTCAAGGATCATAGATAATATAGCTAAGTGTCTTCAACCCACCTAACTGACCTATATGGATTATACACAGTTAACCAATACAAAATATTAGTGTGACTATATGGATAATTTAGTCAATTTGAGAAATTTTGAATAGGGTAGTGAGGTTTCTATATACCATTGAAGGTATAATTACATGTATCAAGTTCCTTTCAATAATATGAGCATCCTCAAACACTCTTACAATATGTACAATCCTATATATCAAATAGACACTTGATTCTCATTGAAAAGTATGCATAGGTGCTCCTATCATCAATTTTATACACTTATAGGAGTAAAAAATAATCTCAAAACCTCACACCATAATGTTTCACTAGTAATTGATCCTAAATTAACACTCAAACTCTAGTAGACTTGTTTAAACACTGACAATGTCTCCATAAGTAAGAATAGTTTAAGGTAATGGATAAAGAGACATATCTTCAAAAAAATAACATGTATTCCATGAAATTGAGAGACTTTATATCAAAAATTAATCATTTTAAACCTATACATATGACCACCATGAAGATAAAATAGAGACTTGCATTATAATTCATTGAAACAACCTATACACTAAGACATTTTCTCTTCAAGTGAAGGCACCTCATAAATATGATCCAACTAATCAAACAATAATTAAAATCAGATCAAATAACTATACAAACCACCTTCAAATTTATTCCTCTTTATAAATTTTTGAGCTAAATAAATAGGTGCAAGAATAGACCCCTCTCAGATACATAAGCCATAATGACCTGATGTCACTCTTAGTGATTATTCAAAAAGAAGTGGACATCAATATTAAAACCAATGAAACTTATTTTAACCTTAATTATACCCCTAAAAATGGACAAAATTTCATCTTCTAACTCTCTCTCTCCTAGTTGTACCATTCAATGCAAATTTCCCTTCCTGAGCTTATGAAGGTAGTGATGGAGGATAAAAAGAGTTTAGAGTGTCATTTCAAACTAATTTTTTTTAATATATATAAAATGGTCTAAGGGATCCTAAGGGACACTTCTAAATAATTTTTAATTTAACATTGATCTTGTAAGGCCATACAAGTGCTTGAAAAATGTACTTTTGCCAAGATTAGGAGTTGAAATGCAAATTCTATCAGACCCTGACTATTATTGAACATTATATGACATATTTTTAATACTATGGACATTTTTAAACTTATTTAAACGTTTTATCATTGAGGTGGCACGTCCAACCCTTCCAAATGGGCCAAAATGTGACCAAAATGTGATCTTTTGCAAGTGAGAGTCAAATAAAAGTTAAAGCATGATAATATGTCATTAAATGATGTAAAATTAACCTTTTATAATGAATTTGAACCATATTATACCTTTTAAAAAGTTTTAATATGCAATACCTTGTACTTGACCATAGGACTAGATAAGTGAACATAAGACTAGAACTTGGACAATGCTAAATAAGGACACATATGACCATATGGGACTATCTAGGACCACTTGGGATAATGACAATACCATGACAAATATTAGACACCTATATAAAGTTTAA
The DNA here is from genome assembly GCA_037957365.1 of Torreya grandis. NCBI lineage: Eukaryota > Viridiplantae > Streptophyta > Pinopsida > Cupressales > Taxaceae > Torreya > Torreya grandis. The sequence goes on from JARHVA010001626.1 coordinate 3,167,694, forward strand.
ACCTATATGGTGTTAACCAAATTTGACTTGGGGTTAAATTTTGTCAACATTTATGGTGATTCATAGGGGTAGCATGCCTACATTGCTAATAAGACTAGTAGCCTTGCATGTCTATTAGGCAATGGAGTCTCTTGCACTCAATTTTAGACTTAGGTAGATTTAAACTCTTGATCATGACCATGGTATCTAATTAACTCAGTTGAGGTGATGTCTTTCTCAAATACCTTCTCTTCCATGTCTTGATCAAGCTCTTTATGAATAGTTGCAACATGATCTTGATCATCTTTTTATTCAGTCAAGAATATGGATTTATGCTTGTCTTTACCAAGGGGAGTCCCTATAGTGAACTCTTCATCATAGACACTTGAGTCATCTTCTTGATCAATTTTAACTATAGTTTGATCTTCTTCACTTATCTCCCATAAGATGGGTTCTCCTTAAATAAGGGATAAGGTGGGAGGGTGATGATCAAGTTCAAAGGTTAGAGAGGGAGTATGAGGTGTGATGGATGGCTCTTGAATGGTATTAGGGATGGAAAAAATATTCTTGCAATTTGGGGGTTTAGAAATGGGAGATTCTTAAAGGAATTATTGAAGGGATAGATATTGAGAAGTTTTGTAATTTATTTCAAAGTTGATGTCATTTGATGTCAAGGCTGATGTCATTGATGTCAAGGTGCATCTAATGAAGATGCATGATGAGTGGAATGTGAGGTATGAGTTTGTATGCCTAATGTGACAAAGAATCCATGTGACAAGAGAGAATTCAAAAGAAACCTAATGTCTCTTTATCAAGATAGAATTATAAGGCAACCTAATAATTCTTTTGAGGTTGATGTTGATTTTCAAGTCAAGGTAAGCATGTTTTAATTATTGGTCCTTGAGTAAAAGGTGTCTTGAGAACACTAGTCATAATAAGCCTAGTCATATTATGAGCATATGCATGATGAGAATGAAGAGGTATGTGTAGATGTATGATATTGTCTAAGGAAACTTAAAGGAATGTGAGAAAGGTTTAGAATCATCAAGGAGTGATTTAATGTTAGTTATCAATATTCAAGTGTTTGAGAAGCTTAGTCATGACACTAATCATAGCATGAAGAGACCCTGTGAGATAGTATGAGCTTGGTGGCTTGGTGAGAGGTTTTATAAGGTTTATTTAAAATTAATATGATGTATTGAATCACTTAAGAGAGTTTTAAAGTGAGCCTATAGGGGTAAGACCTTAAGCCCAAGTTTACAATTAGACTAGTTCAAGACCCTACCTAACCTAATGAGGTGTTATGAGGTATTGTCAAGGCGTATGAAGGATATCAAGAAATTTTTGAGCATGAGATAAATTTTTTGAGTTTTATGATGAGGTAGAGAGTGCATGTAAATTATCTTAAAGGTTATCTTTTAGGCTTAATATGATCTGTAGGTTAAGGTCTAAGAGAATAAAGATAGAGAGTAAAGCTAGATGGGGTATCAGGATCAGTTTTTAAGTCAAGTTTTAGTATGTTATTATTGAGATAAGTGTGTCATGTTTTTTCAAGTATGTTGACCAAGTTATAGATAAAAATTTGAAGGTTAAGGCAAGAAAAAGTCTTTTAAGGTCTCTCATGTGCACAGAATGAAGGGTTCTCAACCTGAGGAAAAAATTCAAGTGTTCATTGGAATGTGCAACCTCTACATGGGAACCTAAGATATTAATTAGGGATTATTAAGTTTTATATCCAATCATTAGTTTTTAAATGAGGGGAAATCATTTATAAACAATTATTAACATCAAAAATAGGTTTAACCCTCTCTAAAACCCTAATAATGATATGATGTGAAATATATTGTTATAAAGTGATCAAAATGGATTTTTATTAATAGTAAAGTGATTTTAGGTTGTATTAAACTCTCCTAGGCACCTCTAGGTGTGATTGTTTTATCAAGTGGGTGAGTGGACCCTATAAGAAAGGCCTTATTTCTTAGAGATTTTTTATAGTATTCAAAGTTGGCCAAGTCAAAGTTGATAAATAGATGGAAGATAAAGATTTAGAATTTTATTTTATGTCCATCATGGTTTTTTAGTAGGTTATAACCCTTAATTGTGCTAAACTAGTCATCCAAGACAACATATTGCTAATAGGCCTAATGATGCAAACAATGAAAAAACAAGTAGAAGTGAGAAGATGTTTAGGGATGTGTTATCATGGATTAGGTATGAATGAAAATTCATGGAAAAATTCTTAAAAACCTATAATAAATGTTCATTTTGGATAAATTTTTTTGAGCTTAGTATATATGATGAAAATGTTGCTCATAAGTTGACTTATTTAGCACAAATGAGATAATGAAGGTGTAAGGTTATGAGATTGGTATGAAAGACCAATATTATTACTTTAACATATTATATTTATATATGATAATTTCATAATTATCTCATAATATCATATAAATTCATTTAGAGTCTCTAAAATTTTCATACATGTGTTGAAGGTCAAAATCACCATGACTGGTCTTCAAGGCAAAATGGCAGTTCTAGGTAAGCAACTTGTAGAGATGAGTTTAAGAATTTATGCCATAATTTAATGTATATAATTCACATTATTTAATTTTTTTTTAATTTTATTTCCTATACATTCTTTAAATAATCTTGTAATTTAATGTAAAAGGTTGAAACATTGAAGCCAAAATGGCTTGTCCGGCTGAGTGAGGTCTGAGAGAGAGAAGGTCAACAAATTGGTCTACAAGACCAATAATTGACATTAGAGATTATTATATTTTAATTTAATGTTGTTTGAATTATTTTTTAATATCATATTAAATCATTTTAATACCTTTAGTGTGTCCCTTCAGGTGTCATAAGTTCAAGTTTCCATGACTATGTTTTGAGGCTAGTTAGCAGTTTTGAGTGAGCTATTTGTAGAGAAGGGTTTGAGTAATTTTGTCATGATTTATGAAGTATTAATCACATGGTGATGAAATTATTGTCATTTATATTCTATATATGTGATTTTTTTCCATGTTTTTTTTCAAAATTGTGTTTATTCTTTAGTTGTTCAAGACAGACTTTCTAGGTATGCACAAGCCTAATTATGAATAGTTATAATGGTGTGCTTCATGTAGTATTTGAAGCTAAAAAGTGTTATGAAGCCTATATGATCTTATCATGGGTATATTTAAGTTTAATATTGTATTTTATTACCATTTTAATTTTTTTAAAGTGCTATAAGGATGGAAAATTATAATGTGTCCTAAATAGACCTAATAGGATTAAGTCTCCATGAGACCTAAAGGTGAGATAAGGCCTAATTGAGGTAGGTCATACATAAAGGGACTCAAATAAAATTTTATCCATGTATATTATATGTCTTAATATCTATTCCATGTCTTAAATAATAATTTAAGTGTTTTTGGTAGACCAAAAAGGATATGAACAAGAGACTTGAATAAATATAAGGCATTTTTAGGCCTATATGGGTGTAAAGTGAGTAAGAGAATAGAATAATATATTACAGAGTAGAATAATGTCTTTTATATCATTAAAGGAGTGTATATTATCTATTATTAATAATTTATATAGGTTTTATTCATGAAAATCAAGTTCATATGACCTATTTAAGTCAAGAAGAGGAATAGTTGAGTGAAAAGAGGACTAGTTGAGCGAAGAAGGCTAGAGGGAGGTTTGAGAGGGATAGAAGTGTGTTAAGAGATGAAGAAGGATATAATAATTTATTTTATTATAAACAAGGTGTTCTGAATTTAATCAAAGGTTTTAGGTGACTAAGTTGGTATTGACTCATCTAGGGTGTTGGTGCCTTCTTGCAAGTGTTTTCTTGTTAAATCCTAGCTGAATTGGTGCTTAGCTAGTTGGGCTTCATACTCCATGTGAAGTGGATGCTTCACTAAATTTATTTTTGCTTTATATGACTATATTAAATATTTTATATATCAATGATTTGACATATATGGTTTGTTGATTTGTGCAATCTTGTTTCATACTTGTATAGTTGATTGCTTATGCATTGATTGATATATATGTTGATGTGTGGTTCATGATTGCTTAAGTGGAATTGTTAAAGAAAGTTTTAAGGACTAATTCACCCCCCCCCCGCCTCTCAATAATTTTTATTCTATAAAAATCATGTTGAATTATTCTATAGACATTTATTTTCTTAAACAAGCACCTCACCTTTATCATATCCTTGTTGAGTCTCTTCAATAGCTATAAGTTGATCTTCAACCTATTGAATTTCCCACCTTTATAACATATATACCCACCATTAGATATAACATCTTATTTAATACAAATAATAATTGATGACATATTTGGCTTCCTCTTCAACTAACCTCCACTTACCCATCAATAAGTGAACTAACTTTCTTAACCTCTCTATGAGATGAATAAGGATCACATCAATTTCTCTATACCATGTTCTCATCACCTTTTCTAATTTTAGAAGATTTGGCATGAGTGCCAACAAAATTTTATCTATAGGTGGAATTGAAATATGAAGATGAGGGTAATATTTGGGGGTTTGGTGAGCTTAAAATTGTTTAGTCAGTTTCCTTTGTCCTTGGTATTGACCTTGAAAAGGTTTTCTAGGAGCTTGATAGGATTGGTAAGGTTGAAAAGGACCTTGATAAGACCTTCGCTATTTCTATTATTGTTACCTCTTAATATCTTGTACTTTTTATCTAAGATAATTAATCACATCTTGGTACTCTTCTTGATATCCTTCCTCATAGGCTTCTTCATAGGGATACTCAAAAACATCATGGTCATATTAAGGGGAAGTAGGATGACCATAGGACTGACATGACTCATAAGGATGGTAATAATCTTGATAGGGATATTGAGACACATAATGTTGGTCATTTCAAGCCTAATAATGAGGTATATAGTATAAAATTTAATCATACCCATCCATACCAACTTCATTAGTCAAATGACACACAAAATATTTAGGAAAATGTTTTCATAATAAGTACTTGGACTTCTTATAATTAGATGATCACATTCAGAGTCATTAATGATGTTTGTTTAATTCTTCCAAAATTTGATAGATAGAAGAATACACCAAAAAATATTCCACTCTTGTGGACCTTAAGTCCCACCAGGCATGCCAAAACTATTATAGCTTAAAATTAAATCCTATGAGAGGGTGATTAAATCCCTCTCAGCTTGAGCTATGAAATGGTATTGAATCTAGGTTTTGGGTGACCTATAAGTGAGTCAAACCTCTAGATTTAAGGGCTAGCTCCCTTGGTTTGTCTATTGAATCTCATCACCTAGACTAATTTCTCATTTGGATGAAAAAGGGTGAGAGAAAATAAATTAAATATACCCTAACAAGGTGATGCACCAATTGTAACATGACCACTACCAACCAATTATAATGACACTTAAAGCAAAATCCTAACCTGCACATGACACTACTCCAAAATTGACCTTTCATTAGTATTTCTCATAGAGGTTTGTGAAACTAACTTAAGCTAGGAGGACTAAACTCAAGGTCATGACTTGACACTTGTGGAAATACAACTTACTAAAATTCATGAAACACATCATTATAACACTTCAAGAGACCTAAAATAGACTTTCAAAGATAAGTATGAATGTAAATAATTATAACATGTTAAGGAATAGAATCTATCACTTACCAAGATCAAATAGTTAACAAATACATTGAAAAAACTCATGAAAAAGGTAAACCAGATCATTATTTATTACTTAAAGGATAAAAATGAGTAGGGATTCACCATACTCAGGTGGAGGATACAAATTTAGCCAAAAGTTATCACTTATATAGAGAATGCTGAAGAGAGAGATAGAGGTGGTAGAAAATGTTTTAAAAGTGTCCATGAGAGTTAAAAAAATAAGGGGAGTTATAAAATAGTATAATCACACCTATAATTCCATGTGTCTCACTATTGATGAAATTTCAAACTTCCAAGTGGCATAGGGGTGTTTCACTAAATTTTGTCTATTTTAAGTCTAAAGGAAAATAGAAAGAAGGATGGGGATACGTGATTAGAATGAACCTAGATTTGTTTTGTGCACTGTATCTAGACATTGTGAGCACTCCTCTTTAGATGGGGAGGACTATCTACAAGTAATAAAACACTACCACAAGATGTTTGTTGATAGTTAAATGAGTGGGTTGCCAAGCTACGTGCTTGTTCTAGGAAGTGTGAAACTTCCTTAGAGATAATAGTCCACTTTTGAGAGACAAAAGAATAATAAATAGCTAAAAGAGAGTTAAAGAGAGAGTGAAAGAGAGATAAGATTACCATTATTAATAACTTGTATGCAATAGAGAGTGATAGGGTGTAGGTGATGTACTCTATTTGTATTTTAGAAGTTGTTTGGGTAGTTTTTAAAGAGGCATGGAAATCCACAATCACTGATGTTGGTAGGGAAATGATTGATATCAGTTATACTACCAAAATCGGTAGTGAGTTAATCAATGTCAATTAGGATATCAAGGTTGGTAGGGGCAATAATTATATAGAAGCTTCCAAAAGGATTTTTTGGGTCTAAGAAATGTTTTGGATCAAGTCTAGGAGGTTGGGAGAGTTATGAGAGAGAGATTATGGCTTGGGTAGATCTGGTCAGAGGTTTGGTGTGTTAAGTTAAGGGGTAATAAGTGAGGAAGCTCTGTAACTGCTTCATGGGTTTCATTCAGAAGTGTGTAAAGTAATGTGTAGTAGATATAAAATGATAGCAAAATAAATATTTAAAAAACCTAAAAAATAAGTGTACTTAGATATAGTGGTTGTTGAACGATAAGTGCCAAATTGATGGTCCCTATTAGGGAGTCCAACCCTGAATGCCTAAATAGAGAGAACAAGTGGGTGTTGTTGGTCCTATAAAGCTCAGTTTCTGATCATGATTGTCTTACACAAGATGATTGTAAGATAGGATATAAAAAATAGAATTCTTAGAGCTTGAATGTGAGTAAGAATGAATTTTCTTAATTTCTACTAACCTAAACTTTAGGTTGGAGTTTGGCTTATATTGCTAATGTTGTTGATCCCATCAATGTTGACCATGGGTTGACCAACATTGGTGGCCCTAGTATAGGTAAACCTTACTATTTTCCCGTATTTTCTATTATTGTTCATGTCAAGTGTGACACCCATTATAAAATGGTAAAAATAAGGGGTTAAGAAGGAGGTAGTTGATTAATAATTTAGTTTAGAAGTGGGAATAATTCTTGGGTAGTTAGGATGAGGTGACCAGGTCTTGAGGTGACTCATCAAGTAAGAATTAGTAATAGGGTGAGGTGGCCAGGTAAGGTGGCAACATGGGTTTTTAATTAACTTAATTAAGTATTTTAAATTAATTAAATGTGTGAGGGGTAAATTATGGGTTAGGGAGATTAATTATTATTATTTAAATGAACTTAAATGGTGGTTTTGACACAGGGAGTTACACATGTGTGTGAGGTAATTTTGGTGTCTACAAGGGGTTGCAAACTTGCTTGACACCTTAAATAACATCTTGGAAACTACCCTTTTTTGCATGAAATGAGTAATAAATGGACCTTAAAATCATGAATTATCCTTTAAATTATCTAAAATAACTCTTTTAACATCTAATGTGCCTTAATAAACTCCTTAGACCTTTCATTCCATCATTTAAGTGCATAGGTGTCTTGAAAGTCTTTATTTCCCATGCCTAAATTGGTCCATGTGGCCCAAAACTCAAGTGAATATTCTTAAACTAGTATAAACTATATTAATGGTCTTAAAATATGATATTAAGCTTGAAAAAACCATTTTGGTTCTTGTACCAATTCCCAAGAACTTGTTTTTCTCCTTAAGCCTTCACTAGGCCTAGTTTCCTTGTAACCCTTTTTACCTATAAACCTCCTTGTGTAGGGATTTGTATGAATGATCTTAAAAAAATAATGGAATAATATATTACCCTCTATATCCTTATATCTCTATGTCAAATTTAATCTTTAGACACTAAGTGGAAACCCATTTTCTCTTCCTTTCTCTCTCTTGAATTAGGCCTCAATTAAGCATCCTTACTTTGGACCCTATTTTCTTGATGTAGACATATTCAACACATTTTAAATAACCAAAAATTATTTTATTCACTTTACCTATGCCATTACTAACCTCAATGTTAATTTTGGGGTCTTGAAACCCTGTATAAGTATGCAAACCAAGAAATGGTCCTACCACCTAGTCCTATTTTGAGCCTATTTCAGATTGCTTTGAAAAATAGGCTTGGTTTGATCCCATAAAAAATATCCTATGAAATTTTTTGGAATTTAATTTCTATTAAAAATCCCAAACGACCTCATCCCATTATTTTGAAGATTTTCCCTTTTTAGAACACCTGTAAAACACCAAAAACATGTAAAAACAAGGTATTTTAGATAGTCCATATAGTAGTCTGTACAAGCAAAGTAAATGTGAAGAAACTCCTTGGAGTATTAAAAAAATCCAATAGTTTTTAGGATAAAATGATGGAATTTTATGTACTTTTGAAGTCCTTTTCCCTTGACTAGTCATTATCAGGGTTTAAGAGAGGTTTTAGGCTGGTTTGGGATCTTAACAATTATTCATAAAGAAAAGATAACTAAATTAAATACTTCCACTTGTAAAACCTTATTTATAGACCTATTAATCTATCCCAAATATATAATACTCCCATTAAAATTTTATCAATGGTATGAGCATTTGAAGTTGCTCTTCGGGTGGCCTACTTGGCTCTCTTGAGGCTAAAGAGAGGTCAAACATGGGTTTTAGGTCTCAAAACTCATTCCCATTACTATGAAATGCTCATAAAAATTAAAAAAATCCCTTTTGATCAGTATAAATTCTATGATATTCTTTATTACTTCTTTGTATGTAACTGATACACTTATTAGGGGACTTGGGGTTAAGAGCCCATCATTTTTTTGTTATCCCTCAAGGACCTTGTAGTGAAAATATAAGATTGAGTACCTCTTGTAGGTGAATGGAAAAAATTTTCATGTTTAAATTTTTCCTCATTATCCCACCATGAGATCTATCAAAAAAATTCATTCCTTTGAGCTCAAGTGGGCTCCTAAGTCTCTTGACTACCCCTTGCCCAAGGAGTCAATAAGGTCTGAGACAAAATAATGAGTAATTTCACTATTTATCTAACCTTTAAATTTACATGAACATATTTATAAAGTCACAATAACCATATTTAACAATTTTAAATGAATCTCCATGCCTTTAGAGGCCCTAACACCCAAATTTCTTTGTGATTGGACTGTAGGATCTACTAGTGTGACTACAGGGTTTTAAGCTTAGACTAAGTTTTGGTATTTTTTCCCATATTGACATTAGGTTTAAGGATTATATAGTATATACCTTATAATTAATACCTTTTAAAAGTTCATTTTATACCTCTCATACCTATTCATATTCCTCATTCTTCAATCCAAGTAAAAACTCACTTAAAAAAGCAAGCAGGCCTATATATTTTGGTTGATTGTGTGTAGAGAAGTGAAACCTAGTTTAATAAATCTTGTTAAATTTCCCTTTTGGTTTCAAAAATCCTTTATGAAATTTTTTTAAATATTATTTATACCTTAGAATTTTTTATATTCTCTTTGTCTCCTCTCTTAGGCCTTAAGACTAGCTTGTGCTTCAATAGCTTGTAGGTGACTATTAGAGTCATCTTGGTTGTGCCTAGTGTATTTGGACCTAATATTTCATAATAATATCCCTCCAATAATTCATTAATGTGATTTATGTTTTCAATTATGTTTTAGAGACTCTTTAAACAACTTTGTATTCCCTCCTAGGTTTGATACTAGCTCATCCCTCTAATAGCCTCTAGGTGATTGTTTAATCACTTGACTATGCTTAGGAATTTTAAGACCTCACTCTCACATACTTAAATTCCTCAAGGTTGATTTACATAGTTGAATTTTACCATTTTAGTTTCAACCATCTTCTAACACCTATGTATTCTTTCTTTATGATTTTTAGGTTTAATAAGACTTTGGCCACCTATAAGTGCTCACTTAGAGGGCTCATGACTATGTGTAGGTTTGGAAACAAAAATCTTGTCCATGTATTCTTTTAGATTATTTTAAAAAGGTCCAAACCAAGGATTATTTATTTTCACTATACATTAAGGTCTATTAACACATCTTATGGACTTCTCAAGTTACTTGTCTCTTATTATCAAATACGAAGTCCATACATAGGCTTGTAGATGTCTTAAGACTATTGACTTGGCTTATTTGACCTTTTTGACTGATCAAGTGACCTAATAGTCTCTTTAAGGGATTTCATCACCTATAATTTAGTTAGGATCTCAATTTTTATCACATTATAGTGTTTATTATGTTGAGCTTAGTTCAAAATATGGACCTATAAGTCTAAGGCTTATAGGTCACCTTTTGACCATCTAATGTTACCAAAAAAAATTCTTACATTCTTAGGTATTTCCACCTTATTAAACCACTTTTATTCCCATTATCATTTCTCAATGCTCTCCAAAGCTTACTACTAGTATCAATCCACCTTCAACTCACTCTAAAGTTTGTACATGTACTATAGTTGAAAATTTGACTATCAACTCCATTTCACTGTCACCTTCCACTTACAACTACCCTAGTGGTTTAAATGGATTAAAACACTATAAAAATACTTAATAATTTCTTAGTGTTTATTTGACATTGATTTTGGTATTAAATGTGGACCTATAGGCATAGCGTCTATATGTCACTATGGACTATATATGATACCAAGAAGCCACATACTTGGGTTCCTAAACTCTTAAAGCCTATCAATAATTACATATCTCTTTGTTACTCCTTCAAGTCTCATACAACATATAGCTGAGCATCTTCATTTTTAACCCCCCTGATTGACTTGTATAGATTGTACATAGTCAAACAATGTGAAAGGTTGGTGTGACTATATGGAGAATATGGTCAATTTGAATAATTTAAAGAGGGAATTGAGGTGTTTATATACCATTTAATTTATAATGATATGTGTATTCAGATAATATTTTCACACTTTATAAATTATTGATGCTTTTTATCTTGTAAAAACCTATCAAATCTCAATCTCTTTGAATGCACACCCTAAGGGGTGAACTGAGAAAGGGGTGGGAAGACCATTGGTGCTCTATAGGATTATTATCCCTTATTTCCACTTGTTATCAATCCAACTATATTCTAAAACCATTCCCCTAAGTTTTGCCTCCTATTTTGCATGTTCCTCTTGTCATTTACCACCTTCATTATCCATTTTTATAACATAAAATCCTTTTTGATAGTTTACATGACTATGTCAGTTGTGTCAACCTTGTATTCTTATTGAAAAAACTTATTAAGGGTCTAGGTCAGCCCCTGGCCAACCAAGTCCATGACTTAGTGAGTTTTTGTCAATTATGATACTAGGTTGATTGGGTCAACCTAATCATCTAAAACTTTCATAAGGGTTTAGGGTTAGATCCACCTATATAAACACATCCATTTTGTCATTCTTAGAGATTATGCAAGAGTTATTACTCATCTTTACTTCTTTACAATCTTTTCTTCCACCATTCTACTTAAGGATTCTTATCTTAGGGTTTCTACTTAGAGAAGAATATAGTCTTGTGGAGAAGTAATGGACGCTTTAGATTTTATTAATTATCCTCAAAAACCAAAATAACCTCTTGATAAGAACCTTTGCCCAAGGTAGAGATTGAGTCTTAATGGGTTCATCTTCCAAGTAAATATCTCTAACTTTACTTCTTTCTTTAGTAGATAGAAGTAGCATAAGTAATGGATTTTGAATAATATTCTCTCTATCCATGCATAGTGTCTTACCTATACATAAATTATTTAGCATTCTCTTATGCATGTTTAATTTATTATTTATTCCCCCCACTTTGTGTCATAAGTTTTGGTGAGTGATAGATTAGACTTTTGCTTTACTTGTTATTAGTTAGTGAATATTAAAACATAGGACCTAGTTAGGGTTATTGCATAGTTTTTATTAACTAGAGGCTTTCAAACCCTCCATAGTAATTATTATGGTAAGATATACCTTAATTAGGTTTGGTGGATCCATATTGGTCATGACCCTAATTATCTAATGTATCCATAACTAGAAGTGTAAGTAAGATCTATCTTCTCTAAGATAGGATTGATTTATAGATATGATGCATTTCTCATTACATATATTTTGGTGAACCCAATGTGAATCTAACCTTGCAATTTTTCTTTCATGCCTTTCATTTCTATAATTTTATTAATTTTCTATATTTTAAATACTATGTCAACAAGGCCAGTATAGTTATAACTTCTATGTGCATGTTTAACACATAATCACATCAAAATGACTATTTTTTATGTAGGTATTCATCAGATATAAGTTAATGGATCGAACAGGTCAACACATTACTCTTCTTCAGTCCTAAATAATAGACTATGTCAAATAGGTTGACTTAGTCTCTTGCTCAACATCTAAAACAATAGACTATGTCAAATAAGTTGACTTAATATTACAATCAACATCCATATAACAAACTAAGTTGACTAGGTCAACTCAATCATCTTAATAGACTTCATTAAAAAGGGGTTTCACAAAACTAGGTCGACCCAGTCAACACAGTTGGTATAACTTGGAGGTAGTATTCAAAGCACTTTAATAAAAAATTTACAATCCTCAGTATCTTCTAACCCATCAAAGTTCCTTTCTTTCACTCTCTTTCACCTCAATACTTCATTAAAATTTTATTTTGTGCATGTTTATAATCTTGAAAACTACAAACCTATATCAAACTAGGTTGACCTAGTTTTGTAGTCTATCTTCTATCTAAAAGACTAAGTTGACTTGGTCAACTTAGTTCTTAAGGACTCTTGATTTTATAGCATAGTATAAAACCTATCAATTATGTTCTATAATTTTTGTATACAGTGCTCTAAATTGACCATGTACCATGTTTAATTTGGTAATTAACAATGATATGCTAGTAATTAATTCACACTTTCATTTTTAGTTGTTTGCCTACTTAGAGTAGATCACAAAGTATAATTGAGTGGTTTTTTAATATACCATTTAGTTGCACTATTATTCTCTTTTCATACACACTAAAAAATCACATAATTTCAAAATGAATTTAAACATTTGTCTACCTAAGGCCTACCTACTTGGATTTCATCACCAAGGGGGAAGCCAACTTGGTTTTATGGCCAAGTATAAACACATGGTTAATGTTATTTATTGGATAATTACTCAACACCCTTATCATTGTGTGATTCTGAATTGAGGGGGTAGGCCCCAATACCAAGCCAGCACCATTGCCAACATAGAACCCTTTCAAACTAAATTTCCTAAAACCATCCATAGTTTGCTTTCTAGTTCCCTATTTTTAGCCAACTTACCTATCACACTTAAAATAACACTTTATAATAATATAACAACACTTAGGATGACCATTTATTTATCATTTATTTTTATTTGATTGTTTGATCTTTTCACATTATATGTTATATTGTAAAAACTTACATTGGATAGCATTAGTGCAAGGTTTTGTGCTTTATGCCCCAAGTGGATCATTCTCATTGATCCAACTATTTGTATGTTTGCTTCTTTTTTACTATTTTGACCACAAGTCAAAATAAATTAACCCCTATAGTAAAAATATGTATATAGGGGTCTGTTTAGATTTAATAGGGTGTATCATGGTCCTATAAATATTATTTAATGTCTTATTAACCTTAGTCATAGTCAATTTTCAGTCCTTGTATCATTTTATGTCACATAAGATCATATTTGAGCCATTAATGAAGGTTGTATGGTTTTCCTAGGTAGAAAAGTGTATCAGGATGCATTTCAATGTCTAATATTTTATAATTTTGTCAGTCATGTTAGTTCTAATTTAAAATGTACATGTTTCTAAGTTATCTCAATAAACAGATAGAAAAGAGGAAGTTTTAGTAGTTGTACAACCTATACAAGTGTTTTGGCATGTCTAGAAGGTTTTATAATGAATATTAAACTTATCTAAGTTTAATTATACATTTTTTCTACTTTGGAAGTCTTAAAATTGGCCTAAAACCATTCTAATCCTCTATCACTCTTCTTGGCATGCAAAATTGGTTAACAAGTTTTCTCATGGTATAAATAGCAAGATTTGTTTTATGTCAAATTCCTCTGATGAATGTTATTAAACTTGGTCTAATTTTTATTCATGGTATTATTTAAAATATTGGTTTCCCATGTTTTATGAACCAATTCTAAGAAGTTGACTACTCTTTTCTGCATGTTAATCCCCATACCTTGCTGGTTTTTTCCTTATCTAAGTTGGTACATACAAACCAATTAATGAAATTGATTCTATAAGGTGTTAAAATATTTATCTCATGGTTTAAATATTTTATTTTATGTGTGGAGGTGATTTGATGAGCCAAACATCTCAAGATTGTAAGTTGAGATCACCAATGGAGTTGCAGGCATGTTCATCAACTATAGAGGTTTTTCTTTCCTAAAGTGGCTTCAAACAATAGTATATTTATTTTTCATGCTCCTCAAGGTCATGGTGATCAGTCTCCTTTGGATTTTTAATATTAAATACTAACATCTTAAGGGAGTAACATAGTCATATATAACACACAATCATCCTCCTACAAGTACCCATCTACAGTGAGGATAAGAGTGCTTAAAGATTTCATAATAGTCATGGAGACGCAATCAAGAGTTTCAATAGGTGTTTAACAAAATATTTAAGAATGAGAAATCAAGATGATCTCTCAAATGACATATGATTTATTTTTACAACTAATTCAAACTCTATAAATAGTCTTGCATCATTAATAGACACTTGCAGGTCCCCTACAGGAGACTAAGCATGTTGAAATAAGGCATTTGACTTGTTTTAAGTATTTCAAGGTTGAAAAATCAATTTGAATACTTTACGGAGGTCTAATATTGACCATAAGGCCATCTAATAGGCATATTATCCATGTTACACCTTCATTATCCTATGTCACACCTACATATTCACCTTTAAGTCTCAATGGAGGTTTGAGTAGTTAAAATGCAAACATTGAAACTAGTTTGGGACCTCCTTAAAGTATAAAAATGTTGAAGGTGCCATAAAAACTAGTAGTATAGCCATAAATTTATAGTAAGACTTTAGGAGTCATGTTCACATATGGAGAAAGAGTTTAGGGACTTGTTACCTTAATTCCTCTGAAACAGAGCCTTGTCCACATTTGGTGCTATCATATAATAGGGTAACAGGAGGCCTAGATATATTTGAATGCTTTCATATTATAGCCTAGTAATAAGGGAAAAACCTTTCAAAATATATTGAGTATTTGGTCCTAAGATCTAATGTAAAAGAAGCCTCCATTCTAAATATTCTTTCACTACATCTTTTCACTATTTACTATAGTTATTTAAACTTCAAGTGATATCATAGTCCAAGGTGGTAGGATGAAAGCATGAATTTATGGTAAGTGATCCTATTAAGGTAATAAGGACACTTTTGGTTCTTGTAACATCAAAATGGGATGAAGTATAGGGCCTTGACCTACATCATAACCTATAGAGACCTCTTTTTACCCAAGAAAGTACACCTATAGGTTGATCAAATAAGGGTGACATGTTAGAACCTGAAAGTGAATAATAGTTTCAAGATCTTAATATGTTATGAGTATCTTTCACTAATTCAATGAGAACAAAGTATTTAAAAATATCCTAAACATGAAATAGACTATTCATAACATCCTACAAGGGTCCCTTGGTCATCAAAATTACCACCTATAGTTGAATTACATACTAACTGTATACTAAGAATGCTTAACTTGGAGGTTGACTAAATCTATGGTCAAATATAAGTCATTCCAACTATTAGATGGACCTTTATGACTTTTAATATGTATTAAAGCATGATATTCAAATTCTAACAAGACATATTCACCTACAGGCATGTTTTTTTGAGTTAGAAAATAGTCACAGTTGACTATAAACTAAGGCCTATCCAAATGAAGGTATACCTTAAAGGATTTGGAAAAAAATTTAATGATTAACATGTTTTAAAGGAAACACAAAATATTCATATACCATCTCATGAGATTACCATATAAATTAAATATATCATGGAGGGTTATAACATACAACTTGCAATCAACACATAAACCTTACACACAGTGAATACTACATAGTCTACCTTAAGGGTTTTGAAGAATTAGAGGGGATATTAATGTGATATAATCATGAAAAATGGTACATAATGTCTCCATAACCTACAAAATCCCATCATATACTTGGTATAAATGAGAAAAATTGGGAAGTTCCCTCTATTATATCTCAGACAAAGGGTACTCCCAGAGAGCCACACCCTATAGGTTTATCATGAGAAAGGTAAGAAGGTGAGATGGGAAGTCTTAAATCACTATAATGAGATTTATTTATTTTATTTGAACATGAAAAATTATAGGATAAACATATTCTATCAACTTTTATATTTAGATATGACCTAAACATGTAGGGATATAGACTGAGCCTATTACGCCTAGACTAAGCCTAATGCCTAAGGGGATATAATACCACTTATATGGATAAGAAAAAATTTTAAAGAATTTTATAACCTCCATGGGTAGTTATAAGTTGATTATGATCCTTTATTTTATATGTAACTTCATGGTAAGGTCATTTTCTTGGCTTAGAAACATGACAGGGTGTACAAGATACAAAGAAGAGCTCGAGAGGCTAGGTTTAGAAGCTTATATCTATATGGATGCTTAGCATGGGAGCCTAAGGAGTTAGGATATGTTAGATAGAGTCCTAAATAAGGTCCTAGTGGAAAATTTTCATAAGTTCAATGTTAAACTTCTGAACAACCCTTAAGGGGTAAAACCATTTAAAACCCTCCAAAACCCTTGTTAATGACCCAATTGGAAAGACAAAGGATAAAATGTATCAAAATTAATTTTTATGACTTGGAAAGTGATTAGGACTTATATAATACTTCCCCAAGCTCCTTCCCATCAAGTTGGCTTCTACCCTATTTGTATAGATAGGGTACAAAATTGGTTTTCTTAATAGTTTTTAATGTTTTATAAGTACAGATGAGTCTTAAAGGATGATGATCACTTTGGGAGATATATTGAGACACAATATAACTAATATTCATTTATTTCCTCAATAAATCGCATACGTACCTCTACAAGCACCTTCACTTCAAGTAATCCAAATTGGCATAGTGAATGAAAGATTATCACCAAGTGAGAAGGTGATAACTTTAATTGGTAGGCCTTTTAAAGTCTACCAAATGGATCTAAGGACATGAGGAATATTTAAAGGTGTCATAGCATCTCTTTTATGTATTGGATTGAACAATTTATGAACATCTTGGTGCTAAGTGTGAAGAGTGAGTGAAATAAAAATGATAGTGAATGCAGGCAGTGAGAGCACTCGTCCAGAAGAATATTAATGATTAGCAGCACATATAATGAATTTTTAATCTTTTTATTTACCCCCTCATCATATTTCATATGTTTCAATTTTCCCTAGTCTACCTTGGAGTGATCAAGAGAAGCCAATGATGAAGATAGTTTTCAATAAGCCAAATGAGAGACCTCTACGCCATGTTTGGGGAGTTTGATGCTTCTAAGGGACATTTATCCAAAGAGGCATTTCATTATATATTTCATAATATATTATCCTATAAGCATAAAACTTTATCTTAGATTTACACCTATTCTTGTGACTCTTGAGCTTCATTCCTCTCTCTCCTTTATCACATTTTATAATTACTAGCCATTTATGCTCTTATTTTATAATTCAACATCATGTATGGAAAATCCATACTAGTTTTATGTTTCACTTTACATTTAAATAATACATGAAATATGTTTTTGAGTTCATATATCATCTTTTCAATGTGTGTGAAGAGATGTATAGTGAATACTCAAGTGATTTTCATCTATCCTTGCTTTCTCTCAATCCTCCCATATTTGATGTAAGTTATTCCACTCTAGCAAGTCATATGAAGTGTTGTAAAGTATATGGGTTTATTTTCAAGTGTACAAGTAGCCTTATTTTCTAAAATTTACCTATGGTTCACTTACCTTGGAAATTCTTCATGCATATCACCTCCATATTGAAATACTAATGTTAGAGCATCATAGGACTTTGAAGCTAGTGTTTTAGGTCTTATTTCTTAGTGAAATAAGTATGATGGTATTATGGAAATAATTATGGTTTATCACACCCTTATAATATTTTAATTTCATGCATAATTATACCACTTTTCCCATACTCAATCACTTAGTGTAGGTGATAAGCACTGAAAAGCAAATTCAAGGAGCTAACTCTTAAACCTAGAGGTCTACCTCTACTATAGGCAACCCATAAGCCTAAAGGTAGTCCAATGTTACCCAAATATTAGAGAAAGATTGAAGAAACTCATATATGGTGCAATATTTGGTGACAAAACTTCCATTTCTTACTCTAATTACTTTGAAAAATCTTTCCCTATTTTCAGTACATTGTCATTCTATTCAACACAGTCTCTTACAGACTGTCTTTCTCCCTATTTTTAGTACTAAGTTGACCTATTTGAATCTATATCCATTTCACCAATTATTTTATAGTAATAATTTAACCTATTTTACCTTATATCCTTATTAGATTGTGGTTTTTTTAGTTTGCAGTACTCAATCGACATGGTTGACTATGTACTCTTATTACTACCTTTGCTCTCCTATTTGGATGACTTAGTTCCATGTTTATCTTTCCTTAAAAATTTTTAAATTTTCCTAAAAAAATAATGAATTCCCATATTATAATATTATTTGAAAACTTAAATAATTTTAGACACTATATGGGGTATTCATTTCTCCCTTTACTTACCTCTCAAGAGAACCCTCACTCTTGGAATACCTCTTCCCCTCCTATGTTTGTGGATTGTAACATGGTTCAAATCACACCAAAAGATAAATTAGGTGGATCAGATATTTTTTTACCTATAAATACAATTCCCATCTTCAATATTTTGACATAATGTGGGAGCAATTGACACAATTCTATCTAATAATCCCACTGGTAATCCACCTTCCAATAACCCTCCCCCAAATACCAATTCAGGGAGTTCTCCTACAAACACTAACCCAAAAATTGATATGACTCAACTTATTGCACACATCATATAATAAATGAACATAATTAAAACTTTTAATAGCTCTCAAATGATGTAATTACAACATCATTTGATCAATATGGCTAATCAACCTCTAGTTCTTAATCCTCAAGCCAATCCAAATTTTATTCCTCCACCTCTTAGAGATGTCTCAAGAAATGTTAGTCCTCAACCTATTATGGATAAAATAATAATTAAAATATCAAAAATGATCCTTTATCCCATTTCATCATGCCCATTGATATTGGTAATATATTTCCAATTATTAAGTATGATGGAACTAAATACCCTGCATCTTTTCTCAAAGCATTTGGCAATATTTATAAAGAATGGATCCAAACTAATACTTTCACCACAACTAAAATTATATTTAAAACCTTCACTAGAGATTTATTGGAATGGTTTAACCAAATTCCCCAACATTCCATTTGGTAACTTAAAGATTTAGTCAATCCTCTAGTTAAGGAGTTCCAACATAATGATCTTCCCAAAAAATTACCTTAGCCATTTCATCAATGCTAATAAATCTCCCACTGAATCAGCTCATGATTTTATCAAATGATGTAAATATATGGCCCATAAATCTGACCATAACATCACTAATTATAATATGTTTAAAATTTTTCTAACTACTTTGACTCCTTCACTTAAATATAAGGTTCTAACTCTTGATCCTCAAATGCTTAATGAAGCTCTTGACAGAATCAAACATCAAGTCTTCCTCATGAAGCAATTTGAACCTAATAAAAAATTCATTAAATGATATTTTAAAACTTATAACAATGTCATCACTAGTAATACTCCTCAAACTAAACTAGGAGTTGCTAAATTCGGCAATCCCCCATCTTCTCACATACTAGTAATTGTGCAGCAAATGAAATAATTATTACCACCCTCTAAACCCTTTAATTATCCAAATAATACTCCTAAATGGTATGACCCTAATCAATTGTGTTGGTTTCATGCTGACATTAGTCATTCCCATAAAACTTATCAGTAGATTAATAATTTTTTTGTCTCCTACATTCTTGGTGATTCCTTTAATCATGAAGCCATGATCTAGCTTCAACACCAAGAGTTCAACACTGCTTCTCAAAAATGAAAAAATTCCAAGGCTTCTTCTTCTAATAACCAAAAATATTTATCCACATCTATTCATAAATAAAATACCAAGTATGTTTATGTTATTGACACTGACTAAGACCAATATTATAACAACTCTCAATATGTTAATTTAGGTAAGGTCAACTATTGTCACAAGCTAGATCATAAATATCCTATCACAAAACCTAAGAAACAATATTTGGAAGAACAACTTCTCAAAAATACTACAACCACTCATTTTACTTTAGAATCCCTTGAAGAACCACCTCCTTCTTTCAAACCCCCAACAACTTCCATTCCTTCAAAATCTACCTTACCATCTAAAACTTGCACTGGTTCTTCTTTTAAATCCCATTGGAACTTTCTCAAAGAACTTAACTCCATGACTTACAAGATTCCACTTATATATAGTTCTTATTTCCCCTTATCATCAAAATTTGGTCATACAACAATTAAAATAAATTGAAGAACCATCTTCTATAGATTAATAACCACCCTCTATTGAGCCTCAACCTATCAACATGCACACCATTGAAACTATGTGTCCTTCTAAACCATCCACTAAATTTCTTAAATAAGACATGATTAATGATGAAATCCTTTTTAACATTGATGATCCACCATTATTCATTAAAATATCCATTAATACTACTCTTATCCTTAAATTTTTAGTTTATGAAAGGTCCAGTATTAATGTGACATCCTTGTGGCTTATCCAATAACTTAGCTATAATAAGGATCATCTTAAGAAAAAATTCCTCACTTGTCATGGATTTGATAAAACTAATAAAAATCCACTTTTTTTTATTTTGCTCCCCCTAACAATCAGACTTAAGACCATTTAAATTGAACTTATGGTCCTTGAATTACCCCTATCTTTTAACATACTCCTTAGTCACCCTTGGACTCGTAGAATGAGTTCCATCACTTCTTATAGTATCCAATGCATCAAATTCCTTCATAAAATTAAATGGTATCAGCATGAGGCCAATCCCAACCCTTGGATTATTCAACTTCCCAATCCAAAATCTCAATATCATATTCCCACCATCCCTACCATCAATAAAGCTCCTCACTTGAGTTCATCAAAATAAATCTAGACCTACATGTCACTCTTATTAATTCAAATGATGATAAACCTAATGACTTTAAAAATACTTGAAACACTACTAAGTTGCCTCCTTACATATCAGAATGGATTCCTCCTTATTTATTACCTTGTGATCACACTATTCCTCTCATTGATGAGATCACTAATTTCCTACTCTATGCAATGCTCAATAACCTTATTACCCATAAGAATCCTTCACATACAATAATTATGGAGTGTCCAAATTATTCCAAGATCCTATAATAATGTCTCCATGAAAGTTCAGTGACCTCAAAATTTCACCTTCTAAAACTCCCCCTAAATCTCAAGCATGTACCATTTCTCCAACCTATGATGATAATTATATCATGAACTAAGCTCAATCTCATGACTTGGATGTTCAACATTATCAAAAAACCTTAGCTCAAATACATGATTTCAATTAAGATGTTCACAACATTTCCATGGATTTTGAATTAGTTCCCAAAGGTCATGTACCTCCTATTAATTCTCCACTTCTTGATACTAATTAGGTAGTAGAATAAATCCTACATTTTAAGCCTCCAAAAATTATTACATTTTCTCTACCACCTACATATTCCATCATTTCATCTAATTTTCCCCTCATAAAAGTAACTAATTACACACCAATCCCATATAATCAATCTATTCCTCATACTCCTAAGATTACAATAGATGCCAAGGCAACATATGTCTATCAAATACATTTTGAATATGATATCCATGGAAATCAAATTATTGATCTCAAAGTAGATGTTGAGTATTATGTTCCTCTTCCTAATTTGCCTAGAAATGAGGCTATCCTTGAATTACTTCATGCTCAAGAACCTCAACTACCTCAACAACATCACAAACTCAAAAAAATTAAAAACAAAGCCCCTTGTTTCAACAAATTCATCACTAGCATTGACTCTAAATCTAATCTAATTTATTTTTTACCAAATGTACCATACCACTTCCGAGATGGTAATTCTATGCTTATCAAAGAAAATAATTACATTGAATATGGTACTCCATCATGTCCTTGACCAATTATAGTTTCTTGTAAACTTACACCTACTGAACATGATAACCTTAATTTATTTTTTGATAAATATTGTGAGATATTTGGTTGGTCCTATGAGGACATGTCTAGTATTGACTCTAACATTTTGGTGCATAATATCATTGCTTATCTTGATGCCAAACTTGTACATCAAAAGTAATATAAATTTCCACTCGAGGTTTCCACATTATGTCATAAATAAATTATAAAACATCTTGATGATAAGTTCATTAATCCTATGGATTACTCTAAATAGGTTTCTAATATATTCCTTGTTCATGAGAAGGTCACCATGGTCATTTATATTTGTATCGATTTCCATAACATTAATCTTGCTTATCCCAATGACAATTTCTTACAACCTTCAATATATGTCATTGTCAATTCCATAGCTGGTTATAAAATGTTATCTCTCATGGATTGCTTCTGAAGCTATAATCAAATTCACATTACCCATGAATACCAACATAATACAACTTTCACCACATAATGGGGCACCTATGGCTATGTTAAAATTCCCTTTGGACTCAAAAATGTCAGAGCTACTTATCAATGGTAAATGAATCATATATTTCATGATCTTATCCACAAAATTATAGAAACCTATGTAGATGACCTCATTACTAAGTCTAAATTTCACAAGACTCATCTCTTAAATATTTTCATCATCTTTAACCATCTTCTTAAATACAAAGTTAGACTAAATCCTTACAAATATGTCTTCAGTGTCAGATATGGAAAATTATTAGGATTCTTAGTCTCTCTTTGTGGCATTGATGTTGACCCTACCAAGATTCACATTATCATCAACATGCCCATCCCTCAATCCATTCCAAACATTCACACTTATCTCAATAAACTTAGGGAAATTAGATGATTCATTCCTAAAATGGCTTATCATATCCACTTCATCAATTATCTTCTTAAAAAAGGCAATGCTCTAGAATAGATAGATCCTTATCAAAAAACATTTGATAATATGAAAGAATCATTGCTTCACCCACCTACTCTTCATCTCCCTTCAAATGATTGACCTTTGATCCTATATACATCTTCCACACCTATATCAGTTGGGGTAATGCTTGCATAATAAGATGATACTGAAAGAGACTATGCCATCTACTATATCAGTTAAGGCCTCATTGATTATGAGAAATGTTACATAAAAGGTGCACATGATTTCCTTTCCATATATTTTGTAGTTGAGAAAATTCAACATTATATGCTTTATCAGACCACTTATGTTATCATTCATTGTGATCCCCTTCATTACTTATTCACCAAATCCTTTCTTCTTGGAAATAGAATTGGTAAGTGGATGGTCCTTCTCATGGAATTGGATCCCTAAAGTATTACTCAAAAAGTTTTCAAATGACAAATAATTACTGATCAACTTGCCACAGCTCATGTACCCACTACCAACCACATTCAAGATAGTCTTCTCGATGACAATAGTCTCTATAATGAAGGTATTAACCAAGCCATATCTCTTAAAGATTATTTCCATAACCTCACTATTGATCTTGAAGCAAGTAATCTCAATGCATCGACTATCCTCCCGGATACTTCTAAACCAAAAGAAGTCACCAAAGAACTTCCTATAATTAAAGTTAGTTTATATAAGATACTTTGACCCTTCATTTTGATGGTGCTATATTCCTTCAAAGAGATGGGGAAGGTTGTATTATTATGATCCATTTTGTAAAAATCATCCCTTTAGATTTTTTATTAATATTTAACATCACTAAAAACATGGCAGAGTATGAAGCTTTAATCTTTGGCATGAGAACTACTCTTGATTTATATATTCAATATCTACATACATTAGGTGATTCCTAGCTCATTTGCCTCCAATTCAATGGTAATTACCAATGTAAAAGTGAGAATATAATTTCTTATCATAAAATTGAAAATACTCTCACCAAATATTTCATTTCTTTCAACATCAAACCTATCCCTCAAGATCAAAATTATATTGTTGATTCCCTTACTTTTTTAGCATCTCTTTTTCACCCATACTAAGTTCTTACTGATCTAATATTTCCTATCCAAATAAGAAAATATCCATCATATATTCAACAATAAGATTCACTTATGTGCCACATTGAGTCCATCACCATTTGATAAAGCTCATGGTACAAAGACATTATTCAATGTATGAAACATCAAACTTATCCACCCAATCTAGATTCCCATAAAAAACTTATATTTACAAATAGTCTTTTAACTATGTACTTCAATATAACATCCAATACTATCATAATGTTGAAGGTACCTTGATCCACTATGTTATTCAAGATGAGGTTCCTCCTTTTCTTGAACAAGCACATGGGGGTATTTATGATGGCCATTATAGAGAACATGCTACAACGCATAAACGCTTACATATGGGATACTTTTATCCCACTCATGAAAAAGATGCCATCCAATTTGATAAAAAGTGTACTCCTTGCTAGCTTCATGATGATTAAATTCATTCACCTATATCTAATCTTCATATCATAGAATCTCCCTAGTCAATCTCCATGTGGGGATTAGATCTCATAGGCAAATTACCTTGATCTCAAGATGGACATGTCTTTATAATCATAGCCACTGAATATTTTACCATGTGGGTTGAGGCTATGCCCCTCTTTAATGTCACTAGTACCAACATCTCCATATTCATCCTTAATCAAATCATTTACCACTTTGGTATCCCTCATACTATCATTTCAAAAAATGGTGGCAATTTCAAAAATAAAGATGTAAAACAGCTCTATTCTAAATTTAAAATCAATTACAAATTTTCCATACCCTATCATCCATAATGCAATGAACAAGCCAAGGAAACAAAAAAAATTTAATAAAATTCTCCAAAATACAATTCATGAAACATGCACAGATTGGCACCTTCATATCTGTCTTGCTCTTTGGGCCTATTGCACTAGCATACATACTACCACTAAGGAAACATTATTCTCTCTAGTCTATGGTTCTAAATTATTCCTTCCATTAGAATTTGAGCTTCTCTCTTTCTCTTTATATCTCTTTATGGTATCATACTTGATGAATAATTACATGAATCTCACCTTCATGTTCTTGATCTCCTCGGTGAGCATCATCTTTCTAATTTACAACATAATTTCCAATACAAAACTCATATTGTCAAACAGCATAATAAATTATTCAAATTTTGCACATTTAATGTTGATGATCTTGCCCTTAAATTAGACTACACTCATGATAAATAAGGTAAATACACTCAAAAATGGTGGGGTCCTTATTCAAAGATATTCTTGGTCCAAGTACTTATCACCTTCAAACCAATGAAGGTCATATATTCAAAGAGCCCACCAACACACAATTCCTCAAGAAGTATTTTGCTTAATCCTTCCCTTATTTTCATGTTTTCTCTATGTTATTTATCTAACACTTTTTTCAAAATACTTACATAGGTCTCACCCTCTACAATAGTTATATTCACAAACCTTAGTCCTTCATTTTGGTCTTTTGCTTTCCCTTTTTCTCATGAGTTGCATTATAAAACTATGGATAGGACTTGATCTTCCTCATGATGTAATTTTATCCTCTCTTTATTTAAAACTTTTTGACACCCCTTAGGTTTCTCTTTTGTGATTTGTAATTTAAGACCATGGATAGGACCTAGCCTTCCTCACAAATACCATCTTTTTCTTATACCATTTACTTTTTAAATACTTTTTGGCACCTTCATGGGTTTTTATTTTATGAGTTATAATGTAAGACCATGGATAGGACCTGGCCTTTCTCCTAAAATCACCATCTTTTCATTCCTTTTCTAGAATGTTTTTTACAATGGTTACAAGTTTTTGATCCTTGTTCTCAACTTTAACTTTTGTTTCTTTTGATATATGAAATTTTCACAACAATCTATGTTAGCATGTTTTCCTACATTTCCCTTATTTTTATGATAAATAATCACACTTTCATGTCATTTTATCCTTTTTCACCCATTGTCACATTTTTGGTGATTTGAAGTCATTTAAATTGTTTCATATTTCATTCCTCTTTATTTTCTTTCCTTCACTCCACATTGGATAAAACAAGGTCGAAGTCAAGATAACACTTTTATTTCACCCGACTTTATGAAACTCTTAAACACCATGCTCTTTGAGTTCTCTCTCTTAGTAACTAGGTCCCAAGTAATCAAATGAAATTCATCTTTATCACTCATTTTTGGTTCTCTAAATTTGTATGGAGGAATAGGAAAAACCATCAAGAAATTTAAAAGCCAAATCATTTGAAATAAAAGGCAATGATATATAAAAGGCAACATATAAATCTTAAAATTCAAAATCACATGAAAAAACATGATTACAAGCACATCTCTTATCTCTAATTAAAGCTTAAACTCCACATTTGGCCTCACAAAAGAGCTAAGGTCTATTGGGGTGCAGTAGGCTAGTAGATAGAAATAGGAGAATTCAACAAACTCTATGGTGCTACCTACTTTCTCATGCAAGTACCTAATATTCATAGTAGACCAATAGCTCTAGAAGGGGTCCTAAGGAATGGGGAACTTGTTTTGGGAAGGTAAGTCTATTTTAATTTTCATGCATATATCCTTCATGGTATGATATACATACATCATTTATTGACCTAAGACTTGTTGGCTAGGAGAAGTTTTCTAGAGTCCTTAAGTTTGAAACTCCTCTTATTTGGACAAACCTAATTTGAGTTCAACTTTAATAAAGAGTTCCTATACCTTAGTTTTTTTTTCATTCTCCCCTCCATCCATTTCATTCCCCCTTGATAGGCAAAATGTGATTCTAAATTTGTTTTCCCTTCTCTATTTTTCTCTTCTTCACATCTTAAAAACATGCTAGCACTACTTTGTTTCAGTTTTATCTATCCTAAGATAAAAACGTGTTTGAGCAACTATGAATTACTTTCTTTACACCATGGCTCTATATTTATAGAAATGCTTTGATTTCCTTTACCATTTTTTATTGTTGTACCACCATTTTTTAGGACAATTGAGCTATTTTCTACTTTCATGTACTTTTTCCATTGTAAAGTAAAGTTGGCTTATTACTTCTCACTCATCAATGTTATTTTCCCTTTTATGTACCTTTTTCCATTGATGATTGAATAAGGATTGATACTTCTCACTCATGAGTGTTATTTTACCATTTTTTTGGCCATCTTTATTTAAGTAAGGATCATTACTAATTTTACATTGATGTTTGATTACCATTCTTTTTAACATGTATCCTTGGTTTGACCTAGTGACTTTGCCTTTCTTACTTAAGGGTTACTTTTTTGAGTTTTTTAAATCTTTAGTAGCCTTGGATTTTTGGTTACCCAATTTACTTTAAATTTTGACTTGGTCATTTGGTCTAACATAACACTTATCACCATAGCTTGCCAAATTTCCAAGTACATCTCATCCACATAGCACCAGTTATCTTAGATTTCCTACATTTGTTTGTTTTTACTCTTTAGTTTTGTATTCTTATGTTTGTCAAAATTAGTTTTTGTGCCCTCCACAATTAAAACTACAAACATAGTAGATAGTCATTCAGTGATAAAGGTAAGTCAAGGTACCCATACATTTACTTTTTTAGTTATTTCCCTTTCAATCATTTACTTTCAGTTATTTTATGATTTAAAATATTGTAACTTTTTTTAGCCTCAGTACTATGTGTTACTACATTCTTTCTTGAAGCACCATCCCATGTTGTACCTTAGTGACACATGATGAGATTATAGTGGGGCATATGTATATAAATAATATTTTTACACAATCAATTACTGATGCTTTCTATCTTGTAATAACCTACCAAGTCTTAATATCTATGAGTGTACTCCCTAAGGGGTGTATCGATAAAGGGTTGGGTAGACCATTGATGATTCATAGGATTTTTGTCCCTTATCACCACTTGTTATCAATCTAACTAGCTCCTAAAACCATTACCCTAAGCTTTGCTTCCTATTTTTCATGTTTCTTTAGTCATTTACCACCTTCATTAGCCCTTTTACTAACCTAAAATACTTTTTGATAGTTTACATGACTATGTCAATAGTGAGGACTTTGTATTCTTATTGGCAGAACTTATTAAGAGTTTAGGTCAGCCCCTAGTCAACTTAGTCTATGACGTAGTGAGTTTTGTCAATTATGATACTAGGTTGACTGGGTCGACCTTGTTGGCTAAAACTTTTAGAAGGATTTAGGGTTAGATCCACCTATATAAACACATCAATTTTTCCATTCTTAGAGAGTAAGTAAGATTTATTATTCATTTGCACTTATTTACAATCTACACTTCCACCATTCTACTTGAGGAGTCTTAGCTTAGGCTTTTTACTTAGAGAAGAATCTAGTCCTATTTAGAAGTCTTAGATGTTTTTTCCATTTTTAGTGATCCTTATAAACCACAAAAAATGATCACTCCTTGATCAAATAACTTGAACCTTGTCTCTGCTTAGTGTGATTGCACAAGTATTTTATTAATTTTCAAAAAACCAAGTACATTAAAGGGTGCCTTTACTCCATTAACCCTTTTACATTGCAAACATTGATTTTATAGATTTTACCCATGATAAGTAAAACCAACTAATCCTATAACCAACTCTTTATGGGAAATCAACCCATAAGGTAGTTCTAATTAATTTAACTCAAAACATAAAAACTACCTAAAACTAAAACTAAGAAAATTTATTTTATGGGGGTGTCTTTATTAAAAAGATGTATGCCCCATTAACAATAATTATTTATTTAACCTACCAAAAATTTGAACACAATGTTAAGACTTTGGAACAAGTCCTAACAAACCCCCCTATGATCCAAAGTTAGGTCTTTAGACACATACCAAGCATTTTTCTAAATTTTTCAAATTTGATTCTATCAAGGGGTTTTATGAAGATGTCAGTTGTTTGATCGACAATTGGGAAATATATTAGATCAAGAGATTTATTTTCCACTAGCATTCACAAATAATGGTATTTGACATCCATATGTTTTATTTTGGCATGAAACACAGGATTCTTGGACATCTTGATTACACTTTGATTATCAATGTGTTGTTCCCAAAATACGTCACTTGTTTTTGGGGACAACATATCAAATATTTTGGTCCTGAAGGCCAAAATGATCTCTTCCCTTCTAAGAAATGTTCTGAGTATGCAAATTCTTTAATTATTCAAGTCTTCTCAGCTAAAGAACTCATAGGTTCAACAGGCAGGATTTCTCAAAAAAAAGTTCCAACACTTAGGCATTTTCAAGGTTGGTTCAATGCCAAGGTTCAATCAAAGGTCCATCAGAAGGCTTCAAACAAATAGAATGAACCACTTTGAACCATTGAGCCATTGAACCCCACCTCCACAAGGTTTAAAGGTTCAATGGGTTCAAAGGTTCAATGACTTCAATGGACTTAAAGAAATGAAGGCTTCAAAGAGTGAAGGTTGAACTGTTGTACCGTTGAACCTTGAACCAAAATGGTTCAATGAGTTCAAAGGTTAAACAAGTTTAATAAGATCAAAAGACATAGAGAATAAAAGGATTCAAAGAAAGAGAATGAACTATTGAACCATTAAACTTTGAACCTATAGAGTAAAAATTTACTCTACGTTTCATTCTATTTTTTCAGTCATGCACTACAAAATTTTGCCTTCGCATACTGTGGTCCGAGATGGTAAAGTTTGAAATAGAGCACAGGCTCTATTTTCCCTTTTTGATTCATTTTGTCTAAGTGTTAGGGTAAAGTAGAAGCTGACAAGTGTCATCCTCTAAGGCATCTTTTCTCAAGTGGAAGTGCCAAGTGTCATCGTTTGAGGCACCTTTCATATTTTCTATGAGTTGGTAGGAATGTGCCACATATCTTACAGCAACTCAGCGGAATGTGCCAAGTGTCAGCATCTATGATTACATATTGGCAACCACATTTTCATATCTTTGCAGTGGAAGGATTTCAAAAGGCTAAGTATCAAGATCAGGGGAAAAGTTCCAAATGGTAATAGTGAAAGGTCTCAGTGTTGTTTTTCTAAAAATGACGGAAGTTACCACATATCCTAGCTGAGAAGAAGTGGAAGTCACCACGTGTCGGCATCTAAAATATGTTTGGTTCAATGCCTTAGTTCAATTTTTGTTTCAAATCCTTGGTTAAATATCATTGGTTTAATGTTTCGGTTCATGTGTAAATGGTGCACAACATTGAACCATTGAACCATTTTTTGGTTCAATCAGTTGGTTCAACAGCTTAGTACAATCGGGTAGTTCAAAAGAGCATCCCAAAAAACAAAAGGGGTTAAGTGCCCTTTCAAAAGGCAATAAGGCACAACCAAACCATTCAAGTGGAGGCTACCAAGTGTCATCCAATGAGCCCCTTTCTACTCCATTCCCAAAAGAAGTGGAAGACACCACGTATCTTCCCAAAAGTAGTGGAAGCTACCACGTGTTGCCATCTAAGGATCTTCTTCATTTTTCATTGATGAATAAAGACTATGGTGGGTCCTAGGTTTTATTTATAAAAGTTTGTGGAATCTACCAAGTGTCACCATTTGTAGGAGCATAACATGTGCCCTGAACATTTCCATAGTATAGCTAAAGAGTAGTGGAGATTGCCACGTGTCTTTTTGCTAAAGTAAGCAAAGATTGACACCTATCCCTATGTTCCTTTTAAAGTTACTTAGGGAAGAGATGATGTGGGTCTTATTTTCTTTCAAGCTATTGAGAATTTGAGGAAGCGGATGGTGACAAGTGTCAAAGGCAAAATGATCCTAAGCCAAGACACAAAAGACTATAAGTTATGCATAAAATGTCACGTGTCTTTGATAGTTGCTATGGAACATGACAAGTGTCATCCTTTGGTGTCTCCTGAAGTAATAAAAATATTTTTAGGGAATTGACTAAGTGTCCTCTTCTATTTAATAAAATAAAGCGTCCTGTGTATCTATTTGAGCAAGCAAACTTCAGGGAAATAGAACATTTTAGAATCTAAGAACTATCTTCTGATAAACACTTCCAACTCAATTAGAGTTATTTTGGTAGACTTAAAGCATGGACCTGAATGCATTCAAAAAAAGCCTAAGGCCAAGATCAAGAGGAGGAAAAGAAAAAGAGGGAAACTTAGTGGGAGTTATTTCCAGTAGACAGATCAGTCACTGGGTAGATATTTGGGGCCTGCAAACATTGAAAGCATCATCTATTTGTCCCCTGTGAGATAAAGGTAGAATAGACATTTGCACAGCTAAGCAGGTGATGGAATGAGAGATTCGAGGATATAAAGAGGAGTACGGGGATCACCAAAATATCATCATATATTGAGAGAGAGAAATTTCTATAAAATTTGTTTGTCAAGAGTTTTAGACTTTCTAGAGCTGTGATTAGGAATATCATTTGCCTTTATTCTATTTTCTTAAGTTGTAAAGGTTATGTAACTGTGCATGTTTCTGTGCCTTTATGTGGCTGGAGAATTAATGAGAAGATAGAGTTTTTTGCCTTTATTGATGTTTCCTATGTCATTTTCAAAAGTAGTATAAGCTACGATCCTCTGTTTCTATTATTTCTATCTTTTACATTGATCATGTCTTGTCTGCTCTTTGATGTAATTGAATCTTACATATAGTTTCACTATGCTTAGGATTAAGGATCAAAATTACATTCAGGCGCATTACCATAGTTATATTTTATTTCTTTGCATTTGCATTTCTGTTTAATTTCCTATCCCTTTTTCCCAATACTTGATATAAAGAAGAGACTAGCTTCTTAAAAATCTAGAGGTTGTTTCAAGTCGCATGTCCCACATCTTGAAACTACCCATTATTGGTGTCTGAAACAAAGTGTAATTTTAAACATCAATAATTTTTGGCACACCTAGTGGGACCAATACTTCAAGGAGTTGAATAATTTTTGGTGTGTTCTTCAGCCAACCAGCCTTTGGAGGTTTTTATTTTATCAACACCAATGGCAACTCTGAGTTGAATCAGCCAGTTAAATAGTTCTGGTATCATCAAGAAATCAACATTTGGTATGTATAATTCTATTACTCAAAGCTATGGGTCTTATGCCCCTTCATATATTTTTAATCAAGATCAAGTTGCTCATGGAATCACATTAAGCAACAAGGATGCATATGGTTATAAGTTTTGCCCTTCACAAGTCTGATACGACCAGTCTCAGCCTTGTCATGAGCCATATTAGTCTTATGCCCAATCTTCCCAATATGTTACATCTCATACTCAACCTAATCTCATTTCCACCTTCAAAAAAGCATTACTTGGATATAAAAAATATGTATTAGAGCTTGACAATAGAAGGGGATGTGGCCAAGAAATTCCTAATCATGTCACCCATCAAGTAAGAAATGCAGTAGTTCTGATTAAAAGTGAATGGGATCCCATTGAAAGAGAAAATTATCAAAGGCTTACATATGAGATGTTGGATGTGTGTGGCTTGATTGTATTTTTAGAAGAGAAGCTAAGTATTCATGAGAGGCAGCCTTACCAAGTCTATCAACCTGCATATTCACTACCACAAGTTTCATATCAGATATATGCAACCCCTACCCATGAGCCAAGTTGAACCTGTCAAGGTCATTTCCCCAATAATGTCGAGTCTATGTTGATAACAAGGGAAGTGGAATCCAAACCCTCACTTTTTCCTCAAGTCTGTCCCACCCTTCCTTAAGAAGCTTCTTATTTTTCATCGTAGCCTTCATGCACTCCCCACTTCTATGATGATTCCTATGAACTCCAAGAAAGACTCTTTCAAGAAAATCTAGCTAAAAAAGTTGAGGAATTAGAGGTGAAGATGAGATTGCTTAGAGAAAGAGAGATAGAGATTTTAGACCTTAGAGAGGAGCCTATGCCAAAAAGTACCTCTTTTGCCAATTCTCAGATCTCTCAACATGATTTTCAAATTCTCAGTTGGAAGAGGGAAAATCATGAACCAGCTAGGGATCTTGAAGAAGATAAAATTGTTGACTCTTTCTAAGAGAAAAGTTTTAGACCTAAGGTCATGTGTTGGAAACAAACAATGGAATCAAAGGGCAGAAGGGAAGAAGATAAAAGTTTTGCTCAAAGCCTTGAAGAGGTTGAGGTTGTTCTCACTCATAATGATGATCAAGCAAAAGATCCTACATTTGAACACACCCCATCTACATCCCTCTAAGAGAGCTATCAAGATACATCTAATATAGATGAAGTGATGTACAAATGGAAAGAAGAGAATCATTCGATTCTAGCTCAAGAATTATCTCCTCTTCTTCATATGTATAACCATCAGTCTTCTTCTTTATCCCTTTTCAAAGAGGAATATATTTTAGAGGAACCAAATAAGTATCTAGAGGAGTACGCTCAGTTCATGGCTAGTCAAGAAGATTTCATGACTACAGATGAGGAGGAAATCACCATAGGTACACCCTTTGATGATGAAAATACAAGTCACAAAATTTTGCCTCTATCTCTAATGAAAAAGAGATAATTTATGATCATGTTTTTAATGACTTGTTTGAAGTCATTGGGGTAGGTTACACTATTCTTCAAGAAGGCTATGAGTTGGCTTTAGGTGGAGAAGGCAGCATTGAGACTCAAATAAGTATGTGAAATTGCTACAAAATGTCAAAATTGTTCTTTCAAGAGGTTGATAAAACTAAAGATGATATTTTTGAAGTAATCAAAGAGGAAGATCATGAAATAGAACTCGAGCATGAGGCAGAAGGAGATAAGCCAAAAAATGATGTATGTCAAGAAACACAAGGTGAAGAGTCAATAGACATTGATTTCTTGATGAGACACAATAGCATAAAAAATCAGCATTCAATAAGTTTTAAAGAAAAAGAAGAGTATTTATATATTGGGGACATGTTTGACTCTGATTCATTCGGATGCAAGAAAATTAAGGTAACAAATGAGAAGAGCAAGTCATCAAAGTTTCATACCATTCAATCACCTGTTTGGCATCATAAGTTTCTATATCATAAAGGATACTTCAAAAATCTTCCTTTTGATCTGGGAGGTAGGTAATTATACTTAATTAATGTAGTTAGATAGTTTCCCCTTTCTGCATTGCTTTGTTTTTCCACTTTTTTGTGTGTTTTCCCACTTTTCTTTTAAATAAGTGTTCTTTGAACACGTAGTCGGTAGCTCAAAATTTTCAATTCTTTTCAAAAATGTCTAATACATTGAATTTCTCCCAAATATTTAGAAATTCCCAAGGTACCTTGTGCTATCACTTGCATAATGTGTCTATCTCATTGTTCCATAAAGATTGAGTAGGATCTGCTAACGGTTATCCGAGTTTAATGCCACTTTGAGACTTGATAGGTCAATAAAAACCTCTTAGCAAGAGTTAAAGTTTACAAGTTCTTAAACATTCATACATCTATGTGAAAATATCCTACTACTTACATTCTTATGTGCTTAGTAAACTTGCTTCAGTGAAAGTGTCTCTATTTTGCAAAAGTTCACACAAGTTACCACAGAGAAGATAAAGCGATGGAGGGGGCACAATCTTCACAACAAGGAGCTGGGATGTATGAATCCCTTAATAAGTTTCTTGTAAGTAAATCTTATGGTTCAGCTCTCACACAGCCATTGAAGACCTATCCACAGACCAAGTTTCCTGAAGCTAGTCAAGCAAGTGACCCAGTAAAAATAAAAGATTATGCGGATGGCATCATGGACCCAATTCTATAGAGATCTAGTAGCAAAACTCTTAGAGAAGGGGCACACCAAAGGTGTCTATAGAGAGCAAGAGTAGGTCAATACAAAACATTCACCATGAGGATATGGACCTCACAACTGGCTCAGTTCATTGTCCCAATTGTGCATTCATGCCCTAACCTGGTCGAATTATGTGCAAACTTGCTCTAGGCACCTTCAAGCACCATTCAATGAGGCCTATTCATGGTGAAAATCACACCACAAGCTATTAGGGATATGTTGGCCTTGCATCATGATAGTATAGCTATGTTTCCCACTATTTCTAAAATGCAAATAATGTGGGCAAACATCAACACTCAGTTAAGGTTCGTAAGATCCGAACTACAAATGGGTGATGATGATACTACAGTGCCCACCCTCCCTGCACCAAGAACACAATTTTCCCAGGCTATCCAAGACACATTGTCAATGATGGATTTCATCTTTGGCATGAACAAATGGCTATCCTTTTTAGACTGAAGACTATTGACAAAACCCAGGAGTATCGACTTGACTTTTTTGAACAAATTACTTTCTCGATGGTAGAACAATTGGCCCATTTCAAATCAAAATGAGGTTTTAGGTATTCTTCCTATTTGTTCTACCTCATGATTTTTTAGAAATATAAACTCTTTGCCCAACATATGTATCTTAATATGTATGACCCAGATTTTGATCTCCAAAAGACCATTCTTATGTCTGCATGGATGCACATTTTGTCAAAAACCAGTGACCTAAACAAATTTTGGGAATCATTTGTCACCCCTAATTTTTTCCACCTCAGCCCCAAACCAATTATGAATAGATTATTCCCTAGTGTTTCAAATCTCCTGACCAGTTGCCCCATTACTTGCAATTTTTATTTTGGATCCCACCATACCATTATAAGAGTCCATGGTTTTTGT
The DNA here is from genome assembly GCA_037957365.1 of Torreya grandis. Taxonomy (NCBI): domain Eukaryota; kingdom Viridiplantae; phylum Streptophyta; class Pinopsida; order Cupressales; family Taxaceae; genus Torreya; species Torreya grandis. The sequence goes on from JARHVA010001626.1 coordinate 3,203,647, forward strand.
GGGGAACCAATATTGCTACCTAAGATTCTGACTCTTAGGTTAGCATTCCTTGAGGTCACCAGATAGCTTTCCACAATTGATAATGAATTTGGTTCTAGGAAGAGAAAAATAAAAATGTATGATCTTTCGTGGATGACAACAAGCATGGTTTTGGAAACTAGGGATGCATAAGTGGTGTTGCTCAGAAAGCTAGCCTTTCTGGGTTTCCTTCTAATGGAAGACAAATGGGTCTATGACCCAAATGGTTTCATGACCTTCTAGGTAAGGACTCACAGGGTGGCAACTAGAATTGTGCATGAAGGCTACCCATTTTGGGAGAATAGAAGAAATCCTAGGGAAGACACTCCTAGATTTTATGTTGAGTTAACAAACTTGCCCCTCCCACAAAATAGGCCATGGGAGACATTTTATGTTAAGCAGAGAGATTGTGATCCTAAAGTCAGAATGACATCTGGGTTAAGGAGAGCATTAAAGAATAAAGATTGGGATACTAAAAAGATAGAGGCCTATTGGAAATATAGGTAGGAAATTTTTCAAACAACCCATTCTTTTGGAAATGTAGATACAGATGAAAGATGGGAAGAACTATGGGATGAGTGTCATCTCTCCCTTGTATCTAGCCTAGAGATAGGTAATTTTCTAACACTAAGTGAAGAGCAAGAAGCTAGGGCCGGGTCAAGCCATGAGTCACAAGCCTCAGAGCAAACTGTAGCTATAGCAACTATATCAGTTCGGCCTCAATCCCTCAGTGCTATAGAAATGCAGAAAAGTGTGGTGCCTTCATCATCACAAGCTTCCCCATTGGCCCCAGTTATAGATATTCCTAGTTCTCCACAAGAAGTAGATGTGGAAGGAAAAAGGATGCAACAAGAAGAAGAGACACCTAAGAAATGAAAGAGGGTACAGTTCCAATTCAGTTTAGAAGAGGAGACAAAAACCACGCAGTGCCAATTAAAGGGTAATGTAATTGCTCCTCAGGTAAGTACTATTCCTCCCTCTCCTTCTTAGTCTATTTCTTCCCCTACCACTTCTACCATTCCCATTTCTCACTTCACCCCATTTGTGCCATCTCAAACTTTAACATTACCCCATTTCTCCCCTTTTTCTCCCAAGAAACCTTTCCCTCAGATTGCCCATAGCCAATAATTGGCTATTTAATACAGTCTACCACAGGGACATCCTATTGTGGGTGGGCACATTGCCTCTCCTTCCTCCTTCCATACCCAAGCAGATGTTACTAGGAAGGTAAGGGAAGCCTGAAGAGAGAAGAAAAAGATCAAGGAGAATAAAAATTTGGCTACACCCCATTTGCGGTCACAATTTGACCCCATCCAATAGTAATTGACAGTGACTCATTTATCACCAAATGTAATAAATCCAATGGAGCAGATGCAACTAGAAGATTATGTAGACACCAAAAAATGTGTTTGCACCTTGGTCGTCTTCACCCTTAACCCCCTTGGTCTATGTCCTGACCCTTGTCCTAGTCCCCTCCTTTTGTAAATTAAAATAAATAAACATTTTAATTTATTCCCCCTTTCCACCTCACCCATGCCACCTTAGATCCCCTCCTTGGATCCCCCCACCTCTCTCCTACCTTTTATTGCCCAAATCTCCCCTTTATCCTTCTTCCCCCATCCATTTATGTCTTCCTCAACCATTTTCCCATGGCCCCTTGACCTGGCAGCGTGCAAGAATGGATAGAGGCTAATTTAAGCCTCTGTGTCCATTCTACCTTCCCCGACGTCGGTCATTATTTAGCCGACGTCAGTGGTTCTGCCAGCATCAGCATCCTTCAAAAAAAATTCCTGTAACCATTCTCCCCCTCACCATGAACAAAACTCTTTGGATGCTTTAGCATCCATATTCTCCTTTCTCCCCACCTCGTACAGCAACAACAGCAGGTATAGGCACTCTACATCAGTCATTTCTTCTTGCAACAGGTCTTCCACAACTCCAACAACAGGCTCCTCCATTCTTCAATCAACAAGTAGGAGGTAAGCAATTTCATTGTTTCATTTGATTTCATTTACCTATTCTATCCACTGTCTACCACTTGCCTTGTCCTTCCCTGAGAGGCTGAAAAGCCTTCTCAGACTCCTGTCTCCTGTATATCTTCCTTTTGCCTTGTCACTCTTTCAGTCTTGTCCTAGACAACATTCTCAGTACCTTAGACCCAAGACAAGTCCCTCAGACCTCCAAGAAATCCCTTAGACTTCTAAATAGACCTCCCTGACCCCCAAACAAGACCACAGTCCATTCTGCAGACCAGAAACCAGCCCGTGACCTGACAAGACTCATCCCTGAATACTGCCCTGACCGACCTCGGCCAGTACCCCTACCGATGTCGGCATCATAACTGACGTCGGTGACCTTCCTGACCGATGCCGGTAATATCACCAACGTCAGTGACTGTGTAAAGGTAGATAGCTTCTAAACAGGTACGCATTTGTCTTAAGTTCTTTCTTTTTGTTTTTCATCATTTATCACTTTCTATTTTTGATCAGCATTTTGTTTTTAATAGTGGACTGACATCTTCCAATAAGCCTTTGTGCTTCTAGGACCAAGCTCTTGCTTGGCAGTCCACCCTTTTGTCATCTAACATTTTTTGTGTTTAGTGTCTTTTCTCTTTCAGGTGTCATTCCTCCACAACCAAAGAGGAGTTCTCACAATGTCTAAATTCTGGTGCACACATCTACAATCTGGGTACGTACAAACCCTCATCCATTTTCTTTAAGTTTCTCATTTCTCTATCTTTTGAATGTAGAAAGCAATTTAGCGTAGAAACATTCTGGCACACCCGGTGGGACCCTAGGGTCTCCCTTGGGTTTATTTCCTTCTTTTCATATAGGGTGCATTAGGATCCTCCCTTTTCACCTCTTCCTTCTTTTCTAAATGACATCATAAGCAGGAATAAAAATAACTTTTCTTTTCTTTTCTTTTCTTGCATTTCTAGACTAGTCAAAAATCATATTCCTCAACCCTTTCTCGACTTGCTTTCATCCAAACTTAACATTTCAACTTGGGGCTTAAAACACTTTGCATTCCATTTCTGCTTGTGCTTGCATTAGTCCACACTTAGTAATTAACAAAACACATATTGAATTAATCGTAGATCACTTGATGTTACACAACCTAAACCACGTGCACAAATCAAACATCAAACTCACCTGAGACAAGGCCCAACTGGGATTTCATCCCCCAGCAGATACCTTACCCATCCTGGTGATCCTACTTGGATTTCATCACCAAGGGGAAAGCCCACTCTGCTCTCTGGCAGAGTCTAATCTCTAGGGAAAGTATATTTTGGCTAAGCAAGACTAGTTTATCACTGGGCTCGTGAAGTGAGGGGAGCTTGCTCCTTAGCACCAGGCCATGTACGGAACCTAACCTAGACTTCTTGAGCACCATAACAAAACCTGAAACCATCCATAGACTACATCTTCTAGGACCCGACTCAAAAGCCAAATCTTCTTACACACTTTCTAAGGCATAAGCCACCATGATCCTAATAAATTTCTAGGGATTTAATGCTTAGGATTTACTTGTGCTCTTCATCTTTTTCATTCTTATCTGCTTGTTTGAGCTTGTGAGTATGACCTTTCTTGCCTTGAATGGTTCTGACTCGTAGTCAAGCCAAGGCTCTAGTCAACCACGTGAGGCATCAACCGCTTCCGTCTACCCCATCCATAACCAGTCCTATAATGGAGTTCCACTCAGAGACTGAAAGAACTCCTACTTGCCCAACCCCACCCCAGACTCCGATTGTCCCAGAAGGGGACCAAGATTTTGCATGATTCTTGGACCTCAATGTCAAAGCCTTATAGCACTATCTTGTGCATAGCCAAATGTGAGACTCCTTGGGCAATCTGATTTATGGAATGCTGACCTCTCTTGTCGTGACTACAGTCATATCGACAGCATCCATAGTTCAACCTTTACACACCCAAGCTATCACCTCGACCAATGGCCAAACCTTAACCAACCTTCCAAGTCTGGCTTCTCCCTCCATCTTTGGGCCCACTTCCACCAGGGTTTCACCCCCCTATCAACCTCAGCCCACTCAACCGCTCTCTACTCCCTTCCAAAATCTAGTCATCTCTATTCTGCCTACCCTTGCTCCTATCAACACCAGGGTGGCTTCCTATCCATTGGCCCCTGTTACCACAATCCAACCTCTTGTGGCAACATCAAGCCTAGTTATGCCTTCTACCCAACCACCCTTAGTCTTTTCTTATATCCCTACGACAAGTTATCCCTACATTGCGCCCTTACAGGCACAACCAACTACGTCGTATGCCTCCTCTAGCCTCTTCTAAGCGCCCTACAATCTAGGGGCACTCCACCCGCCAATCCGTCAGTAGATATCATCAAAATGTTGATGGACAAGATGTCTAGCCTAGAGACCTCCGTTTCTGGCTCACGCAATGCTCTCTCATACGAGCAAATTTGCAATGAGCCCATTCATCCTTCTGTCCTGATCAGGGCATATCCCAGGCAGTGGGAACTTCCTAAGTTTTCTTGCTTTCAAAGCAAAGAAGACCCACAACAACACTTACAGGCATTCAAACATGCCTGTTACCTTATTGCCCATGATGATCTGTTACTTTTACGCACGTTTCTTATGTCTCTCTCTGGTGCTACGCTTGATTGGTACAGCTCTCTTGCCAGCCATTCCCTCTTCACATTCACACAGCTGGCCTAGCTCTTTCTTGATCACTTCTCCATCAACATCACCAAGAAGGTCTCGATCACAAACCTCTATTCTATCCACCAATTTAAGGACGAATCCATAGCTAACTTCATTGCTCAATGGAGAGGCCTCATCAATCAACTCTCCTTTTCCTTACCCCAGCCCAAACTTATTAAAATTTTCTCCCAAGCCTGCGCCGGACATATTTCTTCCACCTTATGGGTTCAGGCCTTCCGCACCTTCGATGATGCCTTCACGATGGCCCACAAGCTTGAATTACATGCCATCGAGGAGAATAAAGTCAAGTTACAGAGCAAGAATCCCAACTCTAAGACCAATGACTCCTCTTCTTCTAAACCTTCATCATCCAATCCTAAGTCTAAAGCTTTAGCTAACACTGTGGTCATTAGACCTTCATCCTCTTCACCTTCAACTAATCAACCTAAGCCATCCACATCTCAGAGTGCCACCTGCCAATTCTAGCAGAGATACGTACAACGATAGTATACTCCTCTCAGAGAATCATACGCGTCTATGCTGGAAAAACTTGTTAAATAGGGGGTTCTCAATCTCCCCCAAATTCGACCACCTCCACAATTTGATCCCTCACACACCATCCCTACGTGGTATAGGGAAAATGACTTCTACAACTACCACCGTGTTAAAGGACATGACACAAGAAACTGCAAAACCCTTAAAAACATAATCCAAGACATGCTTGAAAAGGGTGACCTCATCCTAGACAATCCCAATGCACCCCCTAATCAGGGCATCGACATCTTCAAGCAACCATTCCCCAATCATCCACCGACCCAAAACAATGTCCAAACCTTGATTGATGACACTCATGAACACAACATTCGAACAGTCAATACGGTCTTGCCCTTCATCCCTGACCAACCTCAAGAGGTTAGTCCATCTATTAGTCCATCACGTGTGGATGAACCTCTTTCCCTAGTTAGTTGTCCGTCAACCTCTCTCATCTTGGAGGATGCCTCAACCTTACCGGCACCACTGGTCTCACCATCCTCCTTCCTGCTGCCTATGGAGGACCCGACCCTTCCTACTCCTCGACCACAAGTGGAGGGCACCATCATCCCTGCCCTTTACCCACTTGAGAAGCCTCATTCTCTGGTTTCTTCTCCACCCAGGGAAGAACCTGTCTCTCCTTCATCTCCAACCAAAGACGAATCTATCACGACTTCATCATGTCATGGGTCTGAGACTGCTACACCCATCTCATCTTCGGCCCCACAACCGTTAACATCTTCTCAAAGACCCAAACCTCATCCAACATCTTCACAACCATTTTCTTGACTAGTGGAGAAAATCGGACTTCTCCCTTCAAGGAAAGTGGAGCATCAAGGATTGTGGGAGCGTCTTAAAGCTCTTCAACATGCCCATGCCCTCTCGTCTCATGTTGCCAATCCTCCTAAGGTAGAATCTCCCAAGACTCTCAGCAAAGACCAGACTCCCACTTCTAAACCTACATCTACCCCATTTAAACCTATCAAGTCACTTGGCATTTGCCCTGTCTCTACCCTCACTCACCCGCAAGTGAAGGTGGACTTAGACCAGACCTCGACCAATAGTAGTCTTCCAACCAATTCAAAGAAGACTACTAGACTACAGAAGCGAATGCCTCCTCCCCCGTCACCATTGCCTTCCATTTTGGGCCCCCATCCTTCAACCCTGACCAAAGTCCTTCCCACTCTAACCTCTAATCAAAACCAGTTGCCTCCTTTGCTTCCTTTACCTACCTCCAGCCTACCCTCTCCTAAAAAGGTGGTACCTCTCATGAAGAAAGTGCCATCTACACCTGTCATCGCACCACCAACCCAAAAGGTGGTACAAAAGCCTCCTCCAACTCTGCCTAAGCAAAAGTCACCAGCATCACACACATCAACCAGCACGGACCCTTTAGTGGGCTCATACTCGTTGATATTGCACCAACTTTTGTAGACTTCCAGCATAACCCTTTCACCCATCAGGCCTTTCCAACCTCTCAGGTCCAAGCCCTCCTAGTTGACGACACGAAGATTTTTTTATACCATCATATGCTAGGACATGATACCAAGACTTGTTGTGCCCTCAAGGCCGTCATTTGCCATTATATGGAGAAGGACACTCTTCTCCTTGAGGACACCCTTGACTGACCCTCAACACCTTCCCATCCAACCTCTTCAACCACATCAACATCTCACCAGCAGGCCATGACCCCTTCTTCACCTCCTATCTTTGAAATTCATGCTATCCATATAACCACTAGGTCACAAAAGGACAAGGTGAAAGAAAAAGCTGCCATTCCTTGGACCTACCCTTTCATCAAGCCACCTCTAGTGCCCAAGCCTAAAATTTCTATCCTTGGCACATCTCAACCTTCTTCTTCTTCCTCTTTCGGGTTGATTCATGACTCCATGTTGAAACAACTTCACCAGATGCCTATGAAGATGTCCCTTTATGACCTCATCCAAACCTCACCTCAGCATCATCAAGCCCTCATCCAAGCCTTGCAGGTAGCAGAGGTCCAACCTGAGGACCCCCAACCACTTGCTGCCCTCATCCACTCTTTATCTCCTGTTGCCTCCATAACATTCAGCGATTTTGAGATTCCCACATCCAACACAGAAGATCAGGATGCCACCCTCTTCATCACTGCCTATGTTGATCAAACACACATTAAATGTGTTATGATCGACGGAGGTGCTAGCATCAACATTATCTCCACCCATGCCTTTGATCAGTTGGCTCTTCCCAAGAATTGTGTCTCCAAAACTGATGCAATCTTGCACTCCTTTAATGACACCACTACCATGACCATTGGCACAGTCATTCTTCACATTTACATTGGTCTACGCATAGTCTTGGAGCTCTTCTATATCATCAAAGGAGAGTTTCAATACAACATGTTGCTGGGCTGACCCTAGATCTGCGCCATGGCCTGTGTCCCCTCCACCCTGCACTGTTGTGTGAAATTTGAGCATGATGGGCAAGTCCACACAATTCTTGCTAACCCATCACCCTTCAAAAATTGTAACACAACCTACCATTCAAATGACGTCCTCATTCCTATCAAGCCATCAACTCTGGCACCGCCTCCATCCGTGAAAGCTTCAACTAGTTAGCAACCGGCGGTCACCCTTACCCCTCCTCTTCAAGCGATGACCAAGGACCCCATGGAAGACATCTTCCAATGACTTTCACTTGGGGAATATCACTTGCTAACCTTATACATGTTCCAAACTCTGCAAGAGTATGGATGCCTTCACCACAGCCCCAGTTACGACCATCGGATCAAGATGGTCATGCCTTATGGTCCTCTTCACCTCTGAACCAATCTTGTCTATGGGAGGCTCAATCAAGCTCCTACTAATGGCAACCCTCTCTCTTCACCCCAACCATTCACATCAGACTTCTCGTTTCTTGGCAACCCCACCTTTGCACACACTTATCTTTACAGGTGTGCATGGAAGGGTTTTGGTTTCAGATGCTATGAGCAAGGCTCCCATCAACCTATTGAGCCTCTCAACAATGATGATGCCAAGAAACAATATGGCCTGGGATATCACGACCCCACTTAGGCCCCTTCAGACCTTTGTCCCAAGCCACCCATTGACCAATCTCCTCCAGGCTCACCCATTCCTCCTCCTTCACCTATGGAGTCAGTGGTTTCCATCCCTCCTAGTTTTTTTTTCCATAAATACCATCTGCCTAGAACCCCTAACCTATCAGCTCAATGGGGTGTCTAGGTCCTTCCCTCTCATTTATCCCAGCATGATAGAGGATGAGTCGGTGACCATTCACACTGTCTGTTGCGTTGACAACGATGCCATTCTATCCTACATGGGCACTGACAACTCTTTCATCCAGGGCTCCCTCCCTTCAAAGACCCAAGTTATGTTGAATGAATCAACCATTGACATCAACCTCCCTTATTTTGATGTTCCTCACATCTTAAATATTGGCCAATCTTTAGACGCTCAGGAGCAGCTAGACTACACCCAGTTCTTCTCAGACCATAGCAAGGCCTTTGCCTGGACTTACAGTGACATGCCTAGCATCGACCCCACCATTGCTACCCATAACATCATCATCAAACCAGAGGCTAAGCTTGTTAGGAAAAAGCTTTGAAAGATGCATCCCTACATTACACTCCTTGCCAAAGAGGAGCTTCAGTGCCTTCTCTCTGTCTCCTTCATCCAGCCCATCGATTATCTACAGTGGGTCTCTAACATCATCCTAGTCACCAAAGCAACTAGGGGGATCTAGATCTGCACGGACTATCATGACCTTAACCTAGCCTATCCCAAAGACAACTTCCCTCTTCCTAACATTGACCAGCTTGTTGATCTCACGACCGGTCATGAGATGCTATCTCTCATGGATGGGTTTTCAGGATACAACTAGATCCTGATTGCACCAGAAGATTAGCACAAGACTACCTTTATCACCCCATGGGGTACTTTCTGCTATTGAGTCATGCCTTTTGGCTTGAAGAATGTAGGTGCCACTTATCAGCATGCCATGACTTATATTTTCCATGATCTCCTCCACAAAATCATGGAGGACTATGTGGATGACCTTCTCGGCAAGTCCAAGCTTCACCGTGACCATTTGACCATTCTCAAGATCATCTTCTCTCACCTTCTTCAATACAATGTCTACCTTAACCCCAAGAAATGCATCTTTGGGGTCCTCTCAAGCAAGCTCCTTGACTTCATCATTTCTTTTCATGGCATCGAGATAGATCCCGCCAAGATCTGTGATATCCTTGAGATGCTACCCCCAACCAATCTCAAGCAGCTTCACAGTCTACAAGGGAAGCTCTAGTCCATTCACCGCTTCATCTCACAGCTTTTTAACCACTGCCAACCTTTTCATCACCTCCTTAAGAAGGACGTCTCCTTTAAATGGGATAAGGACTGTCAAGAGGCTTTTGAAGCCCTCAAACGCTACCTAGTCTCTCCACCAGTCCTCATTCCACCTAAAGAGGACCAACCCTTCTACCTTTACATCTTTGCCACCAACCATTCGTTAGGTGCCATGATCGCGCACCGAGACGAGCATCACCATGAGCAAGCAGTTTACTATATCAGCCAAACACTGGTTGACTATGGAACTTGGTATACTCATACTAAGAAATTCTGTTTGGCATTAGTCTTCACCGCTACCAAGCTCTGCCATTATCTTCTCAACCACAAGACCTTTGTCATCACTCACACCGACCCTCTCAAGTATATGCACTCCAAGCCATATCAGAATCAATGTATGGCTCGGTGGCTCATGCTACTTGCTGAGTTTGACCTCAAATTCATCCAACAAAAATCTATCAAGGGGCAAACCATCGCTGACCAACTGGCAGATGCCCCTCTTCCTGATAATCAACCTTCGCAGTGTGAGTTTCCTGATGAATCTATCGTCGTGCTTTCCACTGATGACACCATCTATCAAATGACCATGTTCTTTAATGGCTCTAAATGTCAACTTGATGGGGGTGCAGGAGTCATTCTCATCGCACTCAAAGGTGAGCCCATGCCTCTGTCTTTCAAGCTTGACTTTAATTGTACCAATAATATGGCCGAATATGAGGCCTTAATTTTGGGACTTCAGACTGCCCTTTCTCTCAGCATCAAGTCTATTAGCATCTTCAACGACTCGCAGCTTATCATCAATCAGGTCAATGATTCATACCTCTACAAAAATGAAGTTTTACAAAGGTATAAAAACTGTGCTGACCTTCTTCTGGCATCTTTCGACCATTACCTCTTGCAGACTATTCCTTGATCCATGAATAAGTTTGCTGACACCATGGCTTCTCTTGCTTTGCATATCCCATCTTCATCATCGTCATTTTGACTTTTTGTCATGGTGCATCATGTACCGTTGCCTTCATACATCTCTCCTCACATCAATTATATCAACACTGTCAATTCTAGTCCATGAGATGATTGGTATAAGCAACTTGTGGACTACTTGTCTCTTTCTGTCATTCCTCCCAACCTCTCTAGCAATGCACGGTGAGCTTTCATCAAGCGCACACCTTGCTATACCATGCTAGGGGGTCTTCTCTATAAGTGAGGCTTTGACAGCCTCCTTCTTCACTGTCGAACCTCCACTAAAGCCTCTCATGCCATAAAACAAGTCCACGATGAGATTTGTGGTAGACACTTCAGTGGGAACTCAGTTACCAAGCACATCCTTCACTTGGGTTATTATTGGCCCACTCTTCATCAAGACTGTAGTGACTATGTTCGGCATTGCATCAAGTGTCAGCAGCATGCTAACTTGCTTCATCTCCCTAGCCACACCTTACAAGTCACTCATAATTTTTGGCCTTTTTCTTAGTGGGGCTTAGATCTCATCAGTGAGATTAACCCTCACTCGTCTCTTCGTCATCAGTCCATCATCACCGCCACTGAATATTTTACCAAATGGGTGGAAGCCATTCCTCTCATCTCCATAAAAGCCGATAAAATTGTCGACTTCATTAGTAGCCACATCATCTGTCATTTTGGTGTCCCTCACAAAATCAACACCAACAACAGCAAATCCTTCAAAAACAAGACTATCCAAAAACTATGCAACTCATCTGGCACCAAACTTAGCTTTTCTTCACCTTACTACCCACAAGTAAATGGGCAAGCTGAGGCTTCCAACAAAATTTTGACTAAAATTCTCATGAAGGTAGTCAACGACACAAGGAGGGATTGGCACATTCACATTCCTTTCACTTTATGGGCCTACCGCACTAGCATCTAAACCTCTACGGGTGCTACCCCTTTCTCTCTAGTGTATAGAACAGAGGCTATCCTACCTTTCGAAGTACAAATCCCATCTCTCTGCATCTCTCTGCATGACATTCTATCCAACGATGACTTTTGTCAAGATTGCTTAGCTCAACTTGAGTTACTTGATGAGCATTGTCTTGCTGCCCTCAATCATCTCCATGTCTATCAAAATCACATAAAGCGAGCCTATGACAAAAATCTATGAGAATGAAATTTCAAAATCAGAGACCTCATCCTCAAAGAGAATCAGCACGTGACCAATATGGAGTGAAGTAAATGAGGCAAATTCACCCCTAATTGTCTCAGACCTTTCATCATCATGCACAAGTATGGGTCAGGGACTTATCATCTGTCCTCTCTTGATGGATGGCTAGAACCTGAGCCTCTCAATGCATTGCATCTACGACCATTCTTCTATTAGTCAGGTACTCATCCACTTGACATTTAACTTGAGCTCATTCCTTGAGCAATCCCCGCCCTCTTAATCCTCATTCCTTTCAAACCTATTCCCCTTGACAAGTCCTCTATAACCCTTTTATGACGCATGGATGCTTTGTCCTAATAAAAGGGAGCCCTTGAACTTTTATAGTCTTGTCCATGACTCCAAATTCTATCCAAAAAAAATCAAGATGTAAAAATATCCAAGGTCACAAAATCAAATCAAAAGGCAGACTGCTCCCTCGAAGGACAGCTATACTATCATTGTTGTAGCTAATAGACTGCTCCCTCGAAGGACAACTATTCAAACTTATATAAAGCAAAAATATAGACCACTCCCTCGAAGGATGGCTATGACTAAATCTTGCTACAAAGAACACCTTTCTTAGAAGCTTCCCACATCGATCAGCTTCACAAATGATCACAAAGCAAAATGACATCTCTATGTAGACTTCCCGCATCGATCAGTCTACACCAAAAAAAAAAATGGGTCATGGACTTGGCTTGTAGTTGTCTCAGGGTCTCCTATAAAAAGGGGCAAGGTTATCCCTGCTCTTAAAATGGGTTACCCCATCCTCCTCCTATCACTTGCTCAAGGGACTTTGAGCTCACTTTAATGTCAAAGTGATTTGATTACCTCTCTAACACAACATATGGTCAACGATGTCATGCATGAATGGGGCTCTTGGTTCTAACAACCCCTATCTATGCTATCATTCTGGTCCTTGTCAATGAAAGAGCAATATGCCTTTCACTTCTTCTACACTTTGGTCACATTCAACTTCATCACTTGTCAAACCTAATCAACTCAACTCAACTCTTTTTTCAAACCAGCATCATGACACCATCATCATCATAGTCCATTTTCACATAGTTTCTATGGACAATAATACACATGGAAACTATCGATCGGACACAATTTATGTTAAGCATAAACCAATACTTGCTGAAGCATAAATAGACCCCAATTCATTTTTAGCATACGTCCATCACGACTATGGAAAATTGCTAGGAATGAAAGACCCCTCAACCAATGTTACAGAATACACCATTTAGAAAAGGCTGTAACATCTTTTTCTCCTCATCATTCCAAACTAATCATCGACCTCTTGTCTCATAGTCTGAACTACATTGGTCTGAGGCTCTATGACTAGGGCTATGTAGGTAGCACTCAGATGACATGATGTCCTCTGAGGTTAGCTTGACCACCTTCATTTGTTCATCTCTCTAATGGACAAACCTTCTCTTCTTTGACCATGACCTTGACCTCGACCAAGTCCAATCCATCCCTTTGACCCTTCCTCCCTTTTAGGGAGAACTACATTGGCCTGAGGCCCTTCGACAAGGGCTATGTAGGTAGCACTCAATTTTCTGAGGATAGCTCAGCCATTCTTTCATCCATCCATTTGCTCATTCATCTCTCTCAAGACGTCGACCTTTCATCTTCCATCATGACCAATCAACTAGCCCTGCCCATGTCAAAGTCATTTCTAACTCCTCATGGAGCACTTTTGAGATCATCTATCTCGACTCGTCTCAACCAATGACCATTGGAGATCACGCCTATCTCCGCAGACCCTAACCACTTTTGAGACAACTCTATCTTAGTTTTATTTACACGTATGCTACCTCACGATTGGTTAGCAAAATTGTTTGCAGACCATATTTTTTATGACCTTCACAAGTATAGGATCGCAAGCCGGTTGATCCACACTACTTGTGACATTTTTCATGTTTCCAAGAGCACTTTCTAAGCCCAGGATACCTGAAACATGACGACCATTGGAGCTTCAACGTAGATTGAATAACCTGATCAGTAGACGACTAAATGTTGGGGCCCGATTATTTCAATTTTGGCACTCCTCGACCCTCAACCTATGACAATTTGACTCGACCATCCTGTGAAGTGGTATACGCACAATCACGACTATTACAACATTTTCACTCACCCTCTCTCTATCCATCTCTCTGTCAAATCGACACTCGATCTCAGGTTCCCTTCTCCTGACTCTCGCTTTGAGGGGGAACACCTCATCCCATTTCTAGGGCAACCAACTCCTATTTTTGTCTTGCAGTTCATTGAGAACAACCAACAAGACAAAAAGGGGCAAATGTAGACACCAAAAATGTGTCTACACCTTGGTCATCTTCACCCTTAACCCCCTTGGTCTATGTCCTAACCCTTGTCCTAGTCCCCTCCTTTTGTAAATTAAAATAAATAAACATTTTAATTTATTCCCCCTTTCCACCTCACCCATGCCACCTTAGATCCCCTCCTTGGATCCCCCCACCTCTCTCCTAGCTTTTATTGCCCAAATCTCCCCTTTATCCTTCCTCCCGCGAACATTTGTGTCTTCCTCGACCATTTTCCCATGGCCCCTTGACCCGGCAACGTGCAAGAATAGACAGAGGCTACTTTTAGCCTCTGTGCCCATTCTGCCTTCACCGATGTCGGTCAGTATTCAGCCGACATCAGTGATTCTATCGACATCGGCATCCTTCATAATGTTTTCCTGCAACCATTCTCCCCCCCACCGCAAACAAAACTCTTTGGATGCTTTGGCATCTGTATTCTCCTTTCTCCCCACCTCGTACAACAACACAGTAGGTACAAACACTCTACATCAGTCATTTCTTCTTGCAACAGGTCTTCCATAACTCCAACAATAGGCTCCTCCATTCTTCAATCAACAAGCAAGAGGTAAGCAATTTCATTGTTTCATTTCATTATTTCATTTGATTTCATTTACCTATTCTATCCACTATCTACCACTTACCTTGTCCTTCCCTGAGAGGCTAAAAAGCCTTCTCAGACCCCTGTCTCCTGTCCATCTTCTTTTTGCCCTGTCACTCTTTTAGTCTAGTCCCAGACAACATTCTCAATACCTCAGACCCAAGACAAGTCCCTCAGACCTCCAAGCAATCCCTCAGACCTCTAAATAGACCTCCCTGACCCCCAAACAAGACCACAGTCCATTCTACAGACCAAAAACCAGCTCGTGACCCGACAAGACTCGTCCCTGACTACTGCCCCGACCGACCCGGCCAGTACCCCTACTGACGTCAGCATCATAACCGATGTCGGTGACCTTTCTGACTGACGCCGGCAATATCACCGATGTTGGTGACTGTGCAAAGGCAGATAGCTTCTAAATAGGTATGCATTTGTCTTAAGTTCTTTCTTTCTATTTTTCATCGTTTATCACTTTTTGTTTCTGATCAACATTCTATTTTTAATAGTGACTGACATCCTCCAAGAAGCCTTTGCACTTCTAGGACCAAGCTCTTGCTTGGCAGTCCACCCTTTTGTCATCTAACATTTTTCATGTTTAGTATCTTTTCTCTGTCAGGTGTCATTCCTCCATAACCAAAGAGGAGTTCTCACAACGTCTAAAATTTGGTGCGCACGTCTACAATCTAGGTACGTATAAACCCTCATCCATTTTCTTTAAGTTTCTCATTTCTCTATCTTTTGAATGTAGAAAGCAATTTAGCGTAGAAACAGATTACACGATGAATGTTTTTGCCATCAACATGTCACTCTTTAGGCCACAAGACAAAGTTGAGCTACTAACTGAAACTAATTCTATAGTTACTGAAGACTATTTGAAGATATCAAGAAGGCTACAGAAGATGGAAGCTGAGCTAGCCAAGGAAAAGGCAAACTGTGATAGTTTGACCTTAGAAATCAATAGAAAAAATAATGAGGTAGAGAATCTGAATAAACAATTACAAAATACTATTTCTCTTCAGACTCATTAGGCAGTTTAAGCCCAAAATGATTCTTTAAAGGTAGAGCTCACATAGGTAAAGAATGCAGTGACAACCCTCAGGCATGAGAAGGCAGCACTATAAGGAAAGTGCAAGGAACACCTATTGTAGGTTACCCAATTACAACAAAAGCTACTAGCCGAATAGAATAGCACAGCAGTCATAATAGCCCAATTTCACTCAAAGCAACAGAGAGCAGCACAATTGACACTAGAGCTGGCCAATAGGCCAAAGAGTGTCAGAGTATTAAGTCTAGTAAGGGAGCTATATGAATCCATGTGGAAGAGAATCTCTTCAGAGATTATTCAGCTCAGGCCATCTCTCACCTTCCTACTAAATGCATAGAAATTGTGCAAAAAGGTGGAAAGTTCAGTTGTAAATACTTTGACTACAGTCTCTGAGAGAGTAACAAACTCACAAACATTGCTACAAAATCTTTATGATGCAACAGATGCAACATTGTCAGCAGCAAGAATCAATGACAAAATGATCACTGTTAAGTGAGTAAATGAGGTTCTCAGTTGCAATTCTGTAGATAACAGTTGCAAGGAGCTTCTAGACATCATGAAGGAAGGAATCAATGAGATGAAGTAGCATGTTGAAGATCTAGTATAATTAGGTCTTCCTTCTCCATTTCTTGATGATGATACCGTGTTGATGGTAGAAGAAATTGAACCCTTGTTGTTGGCCAGATACATTGATCAAAAAGTTTTCCAAGATCTAAGGGATGATTCATCATTCCTTGAAGTATAAGTTGTCTTGGTTCCTATTTCCTAGCTCAAATTCAAATTAAAGGCTACTGTTCAAGTTTTGCAAAAAAATTCACACAAGGATATCATTAACCTTGATTTAACCTTCAATGAATTGCAAAATAAGCAAGGGTTATCTGATGAAGAGTGGTCTGCCTACCAAATAACATTGTTGAAGCTATTATTTTGAAATTTTAATCTAGCGGGAGTCGTGGTTTCTTTTTTAGTAGGCTCAAAAGTCCTTGGGGTTGCCAGTAACTATAGAGTAAAAATTTATTCGACATTTCATTCTATTTTTTTTAGTCACATGCTACAAAATTTTGCCTTCGCATACTGTAGTCCGAGATGGCAAATTTTGAAATAGAGCACGAGCTCTATTTTCCCTTTTTGATTCATTTTGTCTAAGTGTCAGGGTAAAGTGAAAGTTAATAAGTGTCATCCTCTGAGGCATCTTTTCTCAAGTGGAAACACCAAGTGTTGTCATCTGAGGCACCTTTCATATTTTCTATGAGTTTGTTGAAATGTGCCATGTATCTTACAGTGACTCAGCAAAATGTGCCAAGTGTCAGCATCCGTGATTGCATATCATCACCTATGTTTTTATCTCTTTATAGTGGAAGGATTTCAAAAGGCTAAGTATCAAGATTAGGCAGAAAGTGCCAAGTGGCAATAGTGAAAGGTCTCAGTGTTATTTTTATAAAAATGACAGAAGCTGTGACATATCCCAATTGAGAAGAAGCAAAAGTCACCATGTGTTGGCATCCAAAATATGTTTAGTTTAATTCCTTGGTTCAATTTTTGGTTCAAAACCTTAGTTTAATATCCTTGGTTCAATGCCTTGGTTCATGTGTAAATAGTGTGTAGCATTAAACTATTGAACCATTTTTTGGTTCAATCAGTCAGTTCAACAGCTTAGTACAATTGGGTAGTTCAAAGGAGCATCCTAAAAAACCAAAGGGGTCAAGTGCCCTTTTGGAAGGTAGTAAGGTACAACCAAACCATTCAAGTGGAGGCCACCAAGTGTCATCCATAGATCCCCTTTCTACTCCATTCCCAAAAGAATCGAAAGATGCCACGTATCTTCCCAGAATCAATGGAAGCTGTCACGTGTCACCATCTGAGGATATTCTTCATTTTTCATTGTTAAATAAAGACTATGGTGGGTCCCAAGTTTTATTTCTAAAAGTCAATGGAAGCTGCCAAGTGTCACCATTCATAGGAGCCTAACATGTGCCCCGAACATTTCCACAATATAGCTAAAGAGCAGCAGAGATTACGACGTGTCTTTTTGTTGAAGTAAGCAGAGATCGACACCTATCCCTATGTTCCTTTTAAAGTTACTCAAGTAAGAGATGTTGTGGGTCTTGTAGATTAATTTCCTACTCTACATCATATTTATTTTATTTTTGGGTTTAAGCACTATAATTTTGGTTCCTGCACACCTTGGACATCATGGTAGAATTTTGAAGCAGAGGGCTGGTTCATTTTGACTAAGTGTCAAAGTGCAACAGAAGCTACCAAGTGTCACCCTCCGATAGTGGATCCCTTTTCCCCCTTTTGTTTCCTTCATCTCTTTTTTCCCAAGTATCATGTTTAAGTAGAAGATGCCAAGTGTTTCCTTCTGAAGAATGAAGATGGATAGCTGGCATCCTCTAAATGCCCTTTTGTAACTTTTGGGAAGGTAGCAAAATGTGCCATGTACTTGGTGGCAGCTAAGTAGGATGCACCACGTGCCAACATCTACATCTCATAAAGGCATCCTCATTTCATTCTCCCCTTTTTGACAAAGACTTTCAACAAGATAAGTAGCAGAGAGAGCAGAAAGTGCTGGGTGGCAGTCGTGAAAGGCCCTGAACTACCTTTTTGAAGAAGCAGTGAAAGCCACCATGTGTCATCATTTAGGAGACTTTAGTCCAATGCTTTCATTCAAAACACATAAAGGCATCATTTCATTTTTGCTTAAGTACTAAAGTGCAGCAGAGGCTACCAAGTATCACCTTTCAGGTCCCTCTCTACTCCATCCCCAGTGAAAGTGGAAGGCACCACATATTCCTAGAAGGAGAAACAGAAGATGCCATGTATCTTCCCAAGAGCGATAGAGGTCACCATGTGTCAACCTCTGAGAAACCATCTTGAGCCTAATTGCTAAATAAAGATTGTGGTGGGTCCTAGATGATATTTTAAAGGATTGAGGAAGTGTCAAGTGTCAACAAGTGAAGACTACCATGTGCATCCATCCTTTCTTAAAAGGTTGCCCGAGCAAGGAATGCAGTGAGTTTTATTTTGATAAAATTGCAAATTATCAAGAAAGCAGAGGTGACCAAGTGTCATCCTCTAGTGTCTTCTAGACAAAAGGAGAAAAAATTCATAAATTGACTAGGTGTCTTCATGTCAGTCCATCATCATAGCAAGGATGGAGGGAAACTCGATAGAATTTATTCTTGGTTGATAGAACAGTGCATCGGGTAGATTTTTGGGGCTTGCAAGCATTGAAGATGATGCCCTTTTGTCCCCCATAAAAGGAGGTAGAAGATACAGTTGAGCGGCCAAACAAGTGATGGAATGAGGAATTTAAAGCATAAAGAGAGGTACTAGATAGGGATCGCCATGCTACAGTCAGGGCAATTTTTGATAAGACCAGGATCCATCCAAGGCATTGAATGCACTGTCTATTTTGTCCCTTGCAAGTGAAGGACAGAGTGGAATTGCATGGGAAAGAAAGTGATGCAAGGAGACATCTAAAGCTATATAAGAAGAATTTTAAAATCATTCAAAAAGGGGGGGGGGGATTTTCTCATAGTTTTAGACTTTATAAAGTTCTTGATCAGTAGCACCATTTGCTCTTGTCTCAATTTTCTTGAGTTGTAAAGTTGATATAACTGTGCATGTTTTTGTGCCCTTTATGTGGCTGAATAAATTAAGGAAATTTGACCTCCATGCCTTGGTTGGTGTTATTTGTGTCATTGGTGAAGTAGTTTGTGCTATAGATTTTTTGTAGCTGTGATTAAGGATGTCATTTGCTTTTGTCTCATCTTCTTGAATTGGAAGGTTTACATAATTATACATGACTTTTGTGCCTCTTATGTGATTGGAAGATTCTTTTAGGAAGATTGAATACTATGCCTTTGTTGACATTCCCTGTATCTCAGTGAAAGAACTCCCTATTGTGAGCCTCTATTTCTATTATTTCAATCTCTTACATTGATCATGCACCTATCTAATCTTAAATGTAATTAAGTCCTATGATAGTCTCACTATGCTTAGGTTAGGATTAGGATTACACTCAGGTGCATCATCACAGTTAGGTTTCAATTCCTGCATTTTGCATTTTTGTCTAGTCTCCTATCCCTTTTTCTAACACCCAATATCAAAGAAGAGACCAGCTTGTCTAAAATTTGGAGGTTGTTTCAAGCCGCATTGTCCCACAGCTTGAAACTTCCCATTGTTGATTGGTCAAGATCTAGCACAATTTTATGCCATCAACAATTTATGGCATGCTCGATGGGACCAATCATTTAAAGAAGTTGAAGAATTCTTGGTGTATTCTTCAGCCAATCAGCCTCTAGAGGTTTTTATCAACACCAACAATGACTCTAAGTCATCGTCCAATCAAGCAGTATCATCAAGAAACCCCTTTTGGTATGTATGATTCTAGTACTCATAGTTATGAGTCTTATTCTCCTTATATTTTCGATCAAAAACAAGCTTCTCTTGGAATCATGTTAAGTAACAAGGATGTAGACGGTTATGAGCTATACCAATCTTATGACCAGTCTCCCCAATATGTCACATCCCATGTTCAACCTGATCTTATTTTCACCTTCAAGAAAGTGTTGCTAGGGTTTAAAAAATATGTGTTAGAGCTTGACAATAGAAGGGAATATGGCCAAAAAATTCCTTGTCATGTCATCCATCAAGTAAAGCAAGCAATAGACATAATTAAAAGTGAGTGGGATCCCATTGAAAGGGCAAATTGGCAAGGGCTTACATATGAGATGTTGGAGGCGTGTGGATTGATTGCATTCCTAGATGAGAGGCTGAGCGTTCATGAAGACCAGCCTTACCAAAAATTTTAACTTGCATATCCAACACCATGAATCCCATATCAAACATATGTCACCCCTGTTCATGAGCCAAATCAAACCTATCAAGATCATTTCTCCAATAATGCAGAGTCTATGACAATAGTAAGGGAAGAAGACTCCAAGCCCTTACTTTCCCCTCATGTCCCTTCCACCCTTACTCAAGAGTCTTCCTATTTTCCATCACAACCTTCTTCTTCATCCTTTTTTAAAGAAGAATATATTTTCAAGGAAGCAGCTGAGTATGTAGAGGAATATGCTCAATTCATGACTAGTCAAGAGGACTCCATAAGAACAGATGAGGAGGAAATCACCATAGATTCCCCCTTTGATAAACAAGAGGACGAGTCACAAGCTTTTGTCTTAACTTCTGATGAGGATGAGATCAGTTCTGACTTCTTCCTCACTTTACAAGAGGATATGGAGGAGTATGAAAACTCCCTTGACCAAGTCATTGAGACAGATGACATTATTCTTCAAGGAAGCCATGAATTGGCCGAATATGGAGAAGATAACCTTGAGACTCAGCTGAGTATGTTGAATGAATACTAGCTTTCAGATTTATCCTTTCAAGATGATGAAGTCATCAAGGAGCATGATGATGCGATAAGGCTAGAATTTGAAGGAGATAAGCCAAAAAAGAATGGTTATCAAAAGGCACAGAGTGAAGAACAAATATCCAATGATTTCTTGATGTCACACAATAACATGAAAAACTAGTATTCGATAGGCATTCAAAGACATGAAGAATTTGTGGATGTCAAACACATTTTTTACTCAGACTCATCCAAATACAAGCAGAGCTATGTGGCCAGTGCAGAGGACATCCCATCAAAGATATACCCATTGCAATCACTAGTATGGAAACATAAGTTGTCTTGTCATAAAGAGGACGTGGAAAAGTTCATTTTTGATCCTGGAGGGAAATAAGGATTTGTAATTAATGTAGTTAGGTAGTTTCCATTCCCGCATTGTTTTAATTTTTATTTTTTGTTTTTTGCTTTACCACTTTTCTTTTTAAAATAAGCATTTTAAACACAGATTCAGCATCTTAAAAGATTTAATTCTTTAAATTTTGCCACAATAAATGCTTCCCCAAATATTTTGAGATTTCCAAGGTACCTTGTGCTGCATAACAGGTCCACCTCGTTGTTTCCTGAAGATTGAGTAAGATTTTCTAATGATCACCCAAAGTTAATGCTATTTGGGACTTGATAGGCCTATAAATATCCCTTAGCAAATTTTAAAGTTTACAACTCTCAAGCATACCTACAAAAATACCTTGCTCATTATGATTGTTAGCACCTAGTGAAATTATTTTAGCAAGCATGTTTTATCTTGAGCAAAGTTCATACCAGGGTATCATACAAGAAACATAGAGATGGCAAGAGCATCATCATCCCAACAAAGAACAGGGGCACCTAGATATCTCGACAGACTACTAGCTAGCAAATCATATGTTGTAACTCTAGTGCAACCACTAAAGAGTTACCTGAGAACAAAATCCCTAGGAGTCGGTTAGACTAGTGACCTATCAAGGGTAAAGGACTATGCCGATGGAATCATGGACCCAACCCTACAAAGAGCTAGTAGCAAGAACCTTAAATAAGGGGCACACCAAAGGTGTCTGCAAAGAGCCAGGGAAAGGCAATATGAAACATTAGAAATGAGGATCTAGACCTCACAACTGGCTCAGTTCATCATCCTAGCTATGCACCCATGCCCAGATATAATTGAACTATGTGCAGACTTGCTTCATCCATAATCTTACACCATTTAGCAAGGCCCATTCATGCTACAAGTCACCCCATAGACTATCAAGGACATGCTTGCCTTGAAATATGATGGTACCACCACCTTCCCCACCATTGATAAGATGTAAAAGATGTGGGCAAATGTCAACAATCAGACCAAGTTTTTAAGATTTGAGTTACAAATGGCTGATGGGGATACAATGGTACCCACGCTCCTAGCATCAAGAACTCAGTTCGTGCACACCAGCTAAGATGCACTATTGATGATGGCTCTCATCTTTGACATGAATGATGACACAGTAGTATATGTAGAGCAAATGACCATCCTCTTTAGGCTAAAAATATTTTACAAGGTGCAGGAGTACCATATTGACTTCTTTGAGCACCTTGCCTTCTCAATAATGGAGTAACTAACCCAATTCAGGGTGAAATGGATATTCAGGTATTCCTCCTTTCTATTCCATCTAATATTGCACCAAAACCCTGACCTCTTCTCCTAGTTTATGAGCTTGAACCTATATGACCTAGCCTTCAACCCCTAAAGGACCATTCTTATGTCTGTGTGGACACATGTTTTATTAAAAACTAGTGACATGTATGACTTTTGGGAATTATTCATCACCCCTGTTCTTCATTGCCTCAGCCCTGAGCCTATTATAAACAAGTTATTCCCAAGTGTTACGAATCTCCTAGTTAGTTGCCCCATCCCATGTGATTTCTATTTTGGGGCCCATCACATGATCGTAAGGGTCCATGGATTTTGTGGGGAGCTAGTGTTGCTACTTGAAGTTTTGACTCTTTGGTTAGCATTCCTAGAAATCACCAGATAGGTGTCGGTGGTTGACAATGAATATGGTTTCAAGAAGAAGAAGAGGAGGAGAATGTACAATCTCCTGTGGATGGCAAGCAAAATAAGCCTAGAAGCCAAAGAAGCTGAGACCGTGTTATTGAGGAAATTGACCTTCCTAGGGTTCCTATTGGTCAAGGACAAGTGGGTTTATGACCCAACAGATTACATAGCCTTCGACAAATAGAATTGGAGCCAGGATTGCACATGACAACCACCCCTATTGGGAAACTATGAAAAATCTTGTAGAAGACACCCCTGGTCTCTATGTTGAGCTAATAGACCTGCCTCTCCCACCGAATAAGCCATGGGAGACCTTCTATGATAAATAGAGGGATTACGATCCCAAGGTCAGGATGACCTCTAGTTCGAGAAGGATGCTGAGGAATAAAGGTTGGGACTTAGAGAAAATTGAGGCCTATTGGAAATATAGGTAAGAAATTTCCCAAACCACCCACACCTTCAGAGGCATAGACTTAGATGAAATCTAGGAAGAACTTTAGGATGAATGGCATCCATCCCCTATTTCTAGCCCAAAAACAAGCCAATCACCAGCACTTGGGGCAGAGCAAGCAACTAGAGTGGGACCAAGCTAGCAACTGCAACATTCAAAGCAAGCTACCACTACTATAAAACAACTAGGAAGTGTGGTGTCATCACCACCAAGGGTCACCCCATTATCAAGGTTAATTGAATTCCCCGATTCTCCACATGTGCCACCAGTAATAGCAAAATTAGAAGGGAGACAAATGCAGCCAAAGGTAAAGACACCCAAAAAAAGAAGAAGGGTGTAATTTTAATTAGATCCAGAGGAAGAAGAGGAGCCTTCACAGTGCCCAATGTAGAGCACTGCAGCTTCCCCATAGGTAAGAATTCTTCCCCCTCCTCCCTCTCAATCTATTCCTCACCCTACTAGCATGATGCCTCTACCCAATCAGATGACACCCCCTGCCACTGCTACCATTCCCATCTCGCAAGCCACCCCATCATCAACACCTCAGGCCCTCACATTACCCCATTTTCCCCCCTTTATTCCTAGAAAGATGCCCTTATAACTCACCCCTACCCAACAAATAGCTCTCCAATACGGCCTGCCATAAGGATTTCTTTTTACAGGGGGACATATTGTATCCCCTTCCACCTTATAGATGTAGACTGATGCTGCTAAGAAGGAAAGAGAAGCTCAATTGGAGAATAAGAGGATTAAAGAGAATAAAGTGCCAGCTATTCCACATTTGAGATCACAATTTGACCCTATCCAATAGCAATTGACAGTGACCCATTTGTCACCCAACATTGCTAGGCTGAGTTAACAAATGCAATTGAAAGACTACACCATGAACGCAGTGGCCATTGACATGTCCCTGTTCAGGCCTCAAGACAGATTTGAGCTACTAACCGAATCCACTTCTATGGTCACAGAAGATTATTTAAATAAATCAAGGAGACTGTAGAAGATGGAGGTTGATTTGGCCCAGGAGAAGGCAAACTATAATAGTTTGGCCAAATAAATAAATAGGAAAGATAACGAAATAACTAGTCTATATAAATAGTTGCAAGATACTATTTCCCTCCAGACTCAACAGGCAATTTAGGCCCAAATGATTCATTGAAGATAGAGCTTGCACTTGCAAAGGATACAACAACAACTCTAAGATGGGAAAATGCAACATTATAGGGAAGAGTCGAAGGACTCCAACTATAGGTTACCCAATCACAATAAGGGCTACTGGAAGAACAGAATAAGGCTGTAGCCTTTCAATCCCAGTTCCAAGTAGAGTAGTAGAGGATCGCGTAACTGATGATTGAGCTAGCCAATAGGCCAATAGGTGTTGGAGTAGTGTAGCTGGTAAAGGAGCTCTATGAGTCAATGTGGGAGAGAATATCTTTAGAGATTCTCTAGCTCAGGCCATTTTTCACCTTCTTACTCAATGCACAACAACTGTGTGAAAGGGTAGAGAATCTAGTATAAAACACTCTAGCCATGATCTCCAAGAGAGTCATGGACTCCCATTCATTATAAGAAAAGCTCTACAGCTTAATGGATACAATATTGGTATCCATGGGAATCCCAGATAGAATGGCCATCATGAAATGGATCAATGAGGAGCTCAATTGCAATGTCACAACCAACAATTGTAGAAGTTGTCTTGATGTCATGAAAGAAGGCATCGGTGAGATGAGACACCACATTGAAGATCTGGTGAAACTAGGCCTCCCTTCCCCATTTTTAGATGTAAGGATGGTGTTGATGGTGGACCAAATCAAACCATTGATACTGGCCAGACAAAGGGATCAAACAATTTTTTAGAGCTTGTGGGATGATTCCTTGACCTCAAAGGTTGAAACTATTCTGATTCCCATTTTCTGGCTAAAGTTCCAACTGAAAGCCACTATCCTAGTCTTGCAAACCTTTTTACGCAAGGATATCATTAGCTTGGACCTGGCCTTCAATTAACTATAGAGTAAGCAAGGATTATCTAACCATGAGTGGTCTATCTTCCAAATAGCTCTTTTAAAGCTGTAATTTTCATAATTTTGAAATTTTGATTGGGCAAGAGTCAGATTCTTTTTGAGCAGGCTCAAAAGCCCTGATGGTCACCAATAACTGTAGAGTAATTTCCTACTCTACGTCGTATTTATTTTATTTTTTGGTTTGAGCACTACAATTTTGGTTCCTGCACACCTTGGACATCGTGGTAGAATTTTGAAGCAGAGGGCTGGTTCATTTTGACTAAGTGTCAAAGTGTAGTGGAAGCTGCCAAGTGTCACCCTCTGATAGCATATCCCTTTTCCCCCTTTTGTTTTCTTTGTCTCTTTTTTCCCAATTATCAAGTTCAAGTAGAAGATGCCAAGTGTCACCTTCTGAAGCATGAAGATGGATAGCTGGCATCCTCCAAATGCCCTTTTGTAACTTTTGAGAAGGTAATGGAATGTGCCATGTACCTAGTGGCAGCTAAGCGGGACGCACCACGTGCTAGCATTTATGTCTCATAAAGGCACCCTTCTTTCATTCTCCCCTTTTTGATAAAGACTTTCAACAAGCTAGGTAGTAGAGAGAGTGGAAAGCGCCAGGTGGTAGTCATGGAAGGCCCTAAACTACCTTTTTGAAGAAGTAGTGGAAGGCACCATGTGTTGTCATTCAAGAGACTTTGGTCCAACGCTTTTGTTCAAAGCGCATAAAGGCATCATTTCATTTTTGATTAAGTATTGAAGTGTAGCAGAGGCTGCCAAGTGTCACCTTCTGAGTTCCTCTCTACTCCATCCCTAGAGAAATTGGAAGGCGCCACATATTCCTAGAAGGAGAAATGGAAGATACCACGTATCTTCCTAGGAGTGGTGGAGGTCACCATGTGTCAACCTTTGAGAAACCATCTTGAGCCTAATTACTGAATAAAGATTGTGGTGGGTCTCAGATGATATTTCAAAGGACTGAGGAAGCACCGAGTGTCAAAAAGTGAAGACTTCCACGTGCATCCATCCTTTCTTAAAAGGTTGCCCGAGCAAGAAATGTAGTGAGTTTTGTTTGATAAAACTATGCAGTATCAAGAAAGCGGAGGCGGCCAAGTGTCATCCTCCAGTGTCTTCTAGACAAAAGGATAGAAATTTCATAAATTGACTAAGTGTCTTCATGTCCATCCATCATCATAGCAAGGATGGAGGGAAACTCGTCAGGAGTTATTCCTGATAGATAGAACAGTGCACTGCATAGATTTTTGGGGCTTGCAAGTATTGAAGATGTCATTTGTTTGTCCCCTATAAATGGAGGTAGAAGAGATAGTTGAGTAGCCAAATAGGTGATGGAATAAGGAATTTTAGGTGTAAAGAGAGGTACTAGACAAGGATTGCCATGCCATAGTCAGGGTAGTTCTTGATAAGACTGGGATGCATCCAAGGCATTGAATGCACCATCAATATTGTCCCCTGTGAGTGAAGGACAAAGTGGAATTGCATGAGAAAAAAAGTGATGCAAGGAGACATTAGAAGCTATATAAGAAGAATTGTAAAATCATTCAAAAGGGGGGGAATTTTCTCATAGTTTTAGACTTTTTAAAGTTTTTGATCAGTAACACCATTTGCTCTTGTCTCAATTTTCTTGAGTTGTAAAGTTGATATAACCATGCATGTTTCTATGCCCTTTATGTGGCTGAATAAATTAAGGAAATTTGAGCTCCATGCCTTGGTGTTATCTATGTCATTAGTGAAGTAGTTTATGCTATAGATTTTTTGTAGTTGTGATTAAGGATGTCATTTTCTTTTGTCTCATTTTCTTGAATTGGAAGGTTTACATAACTATACATGACTTCTGCGCCTCTTATGTGATTGGAAGATTCTATTAGGAAGATTGAACACTATGCCTTTGTTGACATTCCTTGTATCTCAGTGAAAGAACTCCCTATTGTGAGACTCTATTTCTATTATTTCAATCTCTTACATTGATCATGCACCTGTATGCTCTTAAATGTAATTGAGTCCTATAATAGTCTCACTATGCTCAGGTTAGGATTAGGATTACACTCAGGCGCATCACCATAGTTAGGTTTCAATTCCTAAATTTTGTGTTTCTGTCTAGTCTCCTATCCCTTTTTCCAACACCCAATATTAAAGAAGAGACCAGCTTCTCTAAAATCTGGAGGTTGTTTCAAGCCGCATTGTCCCATAGGTTGAAACTTCCCATTATTGATTGGTCA
The DNA here is from genome assembly GCA_037957365.1 of Torreya grandis. Lineage (NCBI taxonomy): Eukaryota > Viridiplantae > Streptophyta > Pinopsida > Cupressales > Taxaceae > Torreya > Torreya grandis. The sequence goes on from JARHVA010001626.1 coordinate 3,231,460, forward strand.
AGATCTAGTGCAATTTTACACCATCAACAAGTCTTATTTTCTTTCAAGCTATTGAGATTTTGAGAAAGCAGATGGTGACAAGTTTCAAAGGTAGAACGATCCTGAGCCAAGACACAAAAGAGTATAAGTTATGTGGAAAATGTCATGTGTCTTTGATATTTGCTATGAAACATTACAAGTGTCATCCTTTGGTGTCTCCTGAAGTGATAAGAAGATTTTCAAGGAATTGACTAAGTGTCCTCTTCTGTTTAATATAATAGAGCATCTTGTGTATCTGTTTGAGCAAGTGAACTATAGGGAAATAGAATGTTTTAGAATCTAAGAACTATCTTTTGATAGACACTTCCAGCTTAGTTAGAGTTCTTTTGGCAGACTTAAAGCACAGACCTAAATGTGTTCAAAAAAATCCTAAGGCCATGATCAAGAGGAGGAAGAGAAAAAGAGGGAAACTCAGTGGGAGTTATTTCCAGTAGATGGAGCAGTTCACTGGGTAGATATTTGGGGCCTGTAAACATTGAAAGCACCATCTGTTTGTTCCCTATGAGATAAAGGTAGAATAGACATTTGTGCCGCTAATCAAATGATGGAATGAGATATCCAAGGCTATAAAGAGGAGTACAGAGATCACCAAAAGATCATCATATAAAAGAGAGAGAAATTTTTTGAAAATTTATTTGTCAAGAGTTTTAGACTTTCTAGAGCTGTGATTAGGAATATCATTTGCCTTTATTTTATTTTATTAAGTTGTAAGGTTATGTAATTGTGCATGTTTCTGTGCCTTTTATGTGGCTGGATAATTAATGAGAAGATAGAGTTTTGTGCCTTTGTTGAAGTTTCCTATGTCATTTGCAAAAGTAGTCTAAGTTGTAAGCCTCTGTTTCTATTGTTTCTATCTTTTACATTGATCATGCCTTGTCTTCTCTTTGATGTAATTGAATCTTATATATATTTTCATTGTGCTTAGGATTAAGGATCAAAATTACATTCAGGCACATTGCCATAGTTAGATTTTCTTTCTTTGCATTTGCATTTCTATTTAATTTCATATCCCTTTTCCCCAACACTTGATATAAAGAAGAGACCAGCTTCTTAAAAATTTGGAGGTTGTTTCAAGTCACATGTCTCACATCTTGAAACTTTCCATTATTGGTGTTTCAAATAAAGCATAATTTTAAACATCAATAGAACTGAAATGGTTCAAAGGTTCAAAGGGTTCAAAGAAGTTTAAAGTGTAGAAAGGAAGCTTCGAGTGAATAGAAGAAGTAGAAGAAGTTCAACAAGGAGTTCAACCAAAGGGTTTGAAGAATGATTGAACCAAAGAGCTGAGTGAATAGATAAGCTGATTGAATTACTAAACATTGAACCACTTTGAACCATTGAACCAATGCACTCCAAGGTTCAAGGTTCAAAGTAATTCAAGCGACTAAGTGATCGTGATGTCCCCATAGATGTCAAATTCAAGGTGATGAAATATCTATTGATTTTCAAATATGGCATGGACCCTATGAACAAATTTAGTGACCAGCCAAAGAAGAAGTTGAAGGAGCCAACAGAAAGTGAGAAGATAGCTTGAGAGCTCATATCGCCAAGGAAGGACAAGACATGGCGAGGAAAAAGAGAACAACTATAAGAAATCCATAAATATCTATAGGAGAGTTATTTCTAGTAGGTGGAATAGTCCACCAGGTGGACATCAGAGAATGCAAACATTCAATGGTACAGTCTATTTTTATTCATTATGTAAAGGTGAATGGATAGCCGTGTAAGCATCATAAAGAAGACTAGGCAACCCATGCTTAGGAAAGGACTTTTGATATGATTTAGAATGCCAAAGTCAAGGTTGATGACCTATTCCAACATGGATCTTTCATGTAAATGCATTCAAGGCATTGAATGCAGCATGGGCCATTTCCATGAAACAAAGCACCCAAGTCTTTCTTGGAGTGCTATATAATTTAATCTCTCTTATTGTTTTAAGGGAGATCTCTCTATTATAGAAGCAAAACTCTACCCAAATTGAAAGGTATTTCTTGAGACTTTGAGCTCAGATTGTTAATCATATTTTTTTATTTAAATGAGAAAACAAGTGACCTTTCAGACTTTGTGTTGGAATAGCTTGTGTTATTTAAGAAATTGTTCTTATGTCTATTTCCTTGAAGCATTCTTGTCTATTTAATTTAACAAGTAGAACTAGTGGAAGTAATCAGGAAGGTGTCCTGAAGCCGACTGTGGAGAGACTTTGTGCTACCACAATGGTCTTTAGTGTTTTGTTTTTTGTATCTGTGTAAAGGATCTTAGGATGACTTTGTGCCCCCATTATCCTTTGTATATTTCACTCTTTGGTAGTTGAGGTGGAGACTTTGTGCTACACTTCATCCTGATGTGTTACTGCGTCTAGTTACTTTTACTACCTAGGAAGGAATCTGGCTATTGACTGAGTATTACTTCTAAAAGAAGAGAAATACCTCCAACAGTCACCCAAGAATTCTCCTATGTCTTTGAACATCATCTTTGAAAAAAGAGAGATGGATGGTGTTATCCTACCCTGAGTGTTATTTTTAGCTTATATTTGTAGTATATTAATATATCATAGTTATAGGGAACCTCCCCTTGATGAGAGGAGAGATTTTTCCCCTTTTGATGTGGTTGGCCTACACATTTGGTTGATAAATCTCCCTATGTTGTAGTTGAAACACCTATTTTGCCCTTAGTTAGCTAGTGACAAAAAATTTACCCAATAGTTTTTTGGTGACTCTACTAGGGATTGAATGAGCTGTTCTAGTTCTTTTCCATCTCCATATCCTTATCCATTTCCATTATATACTCTGATCTATGAAACCAAAGATTCTAGGGATCAAATGTTTCATTGCTATTGTCTACTCTGCCAGCTCCATGCTAATAGTTTTTTGGTGACTTTATTGGGGAAAAATGAGCAGTTTGGAGCCTCAAGCTCCAAGCTAAAGTAGGGCCAGTTCTTTTCCATTTTTATTTTATAATCTGGTAGCTCCACACTATAAGAAGCTAAAAATCTCAAGGTGTTGTTAACCCTATTTTTGAGTTGGTGTAGTAGAGCAATTTTGATTTGTTTCCTCCACAACCTCACCTTCAACGAAGTAGGAGTCTTCTCCTACCAACACCAGGTCATCAATACAAGGTAGAGTTTCTTTTTCCTCTGCTAACAAAGCTTTACCTATACAAACCCCACCAAGATTTGTTATACCCCCTTTTTATAGTCATACAATAGCAGCTCAAGGCCCTTAGGGTAACTCTTTTGGCCCACTCAATTTAACTCCACCTCTACATGAGCTACCACGTAGTTCAAGGAAGAATTTTCCCAAATTCTTTAGTGATGGGAGAGTTCATCCTAATGAACATATTTCAACCTTTAGCATAGCCTATGGCATGTTAGATGTGGAGTATGAAGACTTAGCAGTCAGGCTATTCATAGAGACATTACAAGTTGCTACTATAGATTGGTTCTACCATTTGCAGGCTTAGTTAGTGACTGACTGGAATACTTTTAAAGCCAAATTTGAATCCAGGTTCAAGCCTATAGAAGATGCACATGCCTTTCTATCTTAGATCACACAAATGAAGAAGGAGCCTCACGAACCAATGAGAGATTTCATAGCCAAGTTTGACAAGCTAAGTAATAAGATTCTTATAATTGCTTAGCCAATAGCTGAGAATCTCAAATGCTTCTTCATCAACTCTCAGCTACTTGAAGTGAGTTTTCTATTGAGACATTTTGGCCACATAGACCTTGCTACAACACAAGACTTGGCTACTGAGGTGAAATATGATCTCATCTTGGCAGGGAAGATAAGGAGAGATCCTAACAAAGGTAATTCTTATTCATCCTCTAAATATCCATCTACAGGCACCATTGATCTAATGGTGTAAAAGCTGGCAAATGAGTTGCTAGCTCTCAAAAAGCAAATGGTGTAAGGGATGTCTAGTCCTCCTTCATATTGAGATATACCAAGGAGGACATTCCCTAATCAGTCATACTAAGGCAACACTGCCAAGAATCAAGGGCAACCAAATCATCTTCCTCCCCCTTAGGGGAAACTTGCTATTGAAGCAGCTCCAACCAACTAAGTAGTTGTATACCTTGAAATAGAATCAATTTTTTCTTTTCAATTTGAGTTAAACCAAGAAGATGGCGTTGATATCTTTGTGGAAGACCAAGATGAATCAATTTGTGACTCTAACATTGGTTTCCTGAATTACCAAGATGAACCCAAAAGTAAAGGTGAAGCATTTGATGGATCATACGCTATATTCACCTAGTCCCAAAACCAATCAACCTAGCAAGCTGATAAGGAAAAAATAGAGGAGTGATCTTAATCAATAATTTTAATTGCTAAGCAGGGAACCACTCTACCTTCTCAATCAAAGGACTCTATGATTGCTAAAAAGGTAAGGACATCAAGTTTTCCTTCACCTCTTGCTTCAAATTCTCAGACCAATACCATACCCCCAAAAAACCATAAGGATGAACTTCCTTCCTCTGTTCCTAGTCCATTTCAGTCATTTGACATAATCGATCATACTAAGAAGACCAAAAGTAAAATGACTGAGTTTGAATATTTGCAATCCAACCTTGAGTAGTTGGATAGGTTAGTTTAATGTGTGAAGAATCAAACTATCCCTAGAGGACAAGATGTTAGAAAAGTAACTCCTAGTCCCCCCAAGAACAATTCCACCTAGAATAACCTTCTCATTACTCCTCCAACTACCCCTGGGAAGATAGAACTATTTTATGTCTCCCTATTGATAAACTGACATCGCTTGAACAATTGCATCATAAACTTAGGTGCATCTGACAACATCATGCCCACTAAAGTAGCTGAATCTCTTAGAATCACGCTAACCAAGACTCTTGGGAGATGTTTCTCCATGGAAAACAAACAAGTACCTTTGCTAGGACAAATCAAGGATGCCCAATTTGCATTTGCCACATTTCTAGAAAAGAGAATCAAGATGACAGTACTAGTGGCTGACGTCCCAGCCTCATACAACATCCTTCTTGGGTGAAATTTCTACAAAGATGGTGGTGAGTTAAGCATGGACATGTCTAAGGAAAGGATCCTTCTTGGGTGAAATTTCTACAAAGATGTTGGTGGTGAGTTAAGCATGGACAATATACTTTGACTTTGACTCCTTTTCAGGGAGTAGCCTTTACATAAAAGGCATCATGTAAAGACTACTCCCTGAAAAGGAGTCAAAGTATATTGTTACCCAAATGTCAGGCCCTGAAGCTCAAATTCTATGTGAATCTTCAAGAATGGGTAATTACTTCTTATCCATGAAGGAGGTTCATGTGGCGTTTGATGAAATTTCTAAATTTGACTATCTAACAATTGATTCAAACAAAATAGTAGAAGACTTAATAGAGCATAGTGCAAGTGCAGAAGAATCCTCCCCTCCAAATGAAGGAAAATCTAAGGAAAAATTAGTTTTTGATGATGTCTAGATTTTAGAATTCGATGGTAGTTGTTCTTCTATCGGTTCTAGAGCTAGGATTGTGTTGATATCTCCTAAAGTAGACATTTTTCCTTGTTCATATAAGTTTCAATTTAGAAACACCAACACTACCAAGTATGAATCTCTATTACTTAGGTTGAAGGTTGCTCAAGACAAAGGTGTCAAACTCCTTCACGCCAAAGGAGATGTTGAACTGATGGTTTATCCGGTGAGGAACTTGTGCCAAACCAAGAACAAAATATTGTGCCATTACCATAATCTGGTATGAGACTATATTGAAATTTTTAATGCTTTCAATATATTTGAAGTGCCTAAAGAGCTTCATAGTCATGCAAATTCATTGGTTGTCTTTACGACCCTCTTGGTTCCTCATAAAGACTTTGAAGAGCAGAAGTACACTATAAAGCTAGTCTTTCAACCAAGTGAGCCTGACAATGCCAATCATTGGTAGGTGTCTAATAATGACAATCAAATCATGTACTATACTAAACTAGAAGAATAGTGAATTATGGTAATGGACCATACTGTTGTACATCAAAATTAAGTAAAAAACCTCTTCTGTACGAGAACAAAGATTCATGATTTTCAGATTGGAAATCAAGTCTTACTATGGGGAAAGAGGAGAGAACCAAAACAAATGCACAGAAAAGTTGATTCTTGGTGGAGAGGTCCATTCACAAATCATTATTTCTATGGAAAAAATGGTTTCTTAATGATATATCAAGACAAAACACCATTTTCACTACCTCGCAGTGGGCAGCATCTGAAGCACTTTGATCCTTGAAGTATCAGATGACATCATTTGTACATATTTGTATAATCTTTAGTTTTGTTTTGTTTGGTTCATTTTTTTTTGTTTTTGTGCCTTTATTTTTGGGTAGCATGACTTCATAGCCCAATGGCATACATGAAGGCACTGAGATTCTAGATTCTACTCCCTTCAATTGTTTTTGTAAAAGATGGAAGTTCCCCAACTAGAGCCAGTTGTTGTTCCCAAAATATGTCACTTGTTTTTGGGGACAACATATCAACTATTTTAGTCTTGAAGGCCAAAATGATCTCTTCCCTTCTCAAAAATGTTTTGAGTATTCAAATTCTTTAATTATTCAATTCTTCTCATCTAAAGAACTCACGGTTCAATAGGCAAGCTTTCTCAGAAAGAAGTTCCAACACTTAGGAATTTTCAAGGTTGGTTCAACACTAAGGTTCAATCAAAGGTCCATCGACAGGATTCAAACAAATAAAATGAACCACTTTGAACAGTTGAACCATTGAACTCCACCTCTGTAAAGTTTAAAGGTTTAATGGGTTCAAAGGTTTAAAGACTTCAGCAAACTTAAAGAAAAGAAGGCTTCAAAGAGTGAAGGTTGAACTGTTGAACCGTTGAACCTTGAACTAAAATGGTTCAATGAGTTTAAAGGTTTAATGAGTTCAATAAAATCAAAAGACTTAGAGACTAAAAGGATTCAAATAAAGAGAATGAAATGTTGAACCGTTGCACTTTGAACTGAAATGGTTCAAAGCTTCAAAGCTTCAAAGGGTTCAAAGAAGTTCAAAGTGCAAAAGGAAGCTTTGAGTGAATGGAAGAAGTAGAAGAAGTTTAACAAGGAGTTCAACCAAAGGGTTTAAAGAATGATTAAACCAAAGAGCTGAGTGAACAGATAGGCTAATTAAACCACTGGCCATTGAACCATTTTGAATCATTGGACTGATGCACTCCAAGGTTCAAATTAATTAAAGAGACTAAGTGATCATGATGTCCCCACAGATGTCAAATTTAAGGTAATGAAATATCTATTGATTTTAAAATATGGCACAGACCCTATGAACAAATTTAGTGACTAGCCAAAGAAGAAGCTAAAGGAGCCAGCAAAAAGTGAGATGATAGCCTGAGAGCTCAAATCACCAAGAAGGGACAAGACATGTCGAGGAAAAAGAGAACAACTATAGGAAATCCAAAAATATCTATAGGAGAGTTATTTCTAGTAGGTTGAATAGTCCACCAGGTGGACATCAGAGAGCATGAACATTCAATGGTGTGGTCTATTTTTCTTCATTAAGTAAAGGTGAAATGATAGTCGTGTAAGCATCAAAAAGAAGACTAGGCAACCCATGCTTAGGAAAGGACTTTTGATATGATTCAAAATGCCAAAGTTAAGGCTAATGACCTATTCTAGCATGGCTCTTTCATAGAAATGTATCCAAGGCATTGAATGTAGCATGGGCCATTTCCATGAAACAAAGCACCCAAGTCTTTCTTGGAGTGTTATATATTGTAATCTCTCTTATTGTTTTAAGGGAGATCTCTCTGTTATAGAAGCAAAACTCTGCCCAAATTGAAAGGCATTTTCTGAGACTTTGAGCTCAGATTATTAATCTTATTTCTTTATTTGAATGAGAAAACAAGTGACCTTTCTGACTTTGTGATGGAATAGCTTGTGTTATTTAGGAAATTATTCTTATGTATATTTCCTAGAAGCATTCTTGTCCATTTAATTTAACAAGTAGAACTAGTGGAAGTAATCAAGAAGGTGTCCTAAAGCTGACTATGGAGAGACTTTGTGCTGCCACAATGGTCTTTAGTGTGTTGTTTTTTGTATCTATGTAAAGGATCTTGGGACAACTTTGTGCCCCCATTTTCCTTCATATATTTCACTCTTTGGAAGTTGAGGTGGAGACTTTGTGTTACACTTCATCCTGATGTGTTACTGCGTCTAGTTACTTTTACTACCCTAGAAGGAATCTGGTTGTTGACTGAGTATTAATTTTAAAAGAAGAGAAGTACCTCCAAAAATCACCTAGGAATTCTCCTATGTCTGTGAACATCATCTCTAAAAAAAGAGAGATGGATGGTGTTATCCTACCCTGAGTATTATTTTTAGCCTATATTTATAGTATATTAATATATCATAGTTATAGGGAACCTCCCCTTGATGAGAGGAGAGATTTGTCCCCTTTTGATGTGGTCAACCTATACATTTAGCTGATAAATCTCCCTATGCTATGGTTAAAACACCTATTTCTCCCTCAGTTAGCTAGTGACAAAATATTCACCTAACACAATGTATAACTATGTAGGAGCAAACTAAGAAACTTGAAGATCTTCAAGAATACAACATAGGTAAACAATTTATCTAGAAGCATTCCATGTTTTAATATAATTTGATTCTACTAATGAATTTGCCACTATATCCTACTTCTTACAACACCAAGTAATGGTAGATGAACCCATATGCATAATGTATCTTGTGGTTGACACTCTGTCATCCACACATCTACCAAAATATGCATCACAATATCTAACAAGTTCGAAGTTCCTATTGTGGTGGTATTCAAGGCCATATGTTTTCATTCCCTAAAGGTAATGAAGTACTCATTTTGCTACATGCCAATGAATTTCTCTAGGCTTATGCATAAACCTAGATAAAATTCCAATGAAAAATGAAATATCATGCCTAGTAGTCATCAAGTATATCAAACCTCCCACCAATTATTTGTATGTGGTGCCATCAAAAAAGGCACTGCTATCATCCTTAGACAATTTCAAGTTACTTTCCATAGGAGTGAGGGTAGGTTTGCAATCACTCATGCCAAACCTATCTAATAACTCAGAAATATACTTAGTTTAAGAAATGAAAATACTATGTTCTTTATGAGTTACCTCTATGCCTAGATATTAGTGAAGATGTCCAAGATCTATCATCTCAAACCCATATTTTAATTCTTTCTTCACAAACTTGTTATGGTTTTCATCATTACCTATAATAAACAAGTTATCGACATAGAGAACAAGTATCACCATTTTCTTACCCTACACTCAAAAATAGAGGGTATCATTAGATTCACTATGATGAAAACTAATGGATTTCAAGTATGAATCCATTTTCTCATACCAAGCCCTGGGTGCCTATTTGATCCCATACAAATTTTATCAATTTACACACTTTGTGTTTGGCACCCACCTATTCAAAACCCTAAGGTTGTTTCATATATACTTCTTCCTATAAATCATCATTTAAAAAAGCACTTTTAACATCCAATTGATGTACTTTCCAACCATTTTATGCTACTAAGGCAAGTACCATATAAATAGTGTGACATTTGGTAGTTGGTGCAAATGTTTCCTCATAGTCAATACCTTCTTGTTGCACATATCCTTTGGCAACAAGTCTTGCATTATTCTTATCAATGGAGCCATCTGATTTATACTTAGTCCTATAAACCCATTTATATCCTATGGATTTAACATGTGGAGGAGGATCAACTAAAACCCATGTATTATTCCTAGGTATGGCATCATACTCACTTTTCATTGCCTGTTGTCAAACATGTTCAGTATATGCCTCCTCAAAAGTGGATGGCTTAGAGGAAGAAGTAGTAACAACCATAGCATAGTTTATCTATTTTTGAGAATTCGTGGGCCCTATTAAACCAATTTAATCTACTTTCAAGTCATAAAAAGTAATTTGAGCCCATTTTGGATACTTAGTCAAATTATTCAAATCAGGGACTCCATAATTCTCATCATGTGCATCATTCGAAGGGGGACTTAGATAATTTTCAATAATTTCTAAGTAATCAACCTATGAACTTGTAGATGAAGGAGAGGAAAGTGAAGGAATTTGAGTCTCATACCACAACTTTGAAGAGTTATCCCCATTATTCAAACCCTTATCTCTTTTTGCATTTTTCCTCTCTAATCTATCAAGTTGAGAATCAATTTCTACAGTGTTCATAGTCCCAAACTCATCAAATATTACATCTTGACTCACTATGAATTTTCCTATATCCTATGCAAGCAAACAAAACCCCTTTTTATCTTTAGAATAACCAAGAAAGATGCATTTTTGACTTCATGGTTCCAACTTAGTTCTATGTTTAATAAGAACCAAAGCAAAATAAAGATAGCAAAACACTTTTGAGTGTTTAACTTTTGGTTTAAACCCATGCCATGCCTCATATGGAGTGTGTCCCAAAAGTGCAACTGTGGGGGACCTATTTCTCAAATACACTGCAGTACCAATGGCTTCTACCAAAAACTTATCATCAATCTATTTATAGTGTAACATGGCACGTGTTGTGCCCTCTAAAGTATTATTCATCTATTCAAATACTCCATTTTGCTATGGAGTATAAGCATTACTATTTTGTCGATGAATGCCATGTTCTCAACAATAATCTAAAAATTCATTTGAGGTATACTCAACTCCATTATCTAAACGAAGAGTGACCAAATGTGAACCTATTTCTTTTTTGACTAAGTGTAACCAATCAACAAACTTAACAAAAACTTTAGATTTGTTGTTCATAAAATATACCCCAGTCATCTGAGAAAAGTCATCAATAAACAAGATAAAGTATCTATGCCCACTAATGGATGACTTTTTCATGTCACATACATCACTATGAACTAACTGCAAACACTTGCTAGCTCTCCAAGATGACTATTTAGGAAATTTATCCCAATTTTGTTTGCCCAAAACACATGACTCACAAAGAATACTATCTTTGTGAAAAGAGGGCAACCCACTCACCATACCATATCTCCAAAAATCTACTAAAGAGTGGATATTCAAATTTCCATAGTGGAGATGCCATAACCATTGTGTAGACATAGTACATATACCTATGTTAACAACTACCACAATTTCTATAGTGGGAGGAAACACTTTACAATGTGTTGGGTGAATATTTTGTCGACCAGCTAACTAGTGAGCAAAATAGTTCCTATCACCATAGCATAGGGAGATTGGTCATCCAATGTTGTAGGTTTACCACATCCAAAGGGGACAAATCTATCCTCTCATCAAGGGGAGGTTCCCTATTAAATATGGGGAGGCTATATACTATACAAATAAGTAGAAAATAACACATGGGGGTAGAATAAACCATCCATCTCTCTTCTTTAAGAGATGATGCTCACAAACAAAGGAGAAAATCATGGTGAAAATGATGAAGGCACTTCTCTTCTTTTAGAAGTGTTTTTGCAAGAAACAATAGGAATTTCTTTTAGATAGTAAAGTAACTAGTGACCAAAGGGCAAAATAACCAGCAGGATGAAATAGAACACAAAGTTTCCACCTCAACTGCCCAAAGAGTATAACACAAAGGATAATGGGGGCACAAAGTCATCCCATAATCATCAACACAAAAAAAAAAGGAAAAACACAAGCTGAAAACAATTATGAAAGTGCAAAGTCTTCTCATAGTTGGCTTTAGGACACCTCCCTTTTTACCTTCACTAATTCTACTTGTCAAATTAAATAAATAAGAATGTTTCTAGGAAACAGACATAAGAATAATTTCCTAAAGTATCACAAGCCAAAACAGCACAAAGTCTGCAAGTAACTTACTTTCTCATTGAATCAAAGAAATATGAACTACAATCTAAGCTCAAAGTCTCAGTAATGCCTTTCAATTTGGGCAAAGTTCACTTTTGGCAAGGGGAAGATCTCCCTTGTAAAAAATGAGAGATTACAATATATAGCACTCCAAAAAAGACTTAGGCACTTGTTTTCATCAAAAAATCCCATGTTGCAGCCAACATCTTCAATGCACCTTCAATTTTGTCTAGAGGGACCATGCTGAGAATAGCGCATTGCCTCAACTATGGCGTGTCAATTCATCTAATGTCTCTTCCTTGGTATGGACTATCTGGGCCTTTCTCTAATGTCTGTGTAGCTATCTAATTTGACATTACTTCATGGAAGAAAAATAGGCTTGTGTCCTTAATTTGGTGTGCTCAGAAGTCTACTTGAACCACTATTTCACCTACTAAATAAATCTTTTGAAGATATTTTTGGTCCTTTGGTCTCACTCCTCTCTTCACTGCTTAAGCACTTCTTTGCTCTCCGGTTGAACCATTGCTTTAATTAAACTTGCCTTTGGAATCATCCATGTTGCTTCTTTGTCCTTTATAGCCCTTCTTGTCTAAGTCTTTGGGGGGTCCTTTTTGTGTCTTTGACAAGTGGCAAGTTCCACTATTATGAAACTCATTAAAAACTTACAAAAAATGGGGTCCACAACACGTTTTGCCTAAGCAACTCCAAAAGGGGAACATGGATGCAAACACTTGTCACATTCTGCTGAGTCATAACAAGACAGATGACATATTTTGCTTAACTTATAAAAGATTTAGAAACCTTTGGGGGCCCTGTAGAAGATGACACATGGTGGCTTTCGCTCTACTTTATAATGGACATGTGGTGGCTTCTGTTGCACTTTGTCTTTTTCCATCAGGTATTTTTTCTTCGGCTTTTCTCTTCAGTTAGGATTTTCCTTCAAATAAAAGTTTGAAGGAATTCCTTCAAGCTCTACCTTAGTTATTTTCCCATGGAAAATACTTCTAAGAGAATTCTAACAGCTCTTTCTCTTAATAATTTCCTTAAAAAAAAAAGTCTGAAGGAAATGTTCTATGTCAGCCTTTGAACAAACCCAAAGGAATTCTATATTTTTAGTCAGTCACTTGGTTCTTCCTTTGAGTTCTATGCTTTATTTTAATTTCAATAGATATTCCCTTACTTTAAATTTAACGTCTATGGGGCTGTCAATGGTCATTAGCTGCTTGAACCATGTTGAACCTTAAACCTTTGAACCCATTGAAAGTACATTAGTTCATTGGTTCATCGGTTCATCCTGTCTCTTTTGTTCCATCGCTTCTTGGTTCAATCACTTTCCCACTCCTTGGTTGAACCATCTATTGAACCACCTATTTTTTACTTCTCTCTTTGATAGAGGCTACTTTTGAACCTTTGAACCCATGAACCATTGAACTTTGAACTCTTTTGATTCAAGGTTCAATCGGTTCATTGGTTCATCCTTTTGATTTGGCTGAGTCTCTTTGATACCTTTGAACCAAGTGCGTTGAACTAATTAGTCATTGAACTTGTTAAACTAATGAACCAAAATGGTTCAAGGTTCAATGATTCAATGGTTCTAGCCTTTGAAACTAGTTAAGTGCTCAGAGTCGTGGAACCTTTTAAATGGTTAAACTTTGAACCTCTTACAAAGTGCGGCTAGCTCTTGCTGATGACATTGAACCTCTAAACCCACTGAACTCGTTAAACCAAAATGGTTCAAGGTTAAATGATTCAATGGTTCAATGGTTCAATCCTTGCTTAGATGCTTGGCAATGGGCATTTTTTATTGAACCAAGGTGCCAACCCAATCCTAAAGATGGCCAAGTATTAGAAACTGATTCTTTTGATTGAACTCACCTATAGAAGCCTCTGAACCTATTGAACTTGCTAATCCCTTTACTAAAAAAGCTTGAAAAAAGAGGAATTTGAAAGCTCAAAACAAATTTTGAGAAGGGAAGAGAGAAATTTTAGTCCTGTAGGACCAAGATAGCTCATATGTTGTTCCAAAAATGAGTGACATTTTTGGGGACCAACAGTTGGCACCAGTTGGGGAACTTCCTTCAGGTGAAAACTTGAAACACAACTAAGGGGAGTAGAAACCAGAATCTCCAGTGCCTTAAAGTGTGACATTGGGATATAGAGTTGTGCTACCCAAAAATAAAGGCTCCAAAAATGAAAATGAAAAGAACAAAGCAAAAACAAAGACTATACAAATGTAGATATGTATAGGTGAACTTATTTGGTACTTCAAGAATTGAAGTACTTTAGATGTTACTCATCGTGAGGTGAAGAAAAGTGGATGCCATCTTGATAAACCAATAGGAAACCATTCTATCCCCAGAAATAGTGATGAGCAAATGGAGCTCTCCACCAAGAAACCAATTTTCTTTGTCTTCCTATTGGCCTCTTCTTCTTCTTGCCCCATGGTAGGACGTGGTCTTCTCTCTAAAAACCATAACTCCTTACTCTCCCTATGAAGAGTTCCTTTTGCTGATTTTGGAATATAGTAGTATGGTCCACCACCATAGCTTGCCATTTTATTGGTTCAATCTAACACATATTTTGATCGTTAGCATTACACCCCTGATAAACCATCAGCTCAACATCTCCTTTGGTGTGAAGGAGTTTGATCTCTTTATCCTGAGCAGTCTTCAATATGAGCAATAGAGATCTGCATCCAACATGAGTGGAAGAATTGATACCATTGGATTTTACGATCTAAGCATCATCAGAAGATGATCTTTTATTAGATTTCTCTTTATCAGAGATGGAAGATCCTTCTTGATTTATACTATGCCCTACCAATTCTTTTGATGTCTGATTTGGATCAAATCTTGGATTGCTAGCCATAGGACTTTGATCATGTAAGGCATGAGCATCCTTTGTGGTCAAGGAGTAATTACCCTTGCCTAAAGGCTCAAACAGAATTTGAGTAGTAGGGGCTGACATTTAGGTGACCACAATCTTTGCCTTAGATAGGTCCACACCTAGCTCTTCACCAATGTTTAACTGCTTAGGATTGGCTTGCAGGGATTTAAACTCAATCATTTGAATTTTAGATTTTTTGACATGATCAATCATGTCAAATGACTGAGATGTTCTTGGAAGAGAGGATGAGATTTCATCTTTTTGGTTTTTAGGAGGGAGAGGACTGATCTGCGAAGTTGAAGTAGAATGTGCAGAGATGTTTGATATACTAACCTTCTTGGCAATCACTGGGTCCTTTGACTAGAAAGGCAGAGTGGTTCCCCACTTAGCAATTAGAATTGTAGGCTAAGTTCATTACTCTATTCTTTCTTTATTAGCTTTTTGGACTGACTGATTCTCAGATTGGGTGAATACTACGTATGATTCTTTGACTACTTCACCTTCACTTCTGGGTTCATCCTGGTAGTTCAAGAAACTAATGTGGGAGTCACCAACTAATTCTTCTAGATCTTCCCTAAAGAGATAAATGCCATTTTCTTGCTCAAATTTAAGTTGGAAATAGGAAACATGTTTTGTTTTCAAATATCCAACTGCTAAGTTGGTCAGAGGTGCTTCAAGGGCAAGGTTCCTTTGTGGGGGAGGAAGACGATTTGGTTGCCCTTGACTTCTGGCAGCATTACCTTGATATGGTTGATTGAGTAATGTCCTCCTTGGTATGTATTTATATAGAGAAGTAGAAGATATACCTTCTACCATTTGCCTTTTCAAAGCTAGTAATTCATTTGCTAGCTTTTGTACCATTTGATCAGTGGTGGATGTGGGTGAGCGTTCAAAAGATGAAGAGGGTTTACCTCTGTTAGGGTCTCTCCTTATCTTTCCTACCAAGATAAGGTCATCTTCTAGCTCAATAGCCAAGTCTTGAGTAGCCTCAAGGTCTATGTGTCTAGCCTATCTCAATAGAAAACTCACTTTAGGTAGCTGTGAGTTGATGAAGCAGCATTTGAGATTTTAAGGTGTCAGTTGGGCGACCATGAGAATCCTTTGCCTTAGCTTGTTGAACCTGGCAATAAAGTCCATCATAGGCTCATGAGGTTCCTTCTTCATCTGAGTGAGCTAGGCCAGTAAAGCATGTGCATCCTCTATAGGCTTGAACCTGGCTTCAAACTTGGCTTTGAGTGTATCCTAATCGATCACTAATCCAACCTGTAGGTGATAGAACCAGTCTACAGTAGTGCCTTGTAGTGTCTCCACAAAAAGCCTGACTACCATGTCTTTAAAATTCCACCCCTATCACACCACAGGCTATGTTGAAGGCTGCAATGTGTTCATTAGGGTGAACTCTCCCATCTCCAAAGAATTTGGGGAAGTTCTTTCTTGAGTTGTGCAAAAGTTCATGCAGAGGTGGAGTCAAGTTGAGTGGGCCAAATGAGCTACCCCAGGGGCCTTGAACTACCATGATTTAATTATGTAAAATAGAGATAACAAATCTAGGTGGAGTGGCTAGATTGCAGAACAAAAATGGAAAAGAATTGGCCCTACTTTAGCTTAAGGCTTGAGGCTTCAAACTGTGCACTCTTTTCTGGTAGCTCTAGTTTTGTGGAACAAATAAAATAATGGAGATGAAATAAAATGGTAAGGCTATAATGGATAATGGGTAAGACACGAAATGGAGTTGCTAGAGTCTATATAATGGATAAGGGAAGGAACTGCTTCAATCTAAAACTTGAGGCTTTAGACTGCACATCAATCCCCATTAGAGTCACCAAAAACTATTGGGTGAATATTTTGTCGACCAGCCAATTGGTGAGAAAAATAGTTCCTATCACCACAACATAGGGATATTGGTCATCCAATGTTGTAGGTTTACCACATCTAAAGGGGACAAATCTCTCCTCTCATCAAGGGGAGGTTCCCTATTAAATATGTGGAGGCTATATACTATATATATAAGTAGAAAATAACACATGGAGGTAGAATAAACCATCAATCTCTCTTCTTTCAGAGATGATGCTCACAAACAAAGGATAAAATCCTAGTGAAAATGCTGAAGGCACTTCTCTTCTTTTAGAAGTGTTCTTACAGGAAACAGTAGGAGTTTCTTTTAGATAGTAAAGTAACTGGTGACCAAAGGGTGCAGTAACCAACAGGATGAAACAAAACACAAGGTTTCCACCTCAACTATCCAAAGAGTATAACACAAAGGATAATGGGGACACAAAGTCATCCTAGAATCCTCAACACATAAAGAAAAGGAAAAACACATGCTAAAAACAATTTTGAAAGCACAAAGTCTTCTCACAGTTGGCTTCAGGACAGCTCCCTTTTTACCTTCACTAATTCTACTTGTCAAATTAGATAAATAAAAATTCTTCTAAGAAATAGACATAAGAACAATTTTGTAAAATAGCACAAGCCAAAATAGCACAAAGTATACAAGTAACGTGCTTTCTCATTCAATCAAAGAAATATGAACTACATTTTGAGCTCAAAGTCTCAGTAATGCCTTTCAATTTGGGTAGAGTTTTGCTTCTAGTAAGGGGATGAAATTCCTTGTAAAAAATGAGAGATTACAATATATAGCACTCCAAGAAAGACTTGGGTGCTTATTTTTGTGAAAAAGGCCCATGTTGTACTCAACGTTTTTAATGTGCCTTTAGTTCTATCTAGAGGGACCATGCTGGAATTAGTGCATTGCCTCAACTATAGCATGTCCATTCATCTAATGTCTCTTCCTTGGTATGGACTATTTGGTCCTTTCTCTGATGTCTGCGTAGCTATCTAATTTGCCATTACTTCATGGAAGAAAAATAGGCTTGCATCCTTGATTTGGTGTGCTTAGAAGTCTACTTGATCCATTATTTCACCTACTAAAAATAACTCTTTTGAAGATATTTCTGGTCCTTTGGTCTCGCTCCTCTCTTCACTACTTGAGCACTTCTTTTCTCTCTGGTTAAACCATCGCTTTAATTGAACTTGCCTTTAGAATCATCCATGTCGTTTCTTTGTCCTTTATATCCCTTCTTGTCTAAGTCTTTGAGGGGTCCTTTTTGCATCTTTGACAATTAGCAAGTTCCATTGTTATGAAACTCATTAGAAACTTATAGAAAATGGGGTCCACAACACATTTTTCCTGAGCAACTCCAAAATGGGAACACGGATGCAAACACTTGTCATGTTCTGCTGAGTCATAACAAGACACATGACATATTCTACTTAACTTATAGAAGCTTTAGAAACCTTTGGGGGTCCTACATAAGATGACACATGGTGGCTTCCACTCTGCTTTATAATGGACAGGTGGTGGCTTCTGCTACACTTTGTCTTTTTCCATTGGGCATTTTTCTTCTGGTTTTTCTCTTTAATTAGGCTTTTCCTTCAGAAAAAAGTCTAAAGGAATTCCTTCGAGCTTTTTCTTAGTCATTTTCCCACAGAAAACACTTTTGAAAGAATTCTAACGGCTCTTTCTCTTAATAGTTTCCTTCAGACAAAAAGTCTGAAGGAAATGTTCTCTGTTAGCCTTTGAACAAACCCAAAGGAATTCCATCTTTTCAGTTAGTTGCTTACTTCTTCCTTTGAGTTCTACACTTTATTTGAATTTCAATAGATATTCCCTTACTTTAAATTTGATGTCTACAGGGCTATCAATGGTCGCTAGCCGCTTGAACCATGTTGAACCTTAAATCTTTGAACCCACTGAAAGTACATTGGTTCATTGGTTCATCGATTAATTCTATCTCTTTTATTCCATCGCTTCCTGGTTCAATCACTTTCCCACTCCTTGGTTGAACCATCTGTTGAACCACCTATTTTTTGCTTCTCTCTTTGACAAAGGCTACCTTTGAACCTTTGAACCCATAAACCATTGAACTTTGAACTCTTTCAATTCAAGGTTCAGTTGGTTCATTGGTTCATCCTTTTGATTTGGCTGAGTCTCTTTGATACCTTTGAACCAAGTGCATTGAACCAATTGGTCATTGAACCCTTTGAACCAATGAACCAAAATGGTTCAAGGTTCAATAGTTCAAGCCTTTGAAACTAGTTAAGTGCTTGAAGCCATGGAACCTTTGTAATGGTTAAACTTTAAACCTCTTACAAAGTGTGGCTAGCTCTTGCTAATGATGTTGAACCTCTAAACCCACTAAACTTGTTGAACCAAAATGGTTCAAGGTTTAATGGTTTAATGGTTCAATCCTTACTTAGATGCTTGCTGATGGATATTTTTGATTGAACCAAGGCACCAACCCAATCTTGAAGATGGCCAAGTATTGGAAATTAGTTCTTTTGATCGAACTCACCTGCAAAAGCCTCTGAACCTATTGAACTTACTAATCCCTTTACTAAAAAATCTTGAAAAAAGAGGAATTTGAAAGCTCAGATCAAATTTTGAGAAAGGAAGAGAGAAATTTTGGTCTTGTAGGACCAAGATAGCTCATATATTGTTCTAAAACTGAGTGACATTTTTGGGGACCAACACAACGGAATCTAACCAAGTTTCCATCTTCATATCATGTATACATTGTTTTATAATCATCCTTCACTGAATTGATGTAAATGAGCCCATTTTCAAGTACAATTTGATAACCTTTCTTTCAAATATTTATCAAATAAAGTAAGTTTTTATTCAATGTGGGAACATACCAAACATCCTCCAAGTATTTTATAGACCCTTTAGGAAGAAGAATCTGAATAGATCCAAGTCCTAGTGGTGTATGCATAGACTTATCTACCAAGGAAACTAGAGAGAGAGAAGCTTCCTTGAAAGACCAAAAGAAATCTCTCCTAAATTTCATTTGTTTGTTTTCTCTTGTGTCTAAAACCCATACATCTGTGAGCTCATCTCTAGACTCATATTCAATATAATCAATATGCCCCAAAGTAGTGAATGTAGATTCATGGGCAACATTACTAGACTCATCATAGTCATGACTGACATACTGAGTAGAGTTAGACTTAGTCACTTTTTGTGGCCTCTAAATTTTATCAAAAGGAATCCTACATTATGAGGCAATGTGACCAAATTTTCCACATCTATGACACTGAATGTCTGACTATCTCGACCTTTGCCCCTATATGAGTTGTGACCACATCCTCAATCATTTGTTTCATGTGAAAGTGATTGGTTAGATTGTTGGTTATTTGAATAACCCCTACTTCTATTTTGATATTCTCCTCCTCTATAACCTTGACCCCCTCTATAACTATTTCCTCTATTGATTTGATGCCCAGATGAAGATGAACTAGGCTTTGACTCTAAAATATGGGCTTCTTTGGTTTTCCTAGATTTCTTGGGTAGAGAGAGGTCATGTTGGATGACAACTCAGCCAACTTATCAAAGGTGAGGCCTGTGATCTTGTCAGAGACATGCAACATTTCAACAAAATTCCGATAGGACCCAAGTAGTCTTTTCAAAGTAGTAATGACTATGAGGTCATCATCTAGTTTTCCAAACCCAGCCTTAGCATACTCAGTAGTGATATTTTTTAATTTAGACATATATTCTCCCATATCCCCATATTCATCTAATGACAAAGTAAATAACTACATATGAATATCTATCTTCTTATGCTTAAGTTTTTTATCATATAAATCTGACAATGGTTTCCATGCAGTGTAACTATGAGGAGAATTTTCAATATGAACATAAGTATCATGAGTACAACAACATTTAATGAGAGATAAATATTTATAATCATGCAAATTTAATGCATATAATTTATCATGTTTTGTTGGCAATGTGGGATTTTCATTCTTGACAATATCCCATAACTCATTAAAAACTAGTGAAGCCTCCATCAATCGTTTCTAATTAGAATAATTGGAAATTGTTAATCTATCACCATTTGAAAGTAAGTTTTGAATCTTTGGCATCTTGAAATAAAAGCAAGTGCAATAGAGAAATGTGTGACAAAATTCAAAAGAGATTAAATAAATATCACACTCACTTCACAAGACACTGCTTCTACGAGGTTTTTCACTTAACCTCTACACAGAGAAAAAAAGAAAAAACAAGAATTTTTTATGAGTTTTGCACTTAACCTCAACAAAAAATCAATTGATTACACCCTTTTTTCACCAAATTACTTCCTTATTCCACCAATTAAACCCTTATGTCAACATAATAATGTAAACGAAATAGAATTTAATTCCCCTTTTTTTTATTTTTAAAACAACACTATACAATAAGTATGCTTTTCACAACTTTCAAGGCATACAAAAAGTAGATTAAAAAAGAATATTCCTTTTAAAAAAATTATATTCTAAATAAATTTCTTCCAAAAAGAAGGGATTTGAACCCTTGACCTCCTCCTTGCAAGCTTCTTACAAAATAACTTTAACCAATTTCTCTAAGAACACTTTCAAAATATAATACTTAAAAACTTGTACTTATTATGATGGATTTTGTCTATGAGGGAAAATTTAAAAAAAAATACATGTATGTAAATAAATCCAAGATTTTTCTCTTTTTAACCTTCTCAGCCAGGCTTCTCATGTGGGACCCATCTAAGTCAATTTTTTTTATAACCAAACTTTAGAATCATAAAAAAATATTTGCTTGAATTTTATTCCTGTGCCAATTTTGCCTGGGATGCCATGGCAGCTCTTACAACCTTTTTCTACACCTGATTTCACTCCCTATGGCCATACAAATTTGTACAGGTAGTATAAAATAGGTTTTGATTGAGTTTAACAATTTTGAGGTATTTTTTGCTGGAAATGGTTTCAAATTTCAGCCAGGGCATTGAAAAGCCATACCATTGGCCATACAAATCAAAAAAATTGCCAGATTTTCTTTTGAGGATTTAAAATAGGGGTTTTAACTAGATTTTTAGGTGTTTTAGGATTCAGAAGGGCTAACAATAAATGCAATCAATAATGGCTGCCATGGATGAAAATTATAGAGGTTTTCAATATGCAAATACGTTGTACAAGATTATTTTTTGCCAAAAATTAATAACATTTAAAATGCTAAGAAATTTATTTTTAATGCCAGATGAGGAGTTTAAGTACAATTTAATGGAGCATGAAAGGCTAAAATTATCAGATGGTCGTATAAGAGAAATACACAGGCTTAAATGTAAAATTATTTGAAAAATTAAAATACTTTAATAATTTTTCAAACTTTTGACATTACATTTAAACCAATAAAATATTTTCTTGATATGGCATACCTTATTTCATGCCATTTAATTTCTCATAAATTTAACTCTTCACCTTTCCTTCTTTCAAATTCACCAAGCTCCCAAAACTTACCATGCTAGACAAAAACCAAGCTCTGATATCCACTGATAACTCCTTGATCAAATAATTTGAACCTTGTCCCTGCTTAGTGTTAGTACACAAGTATATTATTAATTTTCAAAAAAACCAAGTACATGAAAGGGGTGCCTTTACTCTGTTAACCCTTTTACATTGCAAACATTGATTTTATAGATTTTACACATGACAGGTAAAACCAACTAATCATATAACCAACTCTTTATGGGAAATCAACCCATAAGGTAGTTCTAATTAATTTAACTCAAAACATAAAAACTACCTAAAACTAAAAATAAGTAAATTTATTTTATGGGGGTGTCTTTTATTAAAAATATGCATGCCCCATTAACAATAATTATTTATTTAACCTACCAAAAAATCTAACCTAATGTTAAGACTTTGGAATAAGTCCTAACAATAACAACCTATTGTGAATCACCTTTGGCTAAGGAAGATATTGAGTCTCGATAGGTTCTTCTTCCAGGTAAGTATCTCTAAAAATTTTTACTCTCTTTAGTAGATAAAAGTAATATTAGTAATGGATTTTTGAATAATATTCTCACTCTCCATGCATTAGGGGTCTTACCTATACATATATTAATTTAGGATTATCTTATGCATGTTTACTTTATTATTTATTACACCCACATTGTTCCACAAGATTTGATGAGCAATAGATTAGACTTTTGCTTTAATTATTATTAATTTACTAAATATGAAAACATAGGACCTAGTTAGGGTTATTACATAGTTTTGCTTTATTGGAGGCTTTGGAATCCTCCCTAGTAATATTATTGTGATAAGATATCCATTAATTAGTTTTATTAGATCCATATTGGTCATGACCTTGATTATATAATGTATCCCCAATTAGAAGTGTAAGTAGGATCTATCTTCTCTAAGCTAGTATTGATTTATAGATCTAATGCATTTCTCATTGCATACAACATGTATCAAGTTCCTTTCAAGATTATGAACATCCTCAAACACTATTATAATTTGTACAAGCCTACATATGAAAGATACACTTGATTTTCATTGAAAAGTGTGTTATAGGGATCTCATCATAAATTTTCTACACTTAAAAGAGTACGTCATCTCAAAACCTCACACCATGGTGTGTCACTATTAATTGATCATAAATTAGCACTCAAACTCTAGTAGACTTGTTTAAACATTGATAATGTCTCCAAAAGTAAGTACACTTGAAGGTCATGGATAAATAGACACATCTTCAAATAAAATAACATGGATTCCATGAAAAATCAAGACCTTATATGAGAAATGAAACACTAAAAATCTCTGAAGATGACCAACATGAAGATAAATATAGAGACTTGCATTAGAATTCATTGAAATACCCTATACACTAAGATATTCTCTCTCCAAGTGAATGCACCTTATAGAGATGAGTAAACTAATAAAACCACCATGAAAATGATATCCAAGACCTATAAAAACACCATAAAATTAATTCCTCTCCATTTATTTCTAATATAGAGAAACATGTGCAAGAATAGGCCCCTCTCAAATGCATGACATAGTGACCTGATGTCACTCTTAGAAATTACTCATAAATAAGAGGCCACCAATATGAAAACTAGTGAAAATTATTTCAATCTTACTTAGACTCTTAAAAATTTCCAAATTTTTTAGATTCT